>CM042378.1:33087701-33117701 GCA_023634145.1 Thymallus thymallus | reverse complement strand
AAATTCTTTCCTTGTATCTCTCTCTTTCTCTCTCTCTCTCTCTCTCTCTCTCTCTCTCTCTCTCTCTCTCTCTCTCTCTCTCTCTCTCTCTCTCTCTCTCTCTCTCTCTCTCTCTCTCTGTTTCTCTCTCTTTCTCTCTCGCTCTCTTTCTGGTGGGGTGACCTGGTCTAGAACCTGTCTCTTCCCATCTGGCTCTCAGCCCAGAATGTTGCTACAACAATCGCCCAATCTGATTGGTTCTCACCTAGGTCACACACAGTTTCACACAGACTCCCTCTCTCACCTCTCTCTCTCTCTCTCTCTCTCTCTCTCTCTCTCTCTCTCCCTCTCATCTCTCTCTCTCCTCTCAGTCTATATCTCTCTCTCCTCTCTCTCTCACTCTTTCTCTTTCTCCACTCACTCCCTCTCTCTCCCTACCCCCTTCTCTCTATGCGTGGCTGCATGGTGCTTCATTGCAAGGAATATTGTGTTAGATTTGACTTTCCAGTCGAGGGGCTGGCAGTTGGTGTTAGGGCATACGGTGTGAGCTAGAGTGTGTGTGTGCATTTAATATGTATCAGTATGTATTAGTGTGTTTGTTTCATTTGTCGCTGTTAAATGCTCCTCTCCTCTCCTCTCCTCTCCTCTCCTCTCCTCTCCTCTCCTCTCCTCTCCTCTCCTCTCCTCTCCTCTCCTCTCCATAGACAGAAGTGCCTTCCCTGAAGCCTAGCTGTCTGGACCTGCTAGACCAGACCAGGAGCCCAAGGACTGCCATTCCTGCCCGCTGAGCTTTCTGACACCTGGTCCCTGGTGGTGCCCCATCCCATTCTCCTTCCGTGCCACGTCCACCACCTTTCTGCTCCCTTGTAGCCTGACTGTGACAACACATAGGATTTTCTTCCTTCTGTGTGGGTGAGAGGGGACTGTCCTCCCGCTGTCCCTCCCTCCACTCCGTCCCCTGCTCCCTGCTCCGTCTGCACATCGTGGGCCAACCCGATCAATAATGTTTTTCACCATCCATCTCGCCTGATAGTTCAGCTGGGGAAAAAGAGAGAGGGGCAGAGAGAGAAGTTGGACCGGCCTGCACAAAGCAAGCTTTTGTCAGTGCCACCAGACCAGACCCTAAGTGTCAGGCACTGGAGGAAACTCATCATCCCCAATAAGAGGCTCTTAGGATGGGCGATAGATCCTAGGAGAGGCCCAGGCACACCTCCACAAACAGGCCTCGGATAGAAAACACCTTAAGATTGTCTTGTTTCATTTTTATTTTCTTCTTCAGTTTGATTTCTCTTAGTGACATTAGAAGCAAACAGTCACACACATTCTGAGACCTCACTTTTGCCTGGATATCCGTTTGCTATTAATTGGCTACTACTGCCTGGTTCAAAATGGCAGTCAACCTGACACCTATTAGGGACACAAAATGGCTGACTCTGGAGGTGTGTCGTGAGTTCCAGAGAGGGACGTGCTCGCGTCCGGACAGTGAGTGTAAGTTTGCCCACCCTGCCAAGAGCTGCCAGGTGGAGAATGGACGAGTCATCGCCTGCTTTGACTCCCTCAAGGTGAGTCCTCACCAGATCTCTGAAGGTCCCACTCTGGGTTTAGTGTGAACTGTCTCCACACACTCTGGTTGAACATACCTACTTCAAATGATCCTGAAACTGATTACCTGAATGTTTCAATCACTGTCAGCTAGCTCTTGAGGAAGGACACAAATGAAGAGGAAAGTGCATGTGATGGGGATAGAGAGTTCAGAATGAAGCAAAAGTAGTCCTGCAAGAGGAAGTTGTGGTCTGTAAGGAGAGATATCACTATAGAGGTTCACATAGACTTGGCTGGTCTGTATTGAGAGATATCACTATAGAGGTTCACATAGACTTGGCTGGTCTGTAAGGAGAGATATCACTATAGAGGTTCATATAGACTTGACTGGTCTGTAAGGAGAGATATCACTTAATAGGTTCATATAGACTTGGCTGGTCTGTAAGGAGAGAAATCACTTTAGAGGTTCATATAGACTTGGCTGGTATACAGAGTCTTACAGAAGACAGAGTTAAGTTTGTCTGTGTGTGTTTGTGTGTGTGTGTGTCTATGCTCGCAGTGGTAAAGGGTAGTATACAATGTGTTATTTTGGGGTCACACACTCATAGTGGGGTCTCATTCAGCCAACTGGGCTCTCTGGAATTCACCTTCTATTTCTGATCTGGCACAGAAACGCACTACCACTGCACTGAGAGAGAGAGAGAGAGAGAGAGAGAGAGAGAGAGAGAGAGAGAGAGAGAGATGTAGGGAAGTATTGGGCCGCGTTCCAGTGGTAATGAAAATACAGTGAATGTGCCATTAACATTTTGTCTACATCTGAATTAATGTCCAAATTCAAGTCTCCAATTTAAAGCACTTCAAACCCAAAAGCCCAGAAATGAGCCTCTCAGTCAGCAGGTGTTGGCCCTAACCAACCAAGCTGACACCAGCACTGCTTCAAAAGAAAGAATTCAAATCAACAAAATCATGAACCAATCAAAGGATTCATATTTACAACATTGAAAAAATAAATAAATCCCAAAGCCAACTAAATTGCTATCTGGCCCTAAACAGAGAATATGAATTGGCTGATTATCTCTACTCTGTCATGACTCTCTCTCCTGGGTGAGGATGATCAAAGGTGCCAGATCAGCTTGGCAAATGGCTGACAGATAGCCAGACCCCCACTCTCTCCCACAGGAGAGGAGAGGGGGAGAGTTGTGCCCGTTTTGACACCTTAACACCCGGTCATAAATTGTGTGCCGCAAATGTCTCTTTCTTGCCCTGTAGTATTGGGAAAGAAATCTCCTTGTTACAAAGAGACTATTGCCGCCAAAACCTTTTTCTCAAAAAGAGGACATTGGAACATTATTCCTGACATCCAAATGTTTGGAATGGTTAGTGGGGATCTAAAGAATTATCATGTCATATTGTTTATTATTTTGTGCTGTCATTAAGGATGGTATAATGGAATAACTGGAAAGTGTACACATTCTAATTATCAAGTTTACATCTAAAAGTTGTATAAAATATATGATTAAATATGAGAGTACTTTTGTGAAGATAGCAATGTGAATTTAGCCTTCTAATGAGATAATTGTTTGTCATATACATTTTATCCAATCAGAAACCACTCCCAAGTGATCACAGACATTGTGCGGGCGTGATGGAACGTCCCCTTTTTTCCCCCGAGTATAAAAGCCTCCGTAATGAAATTTGCATTAGACCAGCCGACGAGTAGCGCGAGCTGAACGTTACAAATGGTTGACGCTCTCAATCTACAGGAGAAGATAAACTCACTAGACCTTAGAATTACCTGTCTGCATCTGGCATGTGAAGTAGTCTAGAACATTGACTAAAGACACGAGGTGGCAAGGACAATCCCATCTCAGACAACCAATGGTACGTCTGAGGTAACTGTTCTAACAACCACTTCACTAGCAGAGAAGCTCTACAAAGGACATTTGACCTCTGGTGGACAAGCCAGAGCCTTAAGAAATGTCCCCCTCGAGGATCAATAAAGTATCTATCTATCTATCTATCTATCTATCTATCTATCTATCTATCTATCTATCTATCTATCTATCTATCTATCTATCTATCTATCTATCTATCTATCTATCTATCTATCTATCTATCTATCTATCTATCTATCTATCTATCTATCTATCTATCTATCTATCTATCTATCTATCTATCTATCTATCTATCTATCTATCTATCTATCTATCTATCTATCTATCTATCTATCTATCTATCTATCTTACACCCCTCAACACCTTCCCCATAGGAGTGATCAAATTCAACAGATATAGACGACGATCAAGGACAGCTACGCATAAATACTGTGTATATATATTGCATTTCTTATTAGAATGTGCGGTGGTTAGAGTGCTAAGTATTCTTATTTCCGTGAGCATAGCTTCCTAATGAAACAGCAATAAGTTTGAATCTCTGTTTCACTCTCTCTTTTTTCTCTCTCTCTCTCTATTCCTCCATCTTTTTATAACCAAACAGTCATGCTGTTGTTAGTCCACTAGGAACCTGTTTTCATTGTATTACGTTAGTAATCAATAACCTATACCATGTGTGTGTGTGTGTATTCTGTGTTATTATTTAGTTAGTAAATAACTAATTAAGCCAATTTGTGTATTGCTGATTCATCTATAGGGTTAGGGTTCTTGCAGATATCAAGGAGTAGGCAACGTTCAGAATGGGACTGACATGAGGTAATGATTAATAAGTGACTGTTATCGAGATATACTGTACTGTTTATCTATATATCTTCCAAGAGTTTAATTCGGGAGATGGTAACTCGTTAAACAGCTTTTCCCATGGTGCCCCAAATTCCTAATTAGTTAATTGTTACATGATTCATTTAATTAAGTAACAATTAAACATACTTAATTGATTTGATAAATAAAAGTCATCACATTAATGAAGTCACATCACGAAAAGTCTGTCAGAGATACGAAGTAGAGACAGATCCTTACCAAGTACAGGCTGAGTGACCACCAATCGGCAATAGAAAGACATGGCTACCCAAAGAGGAGTGTGTATGTGGTCACTGCACAACAGGGGAGGTACAGACATTGATGCACTTTCTCCTTTACTGTGATAAATATTCCTCACCAAGAGATACATTATTCACGGAAAGTACTAGATTTTTTCCACATTTTAGCTTATTAATCCCAAAGGAAAAACTAAAAATACTCATAGGCGAAGGAGCAATGGCTCCTCTTGCAGTCAAATATGTATTTGCCTACCTTTAACCAGAAGGACACTGAATAATAACATCTGCATAGTAAACAGTTACTTATTTAATACTTAAATAATAATGCTTATTATTGGTATTATTGTTATGATTAGTGGTATTATTGTTATGACTATTACTGTTATTTCTATTATTAGTAGTAGTAGCAGTATTTCAGTTGTGATTATTACTCCAAATGGTAGTGGTACGGGTAGTATGGTCATGATAGCAGTTTAATGATGGTGGTGGTGGTAGTAGTAGTAGTAGTAATGATGGTGGTAGCTGTAATACTGATGTAATGGTGAGGATGTCTAGAGAGAGAGAGAAAGAGAGGGAGTTTGTCCACTGAACACTACAAGAGGGTACGATGGAGAATACACATCTATTGTCCAACCTATGTGAAGCATTTTAGAAGAAAGAAATGTTTAATACTTTCGCATGTTGGTTGCCAGATTTAGCACCTTGCATCTGCAGCGTTGGAATTAGAATTTTTCTGCAGGAGCTGTCGACAGAAAACATATTAGATCCGAGCTAAGGCAAACTCGGGCAGCGGTTACTACAACAACAAGGGATTTCTCTCAATGGTCATGATGGCAGTCTGAGATGGAAAGTACCACTTCGTGGGCAAATGTGGTCCTGATGGTAGTCTGAGATGCAAGGGACCATTTCACCTACTGTGCCCACACAGACACCCTCTGCATGTGTCTGTGTGGGCACTGTTAAAAGTAATTGCCTAACTCATTTAAGCAATTGAGTAGTGGCTCCTCAAACATCTCCAACTGCCTGTAGAACTCACATCATATAAGTGGTACTAACTCAGATGTCAATCAGATGATCTATCACTTAATGTTTTGGAGAACGGTTAACAATTAATAGGATACTGAGTAAATATAACTTTATTTATCTTTGTTCTGCTAATCTAAAGTTAATGAGTTATGATTATTTAATATTTTATAGTAAAAAAAATAGTAGTAGTCAGACATTGATATTTGAGTAAAACACACTTGATTTATCTGTGTTGTACCAATATAGAATGAGTACGTTTTTGCAAGTTATGAAGTGAAATAGTGAAACGTGGTTCTGTTTTTAGAGGATTGTGGGTAGTTCAAAATGTTTTGACTTTATGATACTTTTACTCAATGTTATATGAGTGAAGAAAAAAAAGTATATTTCTAAAATAGTATTAATTAGTTTGTTGAGGTGTATGTCAAAAGTTCATGAACACAAAACAGTTAAGTATTTACAACTTAAACATATGGGTGCTGATGACACTGTATTACTTGAAGTATTGAACACTGATATACTTTGAGTTGGGTTACTACAATGGTTCTAGGCAACGGGTTTCTACAAAGAAATTTAGAAATTGTGTGTGTGTGTGTGTGTGTGTGTGTGTGTGTGTGTGTGTGTGTGTGTATGAGTGTGTGTGGAGGCAGGCTCCATTCATATGGTGTTCTACTGCATTACTGGAGCTATCAGTGAGTATGGAACATAAAGCTCAATCCTGTCCAAATAATTCATGGCCAATGGGAATGCACTGCAGGACACACACAAACACACACAAACACACACACACACACACACAAACACACACAAACACACACACACACACACACACACACACACACACACACACACACACACTGAATACTGTGTTTACATCCGTGTGGGTTACTGTGTGCCTGTTTGTCTGACTAAACATAATTACCAACCATCCACTGGTTCCACAGACATGCTGTCAGCAGCACTATTTGCACATGGGAAAACATCTTTCACAACACTGCACTGCACTCAAGGAGAGGGAGAGAGGGAGGGAGGGAGGGAGGGAGGGAGAGAGAGAGAGAGAGAGAGAGAGAGAGAGAGAGAGAGAGAGAGAGAGAGATTCAAATAAGAGATATAAGGGTTCTTCGGTTCCCTCCCCTCATCATCCTCTCATCCAACTTGCAAGTCTGTGTTCGGACAGGTTTGTATTTCTCTGTGAGGCCCTGAGTGAGATCAGATCTCAGTGATCAACACGTCTCTCTCTCCTCTCCTGTGAGAGGCTATTGGCTAAGGGGAGTGAATTATTATTTGTTTAACTGGAGAGCACACCAGTTAAACAAAGGGAAAGTAGTTAGATGAGATATGTTTATTGGAGTTTATACAACCTTTACTCTACAGTCTGCTCTATGTCTGGTATTCAGGATGTTTGAGATGAAATCACAGTGACATGGGTAATGACAGTATATGGCAGTGACTTATTGTAACAACTATGACATGGGAACACCCAGCCCAAACTACAGAGGATTATGTGCAGTCCAGCAATATTGCAGTTTTTTTCAATTGCTAACATGCATTGGTCAAAACTGAAGTCACATGGTCAAAACTGAAGTCACATGGTCAAAACTGAAGTCACATGGTCAAAACTGAAGTCACATGGTCAAAACTGAAGTCACATGGTCAAAACTGAAGTCACACAGTCAGCGAAACAGAAGTGTATGTGGACCAAACTGTGAATCCTTTTTCATTGCTTTCACACAAAATGCATTCACTGACCACATTCTCCCAAATCCATGAACTCTTTTCTCATTCATACTCCACCACCTGCAAAACTATATATTTGCAGCAAATGTTTTCAAAATGCTAACACACTGTTTCCAAAAGTGTTAAAAACACATTCAAAACAGAATGATGGCAAATGTTGTGCATTTCTGCAGTAACCAGAATGAAACATATAGAACATCTCAGCAGAATATTTAATCATTCTAAACACAGCTGATTGTAATTTCAGCTGAAAGCCTCCCAAGTGTCCTGTTTTTAGTCTCCTTACCAAACAGACAAAAGAGGACGGCTTCGGAATGATTTAGTTTGGAAACATGGATCAAGGAAGACAGGATGGTGGTGAAAGAAGAGTGGCAGGGAGAGGGAGAATTATTTAGTTTGGAAACATGGATCAAGGAAGACAGGTTGGTGGGGAAAGAAGAGTGGCAGGGAGAGGGAGAATGTGTGGAGGACAAAGCAGAGGAAGACCAAGAGCGCTGGTCTCTGATGAGATAAGGACCACAATTATTGACCATGTTGTAAACCATGGTCTCTGATGAGATAAGGACCACAATTATTGACCATGTTGTAAACCATGGTCTCTGATGAGATAAGGACCACAATTATTGACCATGTTGTAAACCATGGTCTCTGATGAGATAAGGACCACAATTATTGACCATGTTGTAAACCATGGTCTCTGATGAGATAAGGACCACAATTACTGACCATGTTGTAAACCATGGTCTCTGATGAGATAAGGACCACAATTACTGACCATGTTGTAAACCATGGTCTCTGATGAGATAAGGACCACAATTACTGACCATGTTGTAAACCATGGTCTCTGATGAGAGTCCAGTTTAAAGGTCCAACCAAATCTGCAGAGTTCAACAGTTGCATCATTAGTACGAATTATCCGGCAAAACAACAGTTGAGATGTACATCCTTCAATGACAATTGAACTACATATTACAGTAAAATACAGTATGTTCACATTTTTACATGTACTGACATTTTGAAATATATTGATTGTTTTGTGTTTTCCAAAGGTCTGTAGGTCTGTGGATATGTAGGTATGTAGGTCTGTATGTCTGTAGATATGTAGGTCTGTAGGTCTATAGGTCTGTAGATATGTAGGTCTGTAGGTCTGTAGGTCTGTAGGTCTGAAGGTATGTAGGTCTGTAGAAATGTAAGTCTGTAGGTCTGTAGATATGTAGGTCTGTAGGTCTGTAGATATGTAGGTCTTTAGATATGTAGGTATTTAGGTCTGTAGGTCTGTAGATATGTAGGTCTGTAGATATGTAGGTCTGTAGGTCTGTAGGTCTGTAGATATGTAGGTCTTTAGATATGTAGGTATTTAGGTCTGTAGGTCTGTAGATATGTAGGTCTGTAGATATGTAGGTCTGTAGATATGTAGGTCTGTAGGTATGTTGGTCTGTAGATATGTAGGTCTGTAGATATGTAGGTATTTAGGTCTGTAGGTCTGTAGATATGTAGGTCTGTAGATATGTAGGTCTGTAGGTATGTAGGTCTGTAGATGTATAGGTCTGTTGATATGTAGGTCTGTAGATATGTAGGTCTGTAGGTCTGTAGGTCTGTAGATATGTAGGTATGTAGGTATGTAGGTCTGTAGATATGTAGGTCTGTAGATATGTAGGTCTGTAGATATGTAGGTCTGTAGGTCTGTAGGTATTTCGGTCTGTAGGTCTGTAGATATGTAGGTCTGTAGGTCTGTAGGTATGTAGGTCTGTAGGTCTGTAGATATGTAGGTCTGTAGGTCTGTAGGTATTTAGATAGATAGATAGATAGATAGATAGATAGATAGATAGATAGATAGATAGATAGATAGATAGATAGATAGATAGATAGATAGATAGATAGATAGATAGATAGGTACTTTATTGATCCCCCGGGGGGGAAATTTCATTGTCAAGCAGCTACAACAAAAACACAGGGCAGGTGCAAAATGCCACAACGAAAGTACACAAAAGACAGATACACGGTACATGATACATAGAGCGGCAGTATGAAAAAAGATATATAGATATATAGAAATACAAGATATCTGGAGTGCAAAAAAAAGCTATAAAAGGACATTGCATAGTATGAGTGGTTGGCTGAATATGTACACTATACATTGGTGGATGTTGGATGGTTAACTATACTATACAGGTCGATGGCAGAGAAATACTTCAGTAGCTAAAAATGCGTATGATATGAGCGACGGTAATAATAGTTTACTTAATAGACAGACTGGGTAAATGAACAGGTAAGTGAAAATTTTGCATGGTTAAATTAGCTGTACAGTTAGGTATACAGTTATATTTACAGATAAGTGAATACTTGCATGTTTACACAAACTGTACAGGTAAATGACAGGAAGAGATACTTTAATAGCTAAATGTGTGTATGATATCATTTGGGGTAATAATAGTAATTCCCTTAAAATACAGTCCTTAGTGCGCAGGGTTTAATTACAGACAACTGCACTTATTGCACATTCGATATACTAAAAGCAATGAGAAAAGGTGCAACTGGCAGGATACTAATAATATGCATTCCTGAGTGAATGCCTACGTCCAATAATTACTTACAATATTGCATGTGATATAATATAACAACTGTACATGAGTATGTATATACAGACCTGTATGAATAAATAGGTCCTGAGTGGATGAGTGCTGACGGACCAGAGTTACTCACGGATGGATGCATAATTGTTAAACTAGGTCCTAGCACCCCAACAGTTCCAGATCTATGTAGGTCTGTAGGTCTGTAGATATGTAGATGTATAGGTCTGTTGATGTATAGGTCTGTTGATGTATAGGTCTGTTGATATGTAGATATGTAGGTCTGTAGGTATGTAGATATGTAGGTCTGTAGGTCTGTAGGTCTGGGGCGGCAGGTAGCCTAGTGGTTAGAGTGTTGGGCCTGTAACTGAAAGGTTGCCAGATTGAATCCCCGAGCTGACAAGGTATAAATCTGTCGTTCTGCCCCTTTTAACAAGGCAGTTAACCCACTGTTCCTAGGCTGTCATTGTAAATAAGAATTTGTTCTTAACTGACTTGCCTAGTAAAATAAAGGTGAAAAAAAAAAGATCTGTAGGTCGATAGATAGATAGATAGATAGATACTTTATTTATCCCCCAGGGGGGGAAATTTCTTTGTCAAGCAGCTACAACAAAACACAGGGCAGGTGCAAAATGCCACAACGAAAGTACACAAAAGACAGATATACGGTACATGATACATAGAGCGGCATAGAAATTTCTAAAGTATAGAAATACAAGATATCTGGAGTGCAAAAAAAGAATCATAAAAAAATAAAAAATAAAAGCTATAAAAAGACATTGCATAGTATGGGTGGTTGGCTGAATATGTAGGTATGTAGGTCTGTAGGTCTGTAGGTCTGTAGATATGTAGGTCGGTAGGTCTGTAGATATGTAGGTCTGTAGGTCTGTAGATATGTAGGTCTGTAGGTCTGTATGTCTGTAGATATGTAGGTCTGTAGGTCTGTAGGTCTGTTGATCTGTAGGTCTGTAGGTCTGTAGGTCTGTAGATATGTAGGTCTGTAGGTCTGTAGGTCTGTAGATATGTAGGTCTGTAGGTCTGTTGATCTGTAGGTCTGTAGGTCTGTAGATATGTAGGTCTGTTGATCTGTAGGTCTGTAGGTCTGTAGATATGTAGGTCTGTAGATATGTAGGTCTGTAGGTCTGTAGGTCTGTAGGTCTGTAGGTCTGTAGATATGTAGGTCTGTAGGTATGTAGGTCTGTAGATATGTAGATATGTAGGTCTGTAGGTCTGTAGGTCTGTAGATATGTAGGTCTGTAGGTCTGTAGGTCTGTAGGTCTGTAGGTATGTAGGTCTGTAGATATGTAGGTCTGTAGGTCTGTAGGTCTGTAGGTCTGTTGATCTGTAGGTCTGTAGGTCTGTAGGTCTGTAGGTCTGTAGATATGTAGGTCTGTAGGTATGTAGGTCTGTAGATATGTAGGTCTGTAGATATGTAGGTCTGTAGGTCTGTAGGTCTGTAGGTCTGTAGATATGTAGGTCTGTAGGTCTGTAGGTCTGTAGGTCTGTAGGTCTGTAGATATGTAGGTCTGTAGGTATGTAGGTCTGTAGATATGTAGGTCTGTAGATATGTAGGTCTGTAGGTCTGTAGGTCTGTAGATATGTAGGTCTGTAGGTCTGTAGGTCTGTAGGTCTGTAGATATGTAGGTCTGTTGGTCTGTAGGTCTGTAGGTCTGTAGGTCTGTAGATCTGTAGGTCTGTAGGTCTGTTGATCTGTAGGTCTGTAGGTCTGTAGGTCTGTAGGTCTATAGGTCTGTAGGTATGTAGGTCTGTAGGTCTGTAGGTCTGTAGGTATGTAGGTCTGTAGATATGTAGGTCTGTAGGTCTGTAGGTCTGTAGGTCTGTAGGTCTGTAGGTCTGTAAGTTTACACATTAAGTCTTTATTATTTTCTTTATTCTCTCTGTCCTCATTTAGGTCTCTGGTTCCACATCCATGTTTAGATGTGTGGTGTCAGCATGGAGACATGAAACATCAACAACACCCATGCCAAAACAAACACATAAATAATCCACCTTGTGAGTAGACTGACTGTAGAATGACTGAGTAGACTGATTGAGTAGACTGACTGAGTAGACTGATTGAGTAGACTGATTGAGTAGACTGACTGAGTAGACTGATTGAGTAGACTGATTGAGTAGACTGACTGAGTAGACTGACTGAGTAGACTGACTGAGTAGACTGATTGAGTAGACTGACTGAGTAGACTGACTGAGTAGACTGACTGAGTAGACTGATTGAGTAGACTGACTGAGTAGACTGACTGAGTAGACTGACTGAGTAGACTGACTGAGTATACTGAGTGTGTAGACAGTGTGTAGACTGAGTGTGTTCTGTCTGGAATAGGACTGGCTGGGTGGGGCTGAGCATGGCTGATCTGGGCTGGGCTCTTAGTAAACCACAATAAGGCATGGACAACTGCAGGGTAACACTCTTATTGAACGTAATTCATTTAGATGAATCACATCAGTGTATGTTTGCATTTGTGTGTGCGTGTATGTGTGCTTGTGTGTGTGTGTGTGTGAGCCTGTTGTTCTGTGTGTGTGTGAGCCTGTTGTCCCTCCAGACTCATACATTAGAGTATTCAGCGGTTGATTTGAGAATAAGAGGATTTGTACCAATGAGGACCTAAAATGACCTACAGTATGTCCTTGGTATTTATACTTGTGAGTCTGTAAAAATCTGAACATGTGTAGTGGAAGGAAAGGTGCGTGTGTGTATTTCTGGGGGCATTGTGTAGTAGACATGCGAGGAGAGGAGAGGAGAGGAGAGGAGAGGAGAGGAGAGGAGAGGAGAGGAGCTGAAGGTATTATCTGCAACTTGTTGTGGTGAGTCGTACTGTCTCATATTTGCAGCAGAATAGATAATGAGTTATGGAGAGAATGTTTCCCCTGGTAACTTCTGCCCCCCCAACTTCCTTCCATCCTCTCATCCTGCTCCAAGTGAACCAATCCTCCCCTCTTCCCTTCCTCCTCTCTCGTCCTCCTCCACCCCCTCATCCCACCAGCTCAAGCTGACGCTCTGATTTTAAGCAGCCATTTATTAGCCTTTGAAACAATGCAGGAAACAAACATTTAAATTAGAGTGCAGACTAGTGAAGGATAGGAGGAGAGGGAACGAGGAGAGGGAACGAGGAAACATTAACAGACTAGTGAAGGATAGGAGGAGAGGGAACGAGGAAACATTAACAGACTAGTGAAGGATAGGGGGAGAGGTAGACTAGTGAAGGATAGGGGGAGAGGGAACGAGGAGAGGGAACGAGGAAACATTAACAGACTAGTGAAGGATAGGAGGAGAGGGAACGAGGAAACATTAACAGACTAGTGAAGGATAGGAGGAGAGGTAGACTAGTGAAGGATAGGGGGAGAGGTAGACTAGTGAAGGATAGGGGGAGAGGGAACGAGGAAAAATTAACAGACTAGTGAAGGATAGGAGGAGAGGTAGACTAGTGAAGGATAGGAGGAGAGGGAACGAGGAAACATTAACAGACTAGTGAAGGATAGGAGGAGAGGTAGACTAGTGAAGGATAGGGGGAGAGGTAGACTAGTGAAGGATAGGGGGAGAGGTAGACTAGTGAAGGATAGGGGGAGAGGTAGACTAGTGAAGGATAGGGGGAGAGGTAGACTAGTGAAGGATAGGAGGAGAGGTAGACTAGTGAAGGATAGGGGAGAGGGAACGAGGAAACATTAACAGACTAGTGAAGGATAGGGGGAGAGGTAGACTAGTGAAGGATAGGAGGAGAGGGAACGAGGAAACATTAACAGACTAGTGAAGGATAGGAGGAGAGGTAGACTAGTGAAGGATGGGGGAGAGGTAGACTAGTGAAGGATAGGAGGAGAGGTAGACTAGTGAAGGATAGGGGAGAGGTAGACTAGTGAAGGATAGGAGGAGAGGGAACGAGGAAACATTAACAGACTAGTGAAGGATAGGAGGAGAGGTAGACTAGTGAAGGATGGGGGAGAGGTAGACTAGTGAAGGATAGGGGGAGAGGTAGACTAGTGAAGGATAGGGGGAGAGGTAGACTAGTGAAGGATAGGAGGAGAGGTAGACTAGTGAAGGATAGGGGAGAGGGAACGAGGAAACATTAACAGACTAGTGAAGGATAGGGGGAGAGGGAACGAGGAAACATTGACTGCTTTCAGAGAAGTTTGGAACTCAGTAGTGAGGGTTGCAACCTAGGATAGCAAATTTTTACGTGCCACGCACTTCATCACTCGGCGGTCCCGTTCTGTGAGCTTGTGTGGCCTACAACTTCATGGCTGAGCCGTTGTTGCTCCTAGACGTTTCCACTTCACAATAACAGCCCTTACAGTTGACTTGGGCAGCTCTAGCAAGGCAGAAATTTGACAAACTGACTTGTTTGAAAGGTGGCATTTTATGACAGTGCCATGTTGAAAGTCACTGAGCTCATCAATGCGGGCCATTCTACTGCCAATGTTTGTCTATGGAGATTGCATAGCTTATACACCTGTCAGCAACGGGTGTGACTGTCCACATACTTTTGGCCATGTAGTGTATGTTTACATTGCCAAAGCAAATGGAATATACAATAAACAAACGGGAAATAAACAAGGAAAACATTAGTGAACATTATAGACATTTAACATTTTATATTTTGGCAATGTACAGTGTCACTCCCTATGAATCAGAGGGGCCAATGTAGCGGGAGGAGAGAGAGAGATCATTAGAGAAGTTCTAATTAACATAAACAACACTGTTTAGCAGCACTTTGTCTTCATGCAATATTGATTCTCCTTGACCATAATGAAGGTGTTTTACTGTGTGCGTGAGTCCCAGGCACACAACAAGCCTCAGAGGTTCTCTCAGTATGAACAGATCAACCAGAGAGTCACCATCTCACACTGACCCTTTAACACGCCAGTCACCATCTCACACTGACCCTTTAACACGCCAGTCACCATCTCACACTGACCCTTTAACACGCCAGTCACCATCACACACTGACCCTTTGATACACCAGTCACCATCACACACTGACCCTTTAATACGCCAGTCACCATCTCACACTGACCCTTTAACACGCCAGTCACCATCACACACTGACCCTTTGATAAGGCAGTCACCATCTCTCAACTTTGATACTGCAGTCACCATCTCACACTGACCCTTTGATACACCAGTCAACATCTCACACTGACCCTTTGATACACCAGTCACCATCTCTCAACTTTGATACTGCAGTCACCATCTCACACTGACCCTTTGATACACCAGTCAACATCTCACACTGACCCTTTAATACGCCAGTCACCATCTCACACTGACCCTTTGATAAGGCAGTCACCATCACACACTGACCCTTTGATAAGGCAGTCACCATCTCTCAACTTTGATACTGCAGTCACCATCTCACACTGACCCTTTGATACACCAGTCAACATCTCACACTGACCCTTTAATACGCCAGTCACCATCTCACACTGACCCTTTGATACACCAGTCACCATCTCACACTGACCCTTTAATACGCCAGTCACCATCTCACACTGACCCTTTAATACGCCAGTCACCATCTCACACTGACCCTTTAATACGCCAGTCACCATCTCACACTGACCCTTTGATACGCCAGTCACCATCTCACACTGACCCTTTGATACACCAGTCACCATCTCACACTGACCCTTTAACACGCCAGTCACCATCTCACACTGACCCTTTGATACACCAGTCACCATCTCACACTGACCCTTTGATACACCACTCACCATCTCACACTGACCCTTTAACACGCCAGTCACCATCTCACACTGACCCTTTAACACGCCAGTCACCATCTCACACTGACCCTTTGATACGCCAGTCACCATCTCACACTGACCCTTTGATACGCTGGGAAACAATACCTTTACTACTTAAGCCCATATATACGCATTGAATAACACTGTCACACCCAAGGCGCAGAGCTGTAGTCAATCGACATACTTTATTTTGTTATTACAAAAAACAACAAAAGGAAATGACGATGAACCATGAACTGATGTGCTACAAGCACCAACAATAACCCACACACAGGTGGGAAACTCATCAACTTAGGTAGGATCCCCAATTAGAGAGCTGCCTCTAACTGGGGACCAACAAAACCAAACATAGATTTTCCTAGAAACCTCCCCTCTGTCAGGCCCTGACAGTCACCTCTAGACTAACATAAAGATCGCTAGAGGCCTCCCTATAGTCAGGACCTGACAGTGGGCTGTGGGAAAGTGGCCCCCATTGGAGAGCCCATGGCATTCAGAGTTTGGGCGAACCTGTGGGAAAGTGGCCCCCATTGGAGAGCACATGGCATACAGAGTTTGGGCTGTGGGAAAGTGGCCCCCATTGGAGAGCCCATGGCATACAGAGTTTGGGCTGTGGGAAAATGGCCCCCATTGGAGAGCCCATGGCATAAAGAGTTTGGGCGAACCTGGACCAGCTTGCTTAGAGGACTCTTCTCCATGTTCATGTCTCTGTAGGTGATGGCTTTGTTATGGAAGGTTTGGGAATCGCTTCCTTATAGGTCGTTGTAGAATTTGTAGATTTCAATAATTAGCGGCTATTGGCCTAATTCTGCTCTGCATGCATTATTGGGTGTTTTACGTACACAGAGGATATGTTTGCAGAATTCTGCATGCAGAGTTTCAATTAGTTGTTTTTCCCATTTTCTGAATTTTTGGTTGGTGAGCGGACCTCAGACCTCACAACCATAAAGGGCAATGGGTTCTATAACTGATTCAAGTGTTTTTTAGCGAGATCCTAATTGGTATGTCGAATTTTATGTTCCGTTTGATGGCATACAAGGACCTTCTTGCCTTGTCTCTCAGACAGTTCACAGCTTTGTGGAGGTTACCTGTGGTGCTAGTATTAAGGCTGAGGTATGTATATTTTTTGTGTGCTCTAAGGCAACTGTGTCTAGATGGAATTTGTATTTGTGGTCGTGGCAACTGGTCCTTTTTTGGAACACCATTATTTTTGTCTTACTGAGATTTACTGTCAGGGCCCAGGTCTGACAGAATCTGCAGAAGATCTAGTTGCTGCTGTAGTCGCTCCTTGGTTGGTGACAGAAGCACCAAATCATCAGCAAACAGTAGACATTTGACTTCAGATTCTAGTAGGGTGAGGCCGGGTGCTGCAGACTGTTCTAGTGCCCTCGCCAATTAGTTGATATATACAGTGGGGAGAACAAGTATTTGATACACTGCCGATTTTGCAGGGTTTCCTACTTACAAAGCATGTAGAGGTCTGTAATTTTTATCACAGGTACACTTCAACTGTGAGAGACGGAATCTAAAATCTAGAAAATCACATTGTATGATTTTTAAATAATTAATTTGCATTTTATTGCATGACATAAGTATTTGATCACCTACCAACCAGTAAGAATTCCGGCTCTCACAGACCTGTTAGTTTTTCTTTACGAAGCCCTCCTATTCTCCACTCATTACCTGTATTAACTGCACCTGTTTGAACTCGTTACCTGTATAAAAGACACCTGTCCACACACTCAATCAAACAGACTCCAACCTCTCCACAATGGCCAAGACCAGAGAGCTGTGTAAGGACATCAGGGATAAAAGTTCAAGATGACGGTCAATCTCCCTCGGTCTGGGGCACCATGCAAGATCTCACCTCGTGGGGCATCAATGATCATGAGGAAGGTGAGGGATCAGCCCAGAACTACACGGCAGGACCTGGTCAATGACCTGAAGAGAGCTGGGACCACAGTCTCAAAGAAAACCATTAGTAACACACTACGCCTTCATGGATTAAAATCCTGCAGCGCACGCAAGGTCCCCCTGCTCAAGCCAGTGCATGTCCAGGCCCGTCTGAAGTTTGCCAATGACCATCTGGATGATCCAGAGGAGGAATGGGAGAAGGTCATGTGGTCTGATGAGACAAAAATAGAGCTTTTTGCATCCCTGTCTCACCCCATGGCCCTTTGATAGATAGATAGATCGATAGATAGATAGATAGATAGATAGATAGATAGATAGATAGATAGATAGATAGATAGATAGATAGATAGATAGATAGATAGATAGATAGATAGATAGATAGATAGATAGATAGATAGATAGATAGATAGATAGATAGATAGATAGATAGATAGATAGATAGATAGATAGATAGATAGATAGATAGATAGATAGATAGATAGATAGATAGATAGATAGATAGATAGATAGATAGATAGATAGATAGATAGGTACTCTATTGAAAATACACAAAAGACAGATACACGGTACATGATACATAGAGCGGCAGTATGAAAAAGTATAGAAATACAAGATATCTGGAGTGCAATACATTTGTGGAAATAAATATGTGTGTTTTTTGCCAATTATTACCGCACACTTGTTGTTTGTGTACATGGATTTTATAATGTTGTATGTTTATCCCCCAACACCACTTTCCATCAATTTGTAAAGCAGACCCTCATGCCAAATTGAGTCAAAAGCTTTTTTGAAATCAACAAATCATGAGAAGTCTTTGCCTTTGTTTTGTTTGTTTGTTAATTAGGGTGTGCAGGGTGAATACGTGATCTGTCGTACGGTAATTTGATAAAAAGCCAATTCGACATTTGCTCAGTAAATTGTTTTCACTGAGGAAATGAACTAGTCTGCTGTTAATGATAATGCAGAGGATTTTCCCGAGGTTGCTCTCTCTATCTCTCTCTTATCGTTCTGTAGCTTTGCTGTGTGTCTGGACGGAGCTGTGTGGTGTCGGGGTAGTTAGAAGTCTGTGTCTTACCTGACACCCAGGACAATCACAGTCACATTTACCATCTGTGTCAGTGAGGCCTTAGCTCTGTGAGCTAACACAAATCTTCAGGTGTCAAGGTTACTCATCATGTGAGCCTGGTTTACCAAACCTGGCCCTACATTACACTAGCAGTGTTGGTATCTCTTGCTGGAATAATCCACCCTGGGGTAGAGTTAGGATGTGCAGTATACATGGTCACATGACTGATGGATCGGTCAACTATCCACAGTATCAGCCACAGGAATGCTAACCATCCTAATATGTGTGTGTGTGTGTGTGTGTGTGTGTGTGTGTGTGTGTGTGTGTGTGTGTGTGTGTGTGTGTACTTCATTGACCTAGCTGTTGCGCCAAGTGTCTGTCCACTAACTACACATCTCTGTCTGAGAGAGAGAGATAGAGAGTGAGAGTGAGAGTGAGAGTGAGAGTGAGAGTGAGAGAGAGAGAGAGAGTGTGAGTGAGTGAGAGATAGAGCGAGAGAGAGAGAGAGCGTGAGAGTGTGAGAGAGAGTGAGAGGCCATCAGAGAAGCATGTTTCCACCACCTCTTCACAGCTGTGTTTTAAATGAAGATGATTCACAGGGAACACATGCACCTGAACTCACCAGTCACACTGAGTACTGTCATTAGCCCTGGATGCTAATGATTTGTATCAACTCTCATTTGCTTCCCAACGCTAACGATTTGTGCCCACTCTCATTAGCCTCCCAACGCTAACGATTTGTACCCACTCCCAGCCAAAACAGGATAATGCACCGCTAGGCTATGTTTTTTGGGCCAACTGTATTTTTTGGGCTAATTGTATTTTTGGGCAAATTGAGTGCTAAGGCTAAAATCTTTCCATAGGAGAAGCGACTGTCCCTTGTGACGTGGTTCTAACCTATGTGTGTCTGTAGGTCTACCTTTATCTTTCAGGCTGTCCGTTGTTCCGTCGGTCTGTTATTCTGTCTGTCTGTCTGTCTGTTAGTCCATCAGCCTGTGTAAGTCTGTAAGCTTGGTCTGCAGAGCTCAGTTGAAAGTCTTGTCAATATTTGAGTTATCGTTGATTTATATAGGAGGATCCGTGCCTGGCTTAATGAGAGTTGAATGTTGTAGGATCTATGGGGGAGATGTTAACCTTTTACTGCAGTGGGCTAAGTCAGGGTCACACAGCATGTTTCTTGATAGTCTCAAACAAATCTACTTTGAAACAAAATATACACCTCACACACATGGTTATGAGCTTAAAAAAAGAAGACACCTGTACCATGTCAGATATAGAGTTGAAAAATATTCAAGTTAGCATCCCAATATTACACTTTATATACATCACAGAAGACGGAAATATAACAAAACCGCTTGAAAGAGAAACACCGGATTTTCAGCAGGTTTTTCAAATAATTTTTATTATGACAGTTATTAATAATATTCCACCCATAAGGCTATTACACCATTTGACTGCAGGAAAGGGCAACACATACTATGGGGAGGTTCCCCTCCAGAGATACATTGTCTGGTAATATTCAGATTCCTTGTCTGGTAATATTCAGTGGCTTGTCTTGTAATATTCAGTGGCTTGTCTGGTAATATTCAGATTCCTTGTCTGGTAATATTCAGATTCCTTGTCTGGTAATATTCAGATAACTTGTCTGGTAATATTCAGATACATTGTCTGGTAATATTCAGATTCCTTGTCTGGTAATATTCAGTGGCTTGTCTGGTAATATTCAGATTCCTTGTCTGGCAATATTCATATTCCTTGTCTGGTAATATTCAGATACCTTGTCTGGTAATATTCAGATACCTTGTCTGGTAATATTCAGATACCTTGTCTGGTAATATTCAGATACCTTGTCTGGTAATATTCAGATACCTTGTCTGGTAATATTCAGATACCTTGCCTGGTAATATTCAGTGTCTTGTGAAGAGGTATTGTAGCTGCGTGCCTTGGTACTCTCCCTCCTCCCACCGGGGCCTTGCTGTGGACCCCGTTCAGACCGGGTTGTCCAGATCCAGGGTTGTTCTTGGTACCGTGACGAAGAGCAGTCACGTTCAGACAGTTTTAATGATGCACAGGGGCGTGGACTGTCATGTTACAGTCCATCGTGCTGGGCTGGTTCAGAACCCAGCATGGTCACGTTAAGGTGTTGGGCTGGTTCAGAACCCAGCATGGTCACGTTAAGGTGCTGGAGTAAAGAACCCATGATGCCACACACACAAAGTTGTTGAATCATGTATTTTTTTGGAACCCCCTACTGTGTCAATATACGCTTAATGGAAATTATGACTGGGATTGTGTAATGGAGTTGGAGAGCGCTGTCCCTTATCCCCAGGCTTCTGGCTCGTCAATAACCTCTCCACCATTCCCCTCCCCTCTTCCTGTTACCCTGCCCAGACAGACGGGGAGAGGTGTCTCTGTGCTCACTGGACAAATGGAACAACAATGTGCGCACACCAACAATAGTTTGACAATACAGGAGAATTACATTCGCAAACACATTGACATTGTGGAGGCCCATCAGAAAGATGTGCAGCTGAGGTTGGCTCACCTCCCCCGCCAATGGAGGAAACCAACAACAAACTGTTCAGAGACAGACATATTTGCAAGATTCTCTGAAACAGGATGTTCAAAACGCTAATATAAACTAACCATCATCTAGTCATGACCTCGCTTGAGGAGGAACGAAAACAGAGAGCAGAAGAGTCAGCCTCTGTTGTGAAGGAAGTCTGTTCTCATCTGAAATATGTTACGGAGGACATGAAGAACTCTTTCACAGGAGAAATAGGATTTCTGATTGAACACTATCAAAAGGAGACAGACCTCTGATGAGATGTAAAATTCCCAGAAGGCCACAGACCTTCAACTGGAGGACATACACCAGGAGGTAACGCACTGCTTTGCTGGACCTCCCTCTGTGTTTCCCTCTGCCACGGGCTCTGCCATTAAGAGAATAGGAACAGGTAACACAAGAACTCCATTATGAAGATACTGTTAAACAACAAAACTCCAGCTTCACCACTGTGCTGCACAGAGCCTTCGCCATGCGCTGCACAGAGCCTTCACCACTGCGCTGCACAGAGCCTTCACCACTGCGCTGCACAGAGCCTTCACCACTGCGCTGCACAGAGCCTTCACCACTGCGCTGCACAGAGCATTCACCACTGTGCTGCACAGAGCCTTCACCATGCGCTGCACAGAGCCTTCACCATGCGCTGCACAGAGCCTTCACCACTGTGCTGCACAGAGCCTTCACCACTGCGCTGCACAGAGCCTTCACCACTGTGCTGCACAGAGCCTTCACCATGCGCTGCACAGAGCCTTCACCATGCGCTGCACAGAGCCTTCACCACTGCGCTGCACAGAGCCTTCACCACTGTGCTGCACAGAGCCTTCACCATGCGCTGCACAGAGCCTTCACCACTGTGCTGCCGCTTTAAGAGCGCATCATCTGTCAGGAATGAGGAAGTAAGGATGTCTGTTCCTTCTCTGTGGGAGGAGCTCAGCTCAGCTCTCTGCTTTTTTTATTTTTTTTAATTTTATTTCACCTTTATTTAACCAGGTAGGTCAGTTGAGAACAAGTTCTCATTTGCAACTGTGACCTGGCCAAGACAAAGCAAAGCAGTGCGACAAAAACAACACAGAGTTACACAGTAAACAAAGTCAAAAACACAATAGAAGAAATCTATATACAGAGTGCAAATGTAGTGCAAAATGTAGTAAGGTTAGGAGGTAGGACAATAAATAGACCAAAGTGGTGAAATATTTTGTGTTCTAAGAGTGCATTTTGGATTGTTTATTATTTAGGATTATTGATTGGACTGGATAGTTTTTTGTGGGACTATTGTGATTTGGAGACTTTGGACATTTTAAGGCCTTTTTTGTTTTTGTCTATGAACACACACACATTCATAACCCCCTCACTCCTCCACTGGGAGGTAATACAGATTATTGAAAATTCTTTAAGGCTTATGACTGCTTTTGTTTTGTTTCTATGAAGTTGCCTCTGAATTGCGTTGAATATGGTAAACAGACTACACTCTAGTCTCCACTGGCTATCTGGTAAACAGACTACACTCTAGTCTCCACTGGCTATCTGGTAAACAGACTACACTCTAGTCTCCACTGGCTATCTGGTAAACAGACTACACTCTAGTCTCCACTGGCTATCTGGTAAACAGACTACACTCTAGTCTCCACTGGCTATCTGGTAAACAGACTACACTCTAGTCTCCACTGGCTATCTGATAAACAGACTACACTCTAGTCTCCACTGGCTATCTGGTAAACAGACTACACTCTAGTCTCCACTGGCTATCTGATAAACAGACTACACTCTAGTCTCCACTGGCTATCTGGTAAACAGACTACACTCTAGTCTCCACTGGCTATCTGGTAAACAGACTACACTCTAGTCTCCACTGGCTATCTGGTAAACAGACTACACTCTAGTCTCCACTGGCTATCTGATAAACAGACTACACTCTAGTCTCCACTGGCTATCTGGTAAACAGACTACACTCTAGTCTCCACTGGCTATCTGGTAAACAGACTACACTCTAGTCTCCACTGGCTATCTGGTAAACAGACTACACTCTAGTCTCCACTGGCTATCTGGTAAACAGACTACACTCTAGTCTCCACTGGCTATCTGGTAAACAGACTACACTCTAGTCTCCACTGGCTATCTGGTAAACAGACTACACTCTAGTCTCCACTGGCTATCTGGTAAACAGACTACACTCTAGTCTCCACTGGCTATCTGGTAAACAGACTACACTCTAGTCTCCACTGGCTATCTGGTAAACAGACTACACTCTAGTCTCCACTGGCTATCTGATAAACAGACTACACTCTAGTCTCCACTGGCTATCTGATAAACAGACTACAGTCTAGTCTCCACTGGCTATCTGGTAAACAGACTACACTCTAGTCTCCACTGGCTATCTGGTAAACAGACTACACTCTAGTCTCCACTGGCTATCTGGTAAACAGACTACACTCTAGTCTCCACTGGCTATCTGGTAAACAGACTACTCTCTAGTCTCCACTGGCTATCGGGTAAACAGACTACACTCTAGTCTCCACTGGCTATCTGGTAAACAGACTACACTCTAGTCTCCACTGGCTATCTGATAAACAGACTACACTCTAGTCTCCACTGGCTATCTGGTAAACAGACTACACTCTAGTCTCCACTGGCTATCTGGTAAACAGACTACACTCTAGTCTCCACTGGCTATCTGATAAACAGACTACACTCTAGTCTCCACTGGCTATCTGGTAAACAGACTACACTCTAGTCTCCACTGGCTATCTGGTAAACAGACTACACTCTAGTCTCCACTGGCTATCTGGTAAACAGACTACACTCTAGTCTCCACTGGCTATCTGGTAAACAGACTACACTCTAGTCTCCACTGGCTATCTGGTAAACAGACTACACTCTAGTCTCCACTGGCTATCTGGTAAACAGACTACACTCTAGTCTCCACTGGCTATCTGGTAAACAGACTACACTCTAGTCTCCACTGGCTATCTGGTAAACAGACTACACTCTAGTCTCCACTGGCTATCTGATAAACAGACTACACTCTAGTCTCCACTGGCTATCTGATAAACAGACTACAGTCTAGTCTCCACTGGCTATCTGATAAACAGACTACACTCTAGTCTCCACTGGCTATCTGGTAAACAGACTACACTCTAGTCTCCACTGGCTATCTGGTAAACAGACTACACTCTAGTCTCCACTGGCTATCTGGTAAACAGACTACACTCTAGTCTCCACTGGCTATCGGGTAAACAGACTACACTCTAGTCTCCACTGGCTATCTGGTAAACAGACTACACTCTAGTCTCCACTGGCTATCTGGTAAACAGACTACACTCTAGTCTCCACTGGCTATCTGGTAAACAGACTACACTCTAGTCTCCACTGGCTATCTGGTAAACAGACTACACTCTAGTCTCCACTGGCTATCGGGTAAACAGACTACACTCTAGTCAGTCTCTTCTGCTGATGTGTGTGTGTCTGTTAGTGGTATTCTTTCTCTCCTGCTCTTGTCATATTGACAGTGTATCTTTACACTACTCTAACAATGCTGCTACAACATGTCTGTGCATGTGTCTATAGGTTTCTATCTGCATATGTGTGTGTGATTGACCTGTTGCTGTGTGACCCTTTATTCATTTTCCTAGGCGGCCTACCTACAGGACCTGGAGCAAATTAGGGTTAAGGACACATCGACAGGTTTTTTTACCTTGTCAGCTCAGGTATTCGAAACAGCGACCTCTCGGTTACTGGCCCAACACTCTAACTGCTAGGCTACCTTACGCCCACTGTGTTGTGTAGTTGTCCATTCCAGAGGACAGTGCTGAAATCTCTGGCTGCTTTGATTGATATTGATCAGAAAAGCAGACCCTCTCTCCTCATCTCTCTATCACTATATCTCTCACTGATGACTAACCGCTCTTTCTCCGTTCTTTTTCTCTCTCAGTCCACACGTATTCTCCTCCCTAATGATGTCATCTCTTTCCCTCTGTATGGGCATCCATCCATCTCTTTCTCTCTCTTTCTCTCTCTCTGTCTGTCTGTGTTGTTCTTGTTCTCCGTGAGTGAGGGGAATTCTGGGACATATATTAGTCTACTCACCATGGCGATCAACAGACACATTAATCCTTCAGACTGTTGCCTTAGAGCCAGTACCAGATGCAAATCTGTCTGTGTGTGTGTGTACGTGTGTGTGTTTTGTACGCAAGTGTGTGTGTGAGTATGCTCTTTAAAGACTGGAAAATAAATTCTGAAGAAGAGAAAATACCTCAAAACAAGTAGGGTTTCAGTGTTAAACTGAATCAAAACAAGTAGGGATTTCAGTGTTAAACTGAATCAATACAGCATTACTGAAAACTGACTAATGCATCAACACGGCTCCTTACAATGAATAAAAACCGCTCAACACGATGATGTAGAGCCAGACAGACTGCAGCATGGGCTACATAGGGTCTCTGGTTAGACCATATTTACTCTGTTCTGTGATAAATGTGTCAGACAGACGTTGTACCATCCTCGGCTGGGATCCACAGCCAGGGTTATATGATAGTGGCAATCATATAATGATTTGATGTTACTATTGGTTTACTGGATACCTTTAATGGTTTTATTCTTTTAACTGGGTCAGAGATTGTGGACAGTGCTTCTGGAGAATGAGAGCATGGAGAGGTGATGAAGGGAATGGAGAGGGAAGTATCGAGAGAAAGGAGAAGAGAGAGAAGAGTAGAAATGAAGAGCTGCAGAGAGAGAGAGAGAGAGAGAGAGAGAGAGAGAGAGAGAGAGAGAGAGAGAGAGAGAGAGAGAGAGAGAGAGAGAGACATGGTGGTGATGGTTGTAACCCAGACCACTGCAGTCGTCCTGCCATAGAGATCATATTAAATTACTACTGGAATTCCTCATTCTATGGTTCCTTCTATCTGGTTGAAATGAGATGGTCTGCTGATGCCAAATAATAGAGCCAGGAACATCATGTGACCCCTCCCCTCTGCTCCTTTACTGGATGTTTCACATTGAGCTCATTAAGAGGGGGTGGGGCTTGCCAGAATATAAATAAATGTGTTTGAGCATGCCTTTCATAGACACAAACACAACAAAGGGAATGGATCATAGACATCTGTGTTGCATATAGAACCAGTCTCTACAGACTCCACCTGTAGATGTGTTGCATATAGAACCAGTCTCTACAGACTCCACCTGTAGATGTGTTGCATATAGAACCAGTCTCTACAGACTCCACCTGTAGATGTGTTGCATATAGAACCAGTCTCTACAGACTCCACCTGTAGATGTGTTGCATATAGAACCAGTCTCTACAGACTCCACCTGTAGATGTGTTGCATATAGAACCAGTCTCTACAGACTCCACCTGTAGATGTGTTGCATATAGAACCAGTCTCTACAGACTCCACCTGTAGATGTGGGTTTCCATGTTTAAATACTGTATGTGTGTGTTAACACTTGATATGTGTAATTACATTTTACTCATTTAGCAGAGTCTCTTATCCAGAACGGCTTACAGTAGTGAGTGCATTCATGTTCATACTGGTCCCCCTTGGGAATCAAACCCACAACCTTAGTGTTTCAAGCATCATGCTCTACCGACTGAGCTACTAGCCCCAATAAATCCTCAACCTGTCTCTCTGTGACCTCGTTCTATTGGTCAACCCCTCAACTTGTCTCCCGGTGACCTCGTTCCACCTCTCTGATAACACTAACCTCTCTGATAACACTAACCTCTTTGATAACACTAAACTCTCTGATAACACTAACCTCTCTGATAACACTAACCTCTTTGATAACACTAACCTCTTTGATAACACTAAACTCTCTGATAACACTAACCTCTCTGATAACACTAACCTCTTTGATAACACTAAACTCTCTGATAACACTAACCTCTCTGATAACACTAACCTCTTTGATAACACTAACCTCTTTGATAACACTAAACTCTCTGATAACACTAACCTCTCTGATAACACTAACCTCTTTGATAACACTAAACTCTCTGATAACACCAACCTCTCTGATAACACTAACCTCTCTGATAACACTAGCCTCTGATAACACTAGCCTCTGATAACACTAACCTCTCTGATAACACTCACCTCTGATAACACTAACCTCTGATAACACTAACCTCTCTGATAACACTCACCTCTCTGATAACATTAACCTCTCTGATAACACTCACCTCTCTGATATAAGGAGAAGATGGAGGACAAGCTGAGGCAGAGCCAGGTGAGAGAGCTGTGGAAGGGTATGAGAAATATCACTGGCTTCAAAAAGTCAAACAGTGGGCAGACGGAGGGGACCCAGGACAGAGCCAATGAGCTGAACCAATTTTTTTTTAACAGGTTTGATACTGGCCCTGTCCACCTCCCCTCCAGCTCCCCAGACCACACACCCTCACGGCTGTCCCACCCCCACTTTGCTCACAGCACCTCTGCTGAGACAATCAGTGACCCCACCTCCGCCCCTGCTCCCCCTGGACTGATCCTCAACATCCTTCACCACCAACCAAGTGAAGAGAGAGCTGGAGAGACTACATCAGTGGAAAGCGGCGGGCCCTGATGGCATCAGCCCAAGGGTGCTGAGGGTCTGTGCTGACCAACTGTGTGGAATACTCCAGCGTCTTTTCAACCTTAGCCTGAGCCTAGAAAGGGTCCCTGTGCTGTGGAAAACATCCTGCCTCGTCCCAGTGCCCAAGAAGGCACACCCCACTGTCCTGAATGACTTCAGACCTGTAGCACTACCATCCCACATCATGAAGACCCTGGAAAGGTTAGTCCTCGCTCACCTCAGACCCCTGGTGTGTTCATCAATGGACCCCCTGCAGTTTGCATACCAGCGCAACATCGGGGTGGATGATGCAATCATCTACCTTCTGCAGAGGGCCTACTCTCACCTGGACAACGCAGGTTGCACTGTGAGGGTTATGTCTTTTGACTTCTCCAGTGCCTTCAATACCATTCAGCCCCTGCTACTGGGTGATAAGATGAGGAGGATGAAAGTGGAAGCACCCTTAGTCTCCTGGGTCACGGACTACCTGACCGGTAGGCCACAATTTGTGCGACTACAGAGCTGTGTGTCAGAACGGGCAGTTAGCAACACAGGGGCCCCCCAGGGAACGGTCCTGTCCCCCTTCCTGTTCACCCTCTACACCTCAGACTTTAGATATAACTCTGAAACATGCCACCTACAGACGTTCTCGGATGACTCTGCTATTGTAGGGTGCATCAGGGGTGGGCAGGAGGAGGAGTACAGGAGCACAATCAGTGACTTTGTGTTGTGGTGTGAGCAGAACCACCTTCAGCTCAACATCAGCAAAACAAAGGAGATGGTGGTGGACTTCAGGAGAACCAAGGCACAACTGACTGCAGTCCCTATACAGGGGATGGATGTGGAAATGGTTGGGTCATACAAGTTCCTGGGAGTCCATATGGACAACAGGCTGGAATGGGCCGGTAACACCGGGGCCCTGTACAAAAAGGGCCAGAGCCGACTATACTTTCTGAGGAGGCTCAGGTCCTTCAACGTGTGCAGTAAACTACTGCATACCTTCTACCAGTCTGTGGTGGCCAGTGCCATCTTTTTTGCAGTGGTGTGCTGGGGAGCAAACATCAAAGCCGGTGATGCTTCTCGGGTAAATAAGCTGATCAGGAAGGCTAGCTCAGTCCTGGGGATGAGCCTTGACACTCTAGAGGAGGTGGCGGAGAGACGGATCCTGGCCAAACTGCTGGCCATCATGGACAACGTCACCCACCCTCTGCACGCTATGGTTATGACGCAGAGGAGCACTTTCAGTCACAGACTGATCCCACCACGGTGTGCCAGAGAGCGCTACAGGAGGTCCTTCCTGCCGGCGGCTATTAGACTATATAATGCCTCACCGGGGTGCCGTGCCGTCGGCAACACAGACCTGGAACTGTTGGGGTGCTAGGACCTAGTTCAACAATTATGCATCCATCCGTGAGTAACTGGTCCGTCAGCACTCATCCACTCAGGACCTATTTATTTATTTATTCATGTATATACATACTCATGTACAGTTGTTATATCATATCACATGCAATATTGTAAGTAATTATTGGACGTAGGCATTCACTCAGGAATGCATATTAGTATCCTGCCAGTTGCACCTTTTCTCATTGCTTTTAGTATATCGAATGTGCAATACGTGCAGTTGTCTGTAATTAAACCCTGCGCACTAAGGACTGTATTTTAAGGGAATTACTATTATTACCCCAAATGATATCATACACACATTTAGCTATTAAAGTATCTCTTCCTGTCATTTACCTGTACAGTTTGTGTAACCATGCAAGTATTCACTTATCTGTAAATATATCTGTATACCTAACTGTACAGCTAATTTAACCATGCAAAATTTTCACTTACCTGTTCAGTTACCCAGTCTGTCTATTAAGTAAACTATTATTACCCTCGCTCATATCATATGCATTTTTAGCTACTGAAGTATTTCTCTGCCATCAACCTGTATAGTATAGTTAACCATCCAACATCCACCAATGTATAGTCTACACATCCACCAATGTATAGTGTACATATTCAGCCAACCACCAATACTATGCAATGTCTTTTTTATAGCTTTTATTTTTTTTGCACTCCAGATATCTTGTATTTCTATACTTTTTCATACTGCCGCTCTATGTATCATGTACCGTGTATCTGTATTTTGTGTACTTTCGTTGTGGCATTTTGCCCCTGCCCTGTGTTTTGTTGTAGCTGCTTGACAATGAAATTTCCCCCCCGGGGGATCAATAAAGTACCTATCTATCTATCTATCTATCTATCTATCTATCTATCTATCTATCTATCTATCTATCTATCTATCTATCTATCTATCTATCTA
>CM042378.1:33082701-33085201 GCA_023634145.1 Thymallus thymallus | reverse complement strand
TGAGCTTGGAGGGTACTATGGTGTTGAATGCTGAGCTATAGTCAACGAACAGCATTCTTACATAGGTATGCCTCTTGTCCAGATGGGATAGAGCAGTGTGCAGTGTGATGGTGATTGCATCGTCTGTGTCTATATTGGGGCGGTAAGTAAATAGAAGTGGGTCTTGGGTGTCAGGTAAGATAGAGGTGATACGATCCTTAACTAGCCTCTCAAAGCACTTCATGATGACGGAAGGGAGTGCTACTGGGCATTAGTCATTTAGTTAAGTTACCTTTGCTTTCTTGGGTACAGGAACAATGGTGGACATCCTGAAGCAAGTGGGGACAGCAGACTGGGATAGGGAGAGATTGAATATGTCGGTAAACATTCACAAATACCTGTGTTTTTATTCACTATTCAGTCACTATTTCTATGTTTTATTCAATAATATATCATTAACTCTGCATTGATGAAAAATAAGCATTTCACTGTTAGTCAACACATGTTGTTTTACGAAGCTTGTGTCAAATAACATTTGATTTGACACACCTCTGCTCCTAATCTTTTCTGTATTCATGGAGAGGTGAGCGCCTATCAGCATGGGGCTTATGGGTCTGGAGGGGGAATGAGATGGATAGAGAAAATATAGAGAGAGGATATAGAGAGGATAGAGAGAGGATAGAGAGAATAATCCAGAAAGAAGGAGAATGCGTACAGTACAGTATTCTCCTTGTGTAGTGTAAATAGACTGTGTAGTGTGGTGAGTACAGTATTCTCCTTGTGTAGTGTATATAGTCTGTGTAGTGTGGTGCGTACAGTATTCTCCTTGTGTAGTGTATATAGTCTGTGTAGTGTGGTGCGTACAGTATTCTCCTTGTGTAGTGTATATAGACTGTGTAGTGTGATGCAGTCTGTCTGTGTGTCTGATGGAGGTGATTTAATTATTACACTAGTATGTTCTGTTCTGAGGGGGTGGGAGGTGAATGTTCTGGTATGTTCTGTTCTGAGGGGATGGGAGGTGAATGTTCTGGTATGTTCTGTTCTGAGGGGATGGGAGGTGAATGTTCTGGTATGTTCTGTTCTGAGGGGATGGGAGGTGAATGTTCTGGTATGTTCTGTTCTGAGGGGATGGGAGGTGAATGTTCTGGTATGTTCTGTTCTGAGGGGATGGGAGGTGAATGTTCTGGTATGTTCTGTTCTGAGGGGATGGGAGGTGAATGTTCTGGTATGTTCTGTTCTGAGGGGATGGGAGGTGAATGTTCTGGTATGTTCTGTTCTGAGGGGATGGGAGGTGAATGTTCTGGTATGTTCTGTTCTGAGGGGATGGGAGGTGAATGTTCTGGTATGTTCTGTTCTGAGGGGATTGGAGGTGAATGTTCTGGTATGTTCTGTTCTGAGGGGATGGGAGGTGAATGTTCTGGTATGTTCTGTTCTGAGGGGATGGGAGGTGAATGTTCTGGTATGTTCTGTTCTGAGGGGGTGGGAGGTGAATGTTCTGGTATGTTCTGTTCTGAGGGGATGGGAGGTGAATGTTCTGGTATGTTCTGTTCTGAGGGGATGGGAGGTGAATGTTCTGGTATGTTCTGTTCTGAGGGGATGGGAGGTGAATGTTCTGGTATGTTCTGTTCTGAGGGGATTGGAGGTGAATGTTCTGGTATGTTCTGTTCTGAGGGGATTGGAGGTGAATGTTCTGGTATGTTCTGTTCTGAGGGGGTGGGAGGTGAATGTAATTCACTCTCATAATTCTGCTCTGCTGAACGCTCCCCTGGATAGGTTTAATATGTTATATCGCTCCTCCTCCTCCTCTCTCTCTCGCCCTCTCCTCTCTCTCTCTCTCTCTCTCTGTTTCTCTCTCTCTCTCTCCTGTCTACAGTAGGTCTCCCTCCGCTCCCTCTATTCCCCTCTCATTATTGCTCTGTTCTCTCAGTATAAAATGTCTCTCTCTCCTCCCCAATTTGAATTGCATAACAATGTACACATGGCCAAAGCGTACTTTGGAAATGAAATGATTCATTAACAGCATCATTATTCTCTCTCTCTCTCTCTCTCTCTCTCTCTCTCTCTCTCTCTCTCTAACTCTCTCTCTCTAACTCTCTCTCTCTCTCTCTCTCTCTCTCTCTCTCTCTAACTCTCTCTCTCTAACTCTCTCTCTCTCTCTCTCTCTCTCTCTGTGTATCTCTCTCTCTCTCTCTCTCTCTCTCTCTCTCTATCTCTCTCTCTCTCTGTCTCTCAATTCCATTTCAATGTAAGGGCTTTATTGCCATGGGAAACATATGTTTACATTACAAAAGCAAGTGAAATAGATAATAAACAAAATTAAACAATCTCTCTCTCACTCACTCTCTGTCTGTCTGTCTGTCTGTCTGTCTGTCTGTCTGTCTGTCTGTCTGTCTGTCTGTCTGTCTGTCTGTCTGTCTGTCTCTCTCTCTCTCTCTCTCTCTCTCTCTCTCTCTCTCTCTCTCTATCTCTCTGTCTGTCTCTCTCTCTCTCTCTCTCTCTCTCTCTCTCTGTCTGTCTCTCT
>CM042378.1:33081147-33082461 GCA_023634145.1 Thymallus thymallus | reverse complement strand
TAGAGAGAGAGAGAGAGAGAGAGAGAGAGAGAGAGAGAGAGAGAGAGAGAGAGACCATAGACCATAGAGAGTCCATTATAGTGTTATTGGTAACTGTCTCCCTGCAGTCTCCATGTCAGTTAGACAGTTGTAACCCAGGGGCTGTAATTCAAAGGGGTTGTGTGTAATCTAGGATAATTCAGATTGAGCTACGCAATAGTCTTCTGCCATTTGGAGAGATTAAAGTATCAAAAACCTTCTAAGGCTCCCAGAGTGCTGTACAGAATGGGATCAATTTGGCCCTGACATGGAAGGGATTTTGGCGGTCATAATGGGGAAGGGTAATATGATGTATGCCTAAATGTAATCTCAAACCAGCGGTTCCCATCCTTTTCCGTTCCGTGGACCAACAAATCACTTTCAAAAGCTCTTGAGGACCACCATTCGCGGAGTTGCTGAATTTTTTAGCATAAAAAATCTTAGCAGTCAAAGTAAGAGTCAATGTTATCAGTGAATGGAACCGACTAAAGGCCTGTTATTACAGTTGGATGTTTTTTAAACAATTTGCATTGTGAAAAGTTATGCAAAATTGCTTATAATACCATACAGTATTATAAACTTGATGTATACCTACTCCAGAGCGTTCAGGACCTCAGACTGGGGCGAAGGTTCCCCTCCCAACAGGACAACAACCCTAAGCACACAGCCAAGACAACGCAGGAGTGGCTTGGGGACAAGTCTCTGAATGTCTTTGAGTGGCCCAGCCAGAGCCCGGACATGAACCCAGTCTAACATCTCTGGAGAGACCTGAAAATAGCTGTGCAGTGACGCTCCCCATCCAACCTTACAGAGATTGAGAGGATCTGTAGAGAAGAATGGGAGAAACACCCCAAATACAGGTGTGCCAAGCATGTAGCGTCATACCCAAGAAGACTTGAGGCTGTAATCACTGCCAAAGGTGCTTCAACAAAGTACTGAGTAAAGGGTCTGAATACTTATGTAAATGCAATATTTTTTCTTTATGTAAATTAGCAAAAATGTCTAAAAACCTGTTTTTGCTTTGTCATTATGGGGTATTTATTGTGTGTAGATTGATGATGAAAAAAAACGATTTAATACATTTCAGAATAAGGTTGTAATCTAACAAAATGTGGAAAAAGTCAAGGGGTCTGAATACTTTCTGAATGCGCTGTATGGCAATATAGTTTTAAGAAAAAGAAAAAAAAAGATTCCAAAACAATTTTTGGAACACCTGCAGTACCGGTCCGCGGACCACAGGTTGAAAACCACTGTTCTAACCATAAAATGTAGTACTGTTCGAGTTCCTGCCTGAAT
>CM042378.1:33066147-33076147 GCA_023634145.1 Thymallus thymallus | reverse complement strand
AGACATCCTAGGCTGTGCTTAAGCCCTGAGGAGGACGTCTCGGGGAAGGCTGCGCTGCTTTAAGGAAATGGCAATGACAGAACTGGCTCCAACCCAGGATTGAACCCGTGGTCCAGTCAATAATGGGGTTGTATTTCACACTGTGATTACCTGAAACCCGCAGATGAACAGGAACAGTGCTGTGGATGACTCTACCAATGGAACGGCCATCCAGTGCTCTAGCATCCATAGGAACAGAGAGAAGTTAAGTGGGAATACCTAATTCAGAAACTAGGGTAGCATCCATAAAACTCTCATCTTCCCCAGAGTCTCCACACAGCAGGATGACACAAAAGGGAGTGCAGGTGATGGGAATTAGAAATTCCCAGTCTGACTCACCAGAGTACTTGCATCCACTAAAGAAAAATATTTCTTAACAGGGCAGGTGGCTATATAATGTACCGCACCACCACAGTACAGAACAGTTAGAGCTCATCCTACGTGAACGTTCCCTAAGTGATAATCTTGCTCTTCCCAATTGCATAGGCTCAGGAGTAACCAACTCACCCGTCGCCGATGATTCTCGGGGGTACTCGGGTGGCTTCGGCTCTTCTCGGAAGTGCATACTTCGGGGATTTCCTAATTCCTTAGGACATCAGCACGCAGCTGCAGATGAACGAGTGTTCCCGAGACCCGATCTCCTCTCACACCGGCATTCTCGTAGGCGCTCATCAATCCTAATCGAAAGAGCGATGAGGGAATCGAGCTGCTATCTCCCGAGCTGCTAGCTCGTCCTTTATCTCCTCCGACAGTCCATGGAGGAAGGTATCAAACAGAGACTCTGGATTCCAGACACTCTCGGCGGCCAATCTGCAAAAATCTAGTGTAGTCTGCCACACTATGGGAGTTCTGATGTATGTACCTGCAGTAGTTTTCGGGCCGCCTCCCTCCCGGGCACCGGAGAATCGAATACCTTCCTCACCTCTGCCATAAAATCCTCCAGGTTATGGCAAACAGCAGATTGCTGCTCCCAAACAGCCGTCACCCAGACACCCTTCCAGACATTAGCGTAATTAGATACACTATCTTTGATCGGTCAGACTGGAAAGAAGATGGCTGTAGTTCAAAAATGAGGGAGCACTGGGAAAGGAACGCCTGGCAGGTACCAGGATCGCCAGCATAACGCTCCAGAGGAGGTAAGTGGGGTTCTCAGGGAGCCGGGGTAGGTTGAACAAACCCACCACTAGTAGGGAGGTTACTGAGTGGGTGGGAGGTCTCAGATGGGGCGTTCTGCCTGTGAGATAGTTCACAGAATTATTCCATTAACGCCTTGATCCCCTGGTTGTGGCGTTCCTCCAGAGAACAAAACCCTTCCAAAAGTTCTCGAAGTAGCTCCTCATGCTTCCCAATGGTGGCTCCCTGCAGGGAGAGAGCATGACGGAGCTGGTCCATGTCTGCTGGGTCAGTCATGGCCAGTTCGTACTATAATGGCACAGGGTGAGACCCAGATGCAGACACAGGAGGCTGATGGTTTAGGGATAGGCAAAAGGCAGGTTGGGTACAGGCGAGAGTTTATTAACCGGTCAGAGTCCAAACGATACAGGGCGTTAGGCAGGCTCGAGGTCAGGACAGGCTGAATGGTCAGGCAGGCAGGCTCAGTATCAGGACAGGCAAGGGTCAGAACCAGGAGGACTAGGAAAAACAGAGACTGGGAAGAAATAGGAGCTGAGAGAAAAACATTGGTTGACTTGGCTAACATGACGAACTGGCACAGAGAGACAGAAAACACAGGTAGAAATACACAGGGGATAATGAGCGACACCTGGAAGGGGTGGAGACAAGGACAAGGACAGGTGAAACAGATCAGGGCATGACACTGTAGTCTGTCTGGGCCCAGTGCTTTGTGTGGCTTAATATTTGACAAGCATGATTTGGGGATGCTCTCACATATTTGTTTACATTCGTCTTTAAAATCGACTGTGTCAAATCTTCCATAAAAACAGTTTAGGTCGTTTACAGGATGAACAGTCGGCCATGTTGTTGTTCTCTCTCTTACTTTCTCTTCCCATCATTGCATTAGGCCCCTCCCATGCCTGTCTTGGACTGGCTGGACAGAACCTCTGCTCCACTTTATCCTTTAAGTCCTTTTTTGCTTTCCACTTTTTTGACCATTCTTTCTCCTTTACAGCATCAGTATCTCCTTTACAGCATCAGTATCTCCTTTACAGCATCAGTATCTCCTTCGCAGCATCAGTATCTCCTTTACAGCATCAGTATCTCCTTTACAGCATCAGTATCTCCTTTACAACATCAGTATCTCCTTTACAGCATCAGTATCTCCTTTACAGCATCATTATCTCCTTTACAGCATCAGTATCTCCTTTACAGCATCAGTATCTCCTTTACAGCATCAGTATCTCCTTTACAAAATCAGTATCTCCTTTACAGCATCAGTATCTCCTTTACAACATCAGTATCTCCTTTACAGCACCAGTATCTCCTTTACAGCATCAGTATCTCCTTCGCAGCATCAGTATCTCCTTTCCAACATAATTATCTCCATTCCAGCATCAGTATCTCCTTTACAGCATCAGTATCTCCTTTACAGCATCAGTATATCCTTCGCAGCATCAGTATCTCCTTTACAGCATCATTATCTCCTTTACAGCATCAGTATCTCCTTCGCAGCATCAGTATCTCCTTTACAGCATCAGTATCTCCTTCGCAGCATCAGTATCTCCTTTACAGCATCAGTATCTTCTTTACAGCATCAGTATCTCCTTTACAACATCAGTATCTCCTTCGCAGCATCAGTATCTCCTTTACAGCATCATTATCTCCTTTACAGCATCATTATCTCCTTTACAGCATCAGTATCTCCTTCGCAGCATCAGTATCTCCTTTACAGCATCCTTATCTCCTTTACAGCATCAGTATCTCCTTTACAGCATCAGTATCTCCTTTACAGCATCATTATCTCCTTTACAGCATCAGTATCTTATTTACAGCATCAGTATCTCCTTTACAACATCAGTATCTCCTTTACAGCATCAGCATCTCCTTTACAGCATCAGTATCTCCTTTACAGCGTCAGTATCTCCTTTCAGGAATGCAAACTTCCTTTCATTGAGGCACATTTTCAAGTTCTTAGACACTCAAGGCTTGTTGTTGGGAAATACTCTGACAGTTTTTTGTGTTAATGACAGTATCCTCACAGAACTGGATGTATGATGTAATGTTGTCTGTCAACTAGTGGGGATCCCTGCACGAGTCAAAGAACACCTCCCTGTCTGTGACGTGAAAGCAATCCTTAAGCTCCTCCCTGCTCTCCTCTGTCCATAACTGAATGGATTTTCCTACAGGTGTTTTGCGTTTCACCTGCTGCCTGTATCTCGGTAGGAGATGGATAACGCTATGGTCTGATTTCCCGATGGGCGCTCTGCACACTGCCTTGCATGCGCACATAGACCTAATGGTAATGTCTCCAACAACGTGGTAGATAGAATGGCCTGAATGACACAACGAGAATCTCATAGTCTCTGGTGCGCACTTGTTCAATCACCTCATACTGTGTGGCCCAAGCATTATCTAAAAAGATATATAGCCCACCGCCTATTGATTTACGTGACGTTGTTTTGTCTCGATCTGCTCTAATTACAGTGTATCCATTTTTGTTCACATTAATGTTGTCCTTGAGCCATGTTTCTGTAAATCAGATTAAATTACTTATCCTAAAGTCCTCTTCAAATTTAGCCCTTTCCGCTAACTCATCCAGTTTGTTATTTAATGACTGCACATTTGACAGGGTGATTACCGGGAGCGGGTGACGGCTTCCCCGCCTCCGTAGTCTGTTCCTCACACCACCTCTTGAGCCTCGTTCCCCGTTTTGACTTTGTAGAACAACCATTAGGCAATGAAATGCTGTTTTGGAGAGTGTGAGCTTTATCTGGGAAAGAGAGCAGAAACTCACAGGAGTGATGGTGGTTGATTTACTCACTGAGTCCATACAACCTCCGGTAGTGATTGTAAAGTGTTCCATATATTACAGAGATTAGGATTAAGGTAGTCACACATGCCACGTACAATCCACTTTCAAATGTGCGACTCACTTGGATTTAGACAAAACTAAACAAAATAGAACAATATAACTATAAACAAAGAAACAATTCACGCAGGTGAGCTCAGGCTCTGGCAGCAGTGCCGCGCCCCAACAAAAAAACTAGTCTTGGACATGCCAAATTTGCAGAGGGAGAGATGGAGAGAGAAAGAGAAAAGGGTGGTGAGAGAGACGGAGAGGGAGGGAGGAGAGACAGAGGGGAATGAAAAATGGTCCTAAAGTCTCCAGCTGGAATGCAGTGCTGAATGCCAGCTGAATGCCAGGATGGAAAATCACTCTCTCCTCTCCTCTTCTCTTCTCTACCTCCTTCACACTCCCTCTCCTCTCCTTCAGACTCTCTCCCTCTCCTCTCCTTCAGACTCTCTCCCTCTCCTCTCCTTCACACTCTCTCCCTCTCTCCTCTCCTTCACACTCTCTCCCTCTCTCCTCAACTTCACACTCTCTCCCTCTCCTCAACTTCACACTCTCTCCCTCTCTCCTCTCCTTCACACTCTCTCCCTCTCTCCTCTCCTTCACACTCTCTCCTTCTCTCCTCTCCCACTCCTCTCTCTTTCTCAGTTCCAATCCCTTTCTGCTCTGCCACCCCTTCTCTCCCTGTCATGTCATCATCTCAACCTCTCCTTCTGTCCTCTAACATCTTTCCTACACCTTCCCTCTCTATTCTTTTCTTCTCATATCCTTCTGCTGTTATGTCTTGATCATCACTAGTTTTCTCCTTTCAACACTTTTCTGTGTGTCATTCATCCTGTCCTCTCCCCTCTCCATCCTGTCACCACCTCGCCTTGCCCCCCCCCCCACACACACACACCCCCCCTCCCCTACACCCCCCCCCCCCCCCACTCCCTCTCTCATCCCCTGATCCAGTAAAGGTTAGCCCAGGTTGTATATCTGATATCCTGGCCAGCCGGCGCTGCGGTGAAATGTGACTCCTGCAGCATCTGTTCTCTAACTCTCTGCTCTGTGCTGGCGCAGTCACAGTCAGGGCCCTTTAACCTCTCACGTTACTGTCTGTCTGTCTCTCTCCCTCTCTCTCCCTCTGTTGGTCTGTCTATCTGTCCTCTGGTATTACCTTGCCACAGCCATGACAGCCATGACCTTCTCAGCCCTGTAAGTGGGCATTTAGGAAAACAGAGATGACTACACTACCCAGCAAGTGATTGCAGTGTTTCAGAGTACTCACAGTAGAGTACCCATTCTATTTCAGAGTACTCACAGTAGAATACCCATTATTTTTGCAGTTGGAATGGTTCTGGAATATCTGCAATGTGAAATCCAACAAGAAATGGTGGCCCATGCAATAAACATGAGGCTATGATTGTTGGAGGTTAAGTTAAAATGGTGACGGCTAATATGAGATGTGTGGAGTTCAGAGTTTACCGTTTCTCATTTCCTCCAGTCTTCATTGAATGGTTGGCTGCAGTCAAATGACCTAGTGGCCTCATGGGTGGAATGTCATTAATATTGACATAATTCCCATCCCTCCTTCCCCCGTCCCTGTTATTACTGAACAGTCTTTATTAGTGTAAATTATTCCTGGGTTGGGCTGGGAGAGTGGCCCGTTTTAGCAGCAGGTTATCACACGATCAGATGGCTGTCTCTAAAGAGAGTGACACATGAACTTCAGTGACACCAATCGGAAGATCATGCACACTGAATACAACGCTGTGGGAGATACAACATCAACATGTGGGTTTGCCGTGTAGATATATACTGTCATAATGTATCTTCATAGTGTCATGGAGCATAAGTATAGACTGACTGTGTAGTGTGTCTGTGTGTGTGTGTGTCACACATGCTTATGTGTGATAATCATATGTGTGTATTACCAGCATGTTAGCCTGCCTGAACATACAGCACTAGGCCCAGCTCAGCCAGCCAGCTTCCCTGGCCGCTGGTCAATACCTTAGCTAGCTGGTCTAATGTGATGATGGTGACTCAGTATAATAATATCTTCAGCCTGTGGCAATGGGAAATGGGCCCATTCATTATACGTTCATAAGATGTTTATTGATGTTTATTGATGAGTCCTTTGTGTATATAGTCCCTACACGTTAGAGTCACAAAGCCGACATGATTGGTCTGGTATGATTTACTATTTGAGCCTACATAACATGTTATGACAACCAACTGACTATACATAGACGTGATAGAAAGCGTCCATACCAGTCTGTCTCTTGGATCCCAGTCCATTGAAGACATGTTAATGTATTTTTAAAGGTCCTGTCCTCGTAGGGTGTGGTTGTGTTGTTGTTATGCCCCAGAGGGTGAAGGATAGCAGCCAGCCAGCCAGCCAAGGAGCGTCATTCTACCTCCTCTCCTGTCCTTCAGCTCCAGGCATTTCGGCTTTGTGATTGTTTATGTGAGATTAGTATACAGTATGTTTATGTTTGCTTGTGTGTGTTCTCAAGTTGTGTGTTCTATAGCTGTGTGTTCTATATAGTTGTGTGTTCTATAGCTGTTTGTTCTATATAACTGTGTGTTCTATATAGCTGTGTGTTCTATATAGCTGTGTGTTCTATATAGCTGTGTGTTCTATAGCTGTGTGTTCTATATAACTGTGTGTTCTATATAGCTGTGTGTTCTATATAGCTGTGTGTTCTATATAGCTCTGTGTTCTATATAGCTGTGTGTTCTATAGCTGTGTGTTCTATATAACTGTGTGTTCTATATAGCTGTGTGTTCTATATAGCTGTGTGTTCTATATAGCTCTGTGTTCTATATAACTGTGTGTTCTATATAGCTGTGTGTTCTATATAACTGTGTGTTCTATATAGCTGTGTGTTCTATATAGCTGTGTGTTCTAAATAGCTGTGTGTTCTATATAACTGTGTGTTCTATATAGCTGTGTGTTCTATATAGCTGTGTGTTCTATATAGCTGTGTGTTCTGTATAACTGTGTGTTCTATGTAGCTGTGTGTTCTATATAGCTGTGTGTTCTATATAGCTGTGTGTTCTATATAGCTGTGTGTTCTATAGCTGTGTGTTCTATATAACTGTGTGTTCTATATAGCTGTGTGTTCTATATAGCTGTGTGTTCTATATAGCTCTGTGTTCTATATAACTGTGTGTTCTATATAGCTGTGTGTTCTATATAACTGTGTGTTCTATATAGCTGTGTGTTCTATATAGCTGTGTGTTCTAAATAGCTGTGTGTTCTATATAACTGTGTGTTCTATATAGCTGTGTGTTCTATATAGCTGTGTGTTCTATATAGCTGTGTGTTCTAAATAGCTGTGTGTTCTATATAGCTGTGTGTTCTATATAGCTGTGTGTTCTATATAGCTCTGTGTTCTATATAACTGTGTGTTCTATATAGCTGTGTGTTCTATATAGCTGTGTGTTCTATATAGCTGTGTGTTCTAAATAGCTGTGTGTTCTATATAACTGTGTGTTCTATATAGCTGTGAGTTCTAAATAGCTGTGTGTTCTATATAGCTGTGCGTTCTTTATAGATGTGTGTTCTATATAGCTGTGTGTTCTATATAGCTGTGTGTTGTATATAGCTGTGTGTTCTAAATAGCTGTGTGTTCTATATAACTGTATGTTCTATATAGCTGTGTGTTCTATATAGCTGTGTGTTGTATATAGCTGTGTGTTCTAAATAGCTGTGTGTTCTATATAACTGTGTGTTCTATATAGCTCTGTGTTCTATATAACTGTGTGTTCTATAGCTGTGTGTTCTATATAACTGTGTGTTCTATATAGCTGTGTGTTCTATATAGCTGTGTGTTCTATATAGCTGTGTGTTCTAAATAGCTGTGTGTTCTATATAGCTGTGTGTTCTATATAGCTGTGTGTTCTATATAGCTCTGTGTTCTATATAACTGTGTGTTCTATATAGCTGTGTGTTCTATATAACTGTGTGTTCTATATAGCTGTGTGTTCTATATAGCTGTGTGTTCTAAATAGCTGTGTGTTCTATATAACTGTGTGTTCTATATAGCTGTGTGTTCTATATAGCTGTGTGTTCTATATAGCTGTGTGTTCTAAATAGCTGTGTGTTCTATATAGCTGTGCGTTCTTTATAGATGTGTGTTCTATATAGCTGTGTGTTCTATATAGCTGTGTGTTGTATATAGCTGTGTGTTCTAAATAGCTGTGTGTTCTACATAACTGTATGTTCTATATAGCTGTGTGTTCTATATAGCTGTGTGTTGTATATAGCTGTGTGTTCTAAATAGCTGTGTGTTCTATATAACTGTGTGTTCTATATAGCTGTGTGTTCTATATAGCTGTGTGTTCTATATAGCTGTGTGTTCTATGGCTGTGTGTTCTATATAGCTGTGTGTTCTATATAGCTGTGTGTTCTATATAGCTGTGTGTTCTATATAGCTGTGTGTTCTATATAACTGTGTGTTCTATATAGCTGTGTGTTGTATATAGCTGTGTGTTCTAAATAGCTGTGTGTTCTATATAACTGTGTGTTCTATATAGCTGTGTGTTCTATATAGCTGTGTGTTCTATATAGCTGTGTGTTCTATAGCAGTGTGTTCTATATAGTTGTGTGTTCTATATAGCTGTGTGTTCTATATAGCTGTGTGTTCTATATAGCTGTGTGTTCTATATATTTGTGTGTTCTATATAGCTGTTTGCTCTATATAGTTGTGTGTTCTATATAGTTGTGTGTTCTATATAGTTGTGTGTTCTATATAGCTGTTTGTTCTATATAGTTGTGTGTTCTATATAGTTGTGTGTTCTATATAGTTGTGTGTTCTATATAGCTGTTTGTTCTATATAGCAGTGTGTTCTATATAGCTGTTTGTTCTATATAGCTGTGTGTTCTATATAGTTGTGTGTTCTATATAGTTGTGTGTTCTATATAGCTGTGTGTTCTATATAGCAGTGTGTTTTATATAGCTGTGTGTTCTATATAACGGTGTGTTCTATATAGCTGTGTGTTCTATATAGCTGTGTGTTCTTTATAGCTGTGTGTTCTATATAGCTGTGTGTTCTTTATAGATGTGTGTTCTATATAGCTGTGTGTTCTATATAGCTGTGTGTTCTATATAGCTGTGTGTTCTATATAGCTGTGTGTTCTATATAGCTGTACCTTCTCCCTCTCCAGCTACTGTAAGGGTTCCCACACATGTAATGACACGTCTTAGCAGTGTGTGTGTGTGTGTGTGTGTGTGTGTGTGTGTGTGTGTGTGTGTGTGTGTGTGTGTGTGTGTGTGTGTGTGTGTGTGTGTGTGTGTGTGTTCATGTCTGAATCTCCACCGGGAGCACAGAGGCCTGGGCACGTGATGAGATAGGGAAGGAAGGAGGGGCAGAGAGTGTGTTGGATCTCACACCTCCTTGGAGTGAGAGAAGAGAGGGAGGAAGACATTGATACGTCACTCTAACTTCACAGAGGTGTTCACAGAGATCTCCTGCCAACTTCCTAGTGTGTCTTAATGTGTCCGCCGTGGTGGGATCAGTCTGTGACTGAAAGTGCTCCTCTGCATCATAACCATGGCATGCAGAGGGTGGGTGACGTTGTCAATGATGGCCAGCAGTTTGGTCAGGATCCGTCTCTCCGACACCTCCTCTAGAGTGTCAAGGCTAATCCCCAGAACAGAGCTAGCCTTCCTGATCAGCTTATTTACCCGAGAAGCATCACCAACCTTTATGTTGGCGCCTCAGCACACCACTGCAAAAAAGATGGTGTGTGTGTGAGTGCCAGTAAGACAGATAGACAGACAGATAGACTGATTGACAGAGCGAGGGAGGGAGGGAGGGAGGGACCTCTTTATCTCTTTTTCCTCTTACATTACTGTCCCCCCCTCCCTCCCTCCCTCCCTCCCTCGCTCTGTCAATCTGTCTGTCTGTCTATCTTTCACACACACACACGCACACACACCTGCCCAGAAAACCAGCTTTGGACTTAGAAAGTAGTTCACTAGAGTGGAGATTCGCCCAGAGAGG
>CM042378.1:33036147-33061147 GCA_023634145.1 Thymallus thymallus | reverse complement strand
TAGACTTGACTGGTCTGTAAGGAGAGATATCACTTAATAGGTTCATATAGACTTGGCTGGTCTGTAAGGAGAGAAATCACTTTAGAGGTTCATATAGACTTGACTGGTATACAGAGTCTTACAGAAGACAGAGTTAAGTTTGTCTGTGTGTGTTTGTGTGTGTGTGTGTCTATGCTCGCAGTGGTAAAGGGTAGTATACAATGTGTTATTTTGGGGTCACACACTCATAGTGGGGTCTCATTCAGCCAACAGGGCTCTCTGGAATTCACCTTCTATTTCTGATCTGGCACAGAAACGCACTACCACTGCACTGAGAGAGAGAGAGAGAGAGAGAGAGAGAGAGAGAGAGAGAGAGAGAGATGTAGGGAAGTATTGGGCCGCGTTCCAGTGGTAATGAAAATACAGTGAATGTGCTATTAACATTTTGTCTACATCTGAATTAATGTCCAAATTCAAGTCTCCAATTTAAAGCACTTCAAACCCAAAAGCCCAGAAATGAGCCCTCTCAGTCAGCAGGTGTTGGCCCTAACCAACCAAGCTGACACCAGCACTGCTTCAAAAGAAAGAATTCAAATCAACAAAATCATGAACCAATCAAAGGATTCATATTTACAACATTGAAAAAATAAATAAATCCCAAAGCCAACTAAATTGCTATCTGGCCCTAAACAGAGAATATGAATTGGCTGATTATCTCTACTCTGTCATGACTCTCTCTCCTGGGTGAGGATGATCAAAGGTGCCAGATCAGCTTGGCAAATGGCTGACAGATAGCCAGACCCCCACTCTCTCCCACAGGAGAGGAGAGGGGGAGAGTTGTGCCCGTTTTGACACCTTAACACCCGGTCATAAATTGTGTGCCGCAAATGTCTCTTTCTTGCCCTGTAGTATTGGGAAAGAAATCTCCTTGTTACAAAGAGACTATTGCCGCCAAAACCTTTTTCTCAAAAAGAGGACATTGGAACATTATTCCTGACATCCAAATGTTTGGAATGGTTAGTGGGGATCTAAAGAATTATCATGTCATATTGTTTATTATTTTGTGCTGTCATTAAGGATGGTATAATGGAATAACTGGAAAGTGTACACATTCTAATTATCAAGTTTACATCTAAAAGTTGTATAAAATATATGATTAAATATGAGAGTACTTTTGTGAAGATAGCAATGTGAATTTAGCCTTCTAATGAGATAATTGTTTGTCATATACATTTTATCCAATCAGAAACCACTCCCAAGTGATCACAGACATTGTGCGGGCGTGATGGAACGTCCCCTTTTTTCCCGAGTATAAAAGCCTCCGTAACGAAATTTGCATTAGACCAGCCGACGAGTAGCGCGAGCTGAACGTTACAAATGGTTGACGCTCTCAATCTACAGGAGAAGATAAACTCACTAGACCTTAGAATTACCTGTCTGCATCTGGCATGTGAAGTAGTCTAGAACATTGACTAAAGACACGAGGTGGCAAGGACAATCCCATCTCAGACAACCAATGGTACGTCTGAGGTAACTGTTCTAACAACCACTTCACTAGCAGAGAAGCTCTACAAAGGACATTTGACCTCTGGTGGACAAGCCAGAGCCTTAAGAAATGTCCCCCTCGAGGATCAATAAAGTACCTATCTATCTATCTATCTATCTATCTATCTATCTATCTATCTATCTATCTATCTATCTATCTATCTATCTATCTATCTATCTATCTATCTATCTATCTATCTATCTATCTATCTATCTATCTATCTATCTATCTATCTATCTATCTATCTATCTATCTATCTATCTATCTATCTATCTATCTATCTATCTATCTATCTATCTATCTATCTATCTATCTATCTTACACCCCTCAACACCTTCCCCATAGGAGTGATCAAATTCAACAGATATAGACGACGATCAAGGACAGCTACGCATAAATACTGTGTATATATATTGTATTTCTTATTAGAATGTGCGGTGGTTAGAGTGCTAAGTATTCTTATTTCCGTGAGCATAGCTTCCTAATGAAACAGCAATAAGTTTGAATCTCTGTTTCACTCTCTCTTTTTTCTCTCTCTCTCTCTCTATTCCTCCATCTTTTTATAACCAAACAGTCATGCTGTTGTTAGTCCACTAGGAACCTGTTTTCATTGTATTACGTTAGTAATCAATAACCTATACCATGTGTGTGTGTGTGTATTCTGTGTTATTATTTAGTTAGTAAATAACTAATTAAGCCAATTTGTGTATTGCTGATTCATCTATAGGGTTAGGGTTCTTGCAGATATCAAGGAGTAGGCAACGTTCAGAATGGGACTGACATGAGGTAATGATTAATAAGTGACTGTTATCGAGATATACTGTACTGTTTATCTATATATCTTCCAAGAGTTTAATTCGGGAGATGGTAACTCGTTAAACAGCTTTTCCCATGGTGCCCCAAATTCCTAATTAGTTAATTGTTACATGATTCATTTAATTAAGTAAAAATTAAACATACTTAATTGATTTGATAAATAAAAGTCATCACATTAATGAAGTCACATCACGAAAAGTCTGTCAGAGATACGAAGTAGAGACAGATCCTTACCAAGTACAGGCTGAGTGACCACCAATCGGCAATAGAAAGACATGGCTACCCAAAGAGGAGTGTGTATGTGGTCACTGCACAACAGGGGAGGTAGAGACATTGATGCACTTTCTCCTTTACTGTGATAAATATTCCTCACCAAGAGATACTTTATTCACAGAAAGTACTAGATTTTTTCCACATTTTAGCTTATTAATCCCAAAGGAAAAACTACAAATACTCATAGGCGAAGGAGCAATGGCTCCTCTTGCAGTCAAATATGTATTTGCCTACCTTTAACCAGAAGGACACTGAATAATAACATCTGCATAGTAAACAGTTACTTATTTAATACTTAAATAATAATGCTTATTATTATGTAATAATAATAATTATTATTGTTATGATTAGTGGTATTGTTGTTATGACTATTACTGTTATTTCTATTATTAGTAGTAGTAGCAGTATTTCAGTTGTGATTATTATTCCAAATGGTAGTGGTACGGGTAGTATGGTCATGATAGCAGTTTAATGATGGTGGTGGTGGTAGTAGTAGTAGTAGTAATGATGGTGGTAGCTGTAATACTGATGTAATGGTGAGGATGTCTAGAGAGAGAGAGAAAGAGAGGGAGTTTGTCCACTGAACACTACAAGAGGGTACGATGGAGAATACACATCTATTGTCCAACCTATGTGAAGCATTTTAGAAGAAAGAAATGTTTAATACTTTCGCATGTTGGTTGCCAGATTTAGCACCTTGCATCTGCAGCGTTGGAATTAGAATTTTTCTGCAGGAGCTGTCGACAGAAAACATATTAGATCCGAGCTAAGGCAAACTCGGGCAGCGGTTACTACAACAACAAGGGATTTCTCTCAATGGTCATGATGGCAGTCTGAGATGGAAAGTACCACTTCGTGGGCAAATGTGGTCCTGATGGTAGTCTGAGATGCAAGGGACCATTTCACCTACTGTGCCCACACAGACACCCTCTGCATGTGTCTGTGTGGGCACTGTTAAAAGTAATTACCTAACTCATTTAAGCAATTGAGTAGTGGCTCCTCAAACATCTCCAACTGCCTGTAGAACTCACATCATATAAGTGGTACTAACTCAGATGTCAATCAGATGATCTATCACTTAATGTTTTGGAGAACGGTTAACAATTAATAGGATACTGAGTAAATATAACTTTATTTATCTTTGTTCTGCTAATCTAAAGTTAATGAGTTATTACAAGTTATGATTATTTAATATTTTATAGTAAAAAAAATAGTAGTTGTCAGACATTGATATTTGAGTAAAACACACTTGATTTATCTGTGTTGTACCAATATAGAATGAGTACGTTTTTGCAAGTTATGAAGTGAAATAGTGAAACGTGGTTCTGTTTTTAGAGGATTGTGGGTAGTTCAAAATGTTTTGACTTTATGATACTTTTACTCAATGTTATATGAGTGAAGAAAAAAAAGTATATTTCTAAAATAGTATTAATTAGTTTGTTGAGGTGTATGTCAAAAGTTCATGAACACAAAACAGTTAAGTATTTACAACTTAAACATATGGGTGCTGATGACACTGTATTACTTGAAGTATTGAACACTGATATACTTTGAGTTGGGTTACTACAATGGTTCTAGGCAACGGGTTTCTACAAAGAACTTTAGAAATTGTGTGTGTGTGTGTGTGTGTGTGTGTGTGTGTGTGTGTGTGTGTGTGTGTGTGTGTATGAGTGTGTGTGGAGGCAGGCTCCATTCATATGGTGTTCTACTGCATTACTGGAGCTATCAGTGAGTCTGGAACATAAAGCTCAATCCTGTCCAAATAATTCATGGCCAATGGGAATGCACTGCAGGACACACACAAACACACACACACACACACACACACACACACACACACACACACACACACACACACACTGAATACTGTGTTTACATCCGTGTGGGTTACTGTGTGCCTGTTTGTCTGACTAAACATAATTACCAACCATCCACTGGTTCCACAGACATGCTGTCAGCAGCACTATTTGCACATGGGAAAACATCTTTCACAACACTGCACTGCACTCAAGGAGAGGGAGGGAGGGAGGGAGGGAGGGAGGGAGGGAGGGAGAGAGAGAGAGAGAGAGAGAGAGAGAGAGAGAGAGAGAGAGAGAGAGATTCAAATAAGAGATATAAGGGTTCTTCGGTTCCCTCCCCTCATCATCCTCTCATCCAACTTGCAAGTCTGTGTTCGGACAGGTTTGTATTTCTCTGTGAGGCCCTGAGTGAGATCAGATCTCAGTGATCAACACGTCTCTCTCTCCTCTCCTGTGAGAGGCTATTGGCTAAGGGGAGTGAATTATCTCCTATATGCTTGGTGCCTGTGAAACACACCTTGGAGAGCACGCCAGTTAAACAAAGGGAAAGTAGTTAGATGAGATATGTTTATTGGAGTTTATACAACCTTTACTCTACAGTCTGCTCTATGTCTGGTATTCAGGATGTTTGAGTTGAAATCACAGTGACATGGGTAATGACAGTATATGGCAGTGACTTATTGTAACAACTATGACATGCAAGTATTCACTTATCTGTAAATATAACTGTATACTTACCTGTACAGCTAATTTAACCATGCAAAATTTTCACTTACCTGTTCATTTACCCAGTCTGTCTATTAAGTAAACTATTATTACCCTCGCTCATATCATACGCATTTTTAGCTACTGAAGTATTTCTCTGCCATCGACCTGTATAGTATAGTTAACCATCCAACATCCACCAATGTATAGTGTACATATTCAGCCAACCACTCATACTATGCAATGTCCTTTTATAGCTTTTTTTTGCACTCCAGATATCTTGTATTTCTATACTTTTTCATACTGCCGCTCTATGTATCATGTACCGTGTATCTGTCTTTTGTGTACTTTCGTTGTGGCATTTTGCACCTGCCCTGTGTTTTTGTTGTAGCTGCTTGACAATGAAATTCCCCCCCCCCCGGGGATCAATAAAGTACCTATCTATCTATCTATCTATCTATCTATCTATCTATCTATCTATCTATCTATCTATCTATCTATCTATCTATCTATCTATCTATCTATCTATCTATCTATCTATCTATCTATCTATCTATCTATCTATCTATCTATCTATCTATCTATCTATCTATCTATCTATCTATCTATCTATCTATCTATCTATCTATCTATCTATCTATCTATCTATCTATCTATCTATCTATCTATCTATCTATCTATCTATCTATCTATCTATCTATCTATCTATGGGAACACCCAGCCCAAACTACAGAGGATTATGTGCAGTCCAGCAATATTACAGTTTTTTCAATTGCTAACATGCATTGGTCAAAACTGAAGTCACATTGTCAAAACTCTTCACACAGTCAGCGAAACAGAAGTGTATGTGGACCAAACTGTGAATCCTTTTTCATTGCTTTCACACAAAATGCATTCACTGACCACATTCTCCCAAATCCATGAACTCTTTTCTCATTCATACTCCACCACCTGCAAAACTATATATTTGCAGCAAAAGTTTTCAAAATGCTAACACACTGTTTCCAAAAGTGTTAAAAACACATTCAAAACAGAATGATGGCAAATGTTGTGCATTTCTGCAGTAACCAGAATGAAACATATAGAACATCTCAGCAGAATATTTAATCATTCTAAACACAGCTGATTGTAATTTCAGCTGAAAGCCTCCCAAGTGTCCTGTTTTTAGTCTCCTTACCAAACAGACAAAAGAGGACGGCTTCGGAAAGAAGAGTGGCAGGGAGAGGGAGAATTATTTAGTTTGGAAACATGGATCAAGGAAGACAGGTTGGTGGGGAAAGAAGAGTGGCAGGGAGAGGGAGAATGTGTGGAGGACAAAGCAGAGGAAGACCAAGAGCGCTGGTCTCTGATGAGATAAGGACCACAATTACTGACCATGTTGTAAACCATGGTCTCTGATGAGATAAGGAACCACAATTACTGACCATGTTGTAAACCATGGACTATGATGAGATAAGGACCACAATTACTGACCATGTTGTAAACCATGGTCTCTGATGAGATAAGGACCACAATTACTGACCATGTTGTAAACCATGGTCTCTGATGAGATAAGGACCACAATTACTGACCATGTTGTAAACCATGGTCGCTGATGAGATAAGGACCACAATTACTGACCATGTTGTAAACCATGGTCTCTGATGAGAGAGTCCAGTTTAAAGGTCCAACCAAATCTGCAGAGTTCAACAGTTGCATCAATAGTACGAATTATCCGGCAAAACAACAGTTGAGATGTACATCCTTCAATGACAATTGAACTACATATTACAGTAAAATACAGTATGTTCACATTTTTACATGTACTGACATTTTGAAATATATTGATTGTTTTGTGTTTTCCAAAGGTCTGTAGGTCTGTGGATATGTAGGTATGTAGGTCTGTATGTCTGTAGATATGTAGGTCTGTAGGTCTATAGGTCTGTAGATATGTAGGTCTGTAGGTCTGTAGGTCTGAAGGTATGTAGGTCTGTAGAAATGTAGGTCTGTAGGTCTGTAGATATGTAGGTCTGTAGATATGTAGGTCTTTAGATATGTAGGTATTTAGGTCTGTAGGTCTGTAGATATGTAGGTCTTTAGATATGTAGGTATTTAGGTCTGTAGGTCTGTAGATATGTAGGTCTGTAGATATGTAGGTCTGTAGGTATGTTGGTCTGTAGATATGTAGGTCTGTAGATATGTAGGTATTTAGGTCTGTAGGTCTGTAGATATGTAGGTCTGTAGATATGTAGGTCTGTAGGTATGTAGGTCTGTAGATGTATAGGTCTGTTGATATGTAGGTCTGTAGGTCTGTAGATATGTAGGTCTGTAGGTCTGTAGGTATTTAGATAGATAGATAGATAGATAGATAGATAGATAGATAGATAGATAGATAGATAGATAGATAGATAGATAGATAGATAGATAGATAGATAGATAGATAGATAGATAGATAGATAGATAGATAGATAGATAGATAGATAGATAGATAGATAGATAGATAGATAGATAGATAGGTACTTTATTGATCCCCCGGGGGGGAAATTTCATTGTCAAGCAGCTACAACAAAAACACAGGGCAGGTGCAAAATGCCACAACGAAAGTACACAAAAGACAGATACACGGTACATGATACATAGAGCGGCAGTATGAAAAAGTATAGAAATAAAAGATATCTGGAGTGCAAAAAAAAGCTATAAAAGGACATTGCATAGTATGAGTGGTTGGCTGAATATGTACACTATACATTGGTGGATGTTGGATGGTTAACTATACTATACAGGTCGATGGCAGAGAAATACTTCAGTAGCTAAAAATGCGTATGATATGAGCGAGGGTAATAATAGTTTACTTAATAAACAGACTGGGTAAATGAACAGGTAAGTGAAAATTTTGCATGGTTAAATTAGCTGTACAGGTAAGTATACAGTTATATTTACAGATAAGTGAATACTTGCATGTTTACACAAACTGTACAGGTAAATGACAGGAAGAGATACTTTAATACCTAAATGTGTGTATGATATCATTTGGGGTAATAATAGTAATTCCCTTAAAATACAGTCCTTAGTGCGCAGGGTTTAATTACAGACAACTGCACTTATTGCACATTCGATATACTAAAAGCAATGAGAAAAGGTGCAACTGGCAGGATACTAATAATATGCATTCCTGAGTGAATGCCTACGTCCAAAAATTACTTACAATATTGCATGTGATATAATATAACAACTGTACATGAGTATGTATATACAGACCTGTATGAATAAATAGGTCCTGAGTGGATGAGTGCTGACGGACCAGAGTTACTCACGGATGGATGCATAATTGTTAAACTAGGTCCTAGCACCCCAACAGTTCCAGATCTATGTAGGTCTGTAGGTCTGTAGATATGTAGATGTATAGGTCTGTTGATGTATAGGTCTGTTGATGTATAGGTCTGTTGATGTATAGGTCTGTTGATATGTAGATATGTAGGTCTGTAGGTATGTAGATATGTAGGTCTGTAGGTCTGTAGGTCTGGGGCGGCAGGTAGCCTAGTGGTTAGAGTGTTGGGCCTGTAACTGAAAGGTTGCCGGATTGAATCCCCGAGCTGACAAGGTATAAATCTGTCGTTCTGCCCCTTTTAACAAGGCAGTTAACCCACTGCTCCTAGGCCGTCATTGTAAATAAGAATTTGTTCTTAACTGACTTGCCTAGTAAAATAAAGGTTAAAAAAAAGAAAGAAAAAAAAAGATCTGTAGGTCGATAGATAGATAGATAGATAGATAGATAGATAGATAGATAGATAGATAGATAGATAGATACTTTATTTATCCCCCAGGGGGGGAAATTTCTTTGTCAAGCAGCTACAACAAAACACAGGGCAGGTGCAAAATGCCACAACGAAAGTACACAAAAGACAGATATACGGTACATGATACATAGAGCGGCAGTGTGAAAAAGTATAGAAATACAAGATATCTGGAGTGCAAAAAAAGAATCATAAAAAAATAAAAAATAAAAGCTATAAAAAGACATTGCATAGTATGGGTGGTTGGCTGAATATGTAGGTATGTAGGTCTGTAGGTCTGTAGGTCTGTAGATATGTAGGTCGGTAGGTCTGTAGATATGTAGGTCTGTAGGTCTGTAGATATGTAGGTCTGTAGGTCTGTATGTCTGTAGATATGTAGGTCTGTAGGTAATTACTTACAATATTGCATGTGATATAATATCTGTTGATCTGTAGGTCTGTAGGTCTGTAGATATGTAGGTCGGTAGGTCAGTTGATCTGTAGGTCGGTAGGTCTGTAGGTCTGTTGATCTGTAGGTCTGTAGGTCTGTTGATCTGTAGGTCTGTAGGTCTGTAGGTCTGTAGGTCTGTAGGTCTGTAGATATGTAGGTCTGTAGGTCTGTAGGTCTGTTGATCTGTAGGTCTGTAGGTCTGTAGGTCTGTAGGTCTGTAGGTCTGTAGGTCTGTTGATCTGTAGGTCTGTAGGTCTGTAGGTATGTAGGTCTGTAGGTCTGTAGGTCTGTAGGTCTGTAGGTATGTAGGTCTGTAGGTCTGTAGATATGTAGGTCTGTAGGTCTGTAGGTCTGTTGATCTGTAGGTCTGTAGGTCTGTATGTTTACACATTAAGTCTTTATTATTTTCTTTATTCTCTCTGTCCTCATTTAGGTCTCTGGTTCCACATCCATGTTTAGATGTGTGGTGTCAGCATGGAGACATGAAACATCAACAACACCCATGCCAAAACAAACACATAAATAATCCACCTTGTGAGTAGACTGACTGTAGAATGACTGAGTAGACTGATTGAGTAGACTGACTGAGTAGACTGATTGAGTAGACTGATTGAGTAGACTGACTGAGTAGACTGACTGAGTAGACTGATTGAGTAGACTGATTGAGTAGACTGACTGAGTAGACTGACTGAGTAGACTGACTGAGTAGACTGATTGAGTAGACTGACTGAGTAGACTGACTGAGTAGACTGACTGAGTAGACTGATTGAGTAGACTGACTGAGTAGACTGATTGAGTAGACTGACTGAGTAGACTGACTGAGTAGACTGACTGAGTAGACTGACTGAGTATACTGAGTGTGTAGACAGTGTGTAGACTGAGTGTGTTCTGTCTGGAATAGGACTGGCTGGGTGGGGCTGAGCATGGCTGATCTGGGCTGGGCTGTCAGTAAACCACAATAAGGCATGGACAACTGCAGGGTAACACTCTTATTGAACGTAATTCATTTAGATGAATCACATCAGTGTATGTTTGCATTTGTGTGTGCGTGTATGTGTGCTTGTGTGTGTGTGTGTGTGAGCCTGTTGTTCTGTGTGTGTGTGAGCCTGTTGTCCCTCCAGACTCATACATTAGAGTATTCAGCGGTTGATTTGAGAATAAGAGGATTTGTACCAATGAGGACCTAAAATGACCTACAGTATGTCCTTGGTATTTATACTTGTGAGTCTGTAAAAATCTGAACATGTGTAGTGGAAGGAAAGGTGCGTGTGTGTATTTCTGGGGGCATTGTGTAGTAGACATGCGAGGAGAGGAGAGGAGAGGAGAGGAGAGGAGAGGAGCTGAAGGTATTATCTGCAACTTGTTGTGGTGAGTCGTACTGTCTCATATTTGCAGCAGAATAGATAATGAGTTATGGAGAGAATGTTTCCCCTGGTAACTTCTGCCCCCCCAACTTCCTTCCATCCTCTCATCCTGCTCCAAGTGAACCAATCCTCCCCTCTTCCCTTCCTCCTCTCTCGTCCTCCTCCACCCCCTCATCCCACCAGCTCAAGCTGACGCTCTGATTTTAAGCAGCCATTTATTAGCCTTTGAAACAATGCAGGAAACAAACATTTAAATTAGAGTGCAGACTAGTGAAGGATAGGAGGAGAGGGAACGAGGAGAGGGAACGAGGAAACATTAACAGACTAGTGAAGGATAGGAGGAGAGGGAACGAGGAAACATTAACAGACTAGTGAAGGATAGGGGGAGAGGTAGACTAGTGAAGGATAGGGGGAGAGGGAACGAGGAGAGGGAACGAGGAAACATTAACAGACTAGTGAAGGATAGGAGGAGAGGGAACGAGGAAACATTAACAGACTAGTGAAGGATAGGAGGAGAGGTAGACTAGTGAAGGATAGGGGGAGAGGTAGACTAGTGAAGGATAGCGGGAGAAGGAACGAGGAAACATTAACAGACTAGTGAAGGATAGGAGGAGAGGTAGACTAGTGAAGGATAGGAGGAGAGGGAACGAGGAAACATTAACAGACTAGTGAAGGATAGGAGGAGAGGTAGACTAGTGAAGGATAGGGGGAGAGGTAGACTAGTGAAGGATAGGGGGAGAGGTAGACTAGTGAAGGATAGGGGGAGAGGTAGACTAGTGAAGGATAGGAGGAGAGGGAACGAGGAAACATTAACAGACTAGTGAAGGATAGGAGGAGAGGTAGACTAGTGAAGGATAGGGGGAGAGGTAGACTAGTGAAGGATAGGAGGAGAGGTAGACTAGTGAAGGATAGGAGGAGAGGTAGACTAGTGAAGGATAGGGGGAGAGGTAGACTAGTGAAGGATAGGGGGAGAGGTAGACTAGTGGATAGGGGAGAGGGAACGAGGAAACATTAACAGACTAGTGAAGGATAGGGGGAGAGGGAACGAGGAAACATTAACAGACTAGTGAAGGATAGGAGGAGAGGTAGACTAGTGAAGGATGGGGGAGAGGTAGACTAGTGAAGGATAGGGAGAGGTAGACTAGTGAAGGATAGGGGAGAGGGAACGAGGAAACATTAACAGACTAGTGAAGGATAGGGGGAGAGGGAACGAGGAAACATTGACTGCTTTCAGAGAAGTTTGGAACTCAGTAGTGAGGGTTGCAACCTAGGATAGCAAATTTTTACGTGCCACGCACTTCATCACTCGGCGGTCCCGTTCTGTGAGCTTGTGTGGCCTACAACTTCATGGCTGAGCCGTTGTTGCTCCTAGACGTTTCCACTTCACAATAACAGCCCTTACAGTTGACTTGGGCAGCTCTAGCAGGGCAGAAATTTGACAAACTGACTTGTTTGAAAGGTGGCATTTTATGACAGTGCCATGTTGAAAGTCACTGAGCTCATCAATGCGGGCCATTCTACTGCCAATGTTTGTCTATGGAGATTGCATAGCTTATACACCTGTCAGCAACGGGTGTGACTGTCCACATACTTTTGGCCATGTAGTGTATGTTTACACTGCCAAAGCAAATGGAATAGACAATAAACAAACGGGAAATAAACAAGGAAAACATTAGTGAACATTATAGACATTTAACATTTTATATTTTGGCAATGTACAGTGTCACTCCCTATGAATCAGAGGGGCCAATGTAGCGGGAGGAGAGAGAGAGATCATTAGATAAGTTCTAATTAACATAAACAACACTGTTTAGCAGCACTTTGTCTTCATGCAATATTGATTCTCCTTGACCATAATGAAGGTGTTTTACTGTGTGCGTGAGTCCCAGGCACACAACAAGCCTCAGAGGTTCTCTCAGTATGAACAGATCAACCAGAGAGTCACCATCTCACACTGACCCTTTAACACTCCAGTCACCATCTCACACTGACCCTTTAACACGCCAGTCACCATCTCACACTGACCCTTTAACACGCCAGTCACCATCTCACACTGACCCTTTAACACGCCAGTCACCATCTCACACTGACCCTTTAACACGCCAGTCACCATCTCACACTGACCCTTTAACACGCCAGTCACCATCTCACACTGACCCTTTAATACGCCAGTCACCATCACACACTGATCCTTTGATACACCAGTCACCATCACACACTGACCCTTTAATACGCCAGTCACCATCACACACTGACCCTTTGATAAGGCAGTCACCATCTCTCAACTTTGATACTGCAGTCACCATCTCACACTGACCCTTTGATACACCAGTCACCATCTCACACTGACCCTTTGATACACCAGTCACCATCTCACACTGACCCTTTGATACACCAGTCACCATCTCACACTGACCCTTTAATACGCCAGTCACCATCTCACACTGACCCTTTGATACACCAGTCACCATCTCACACTGACCCTTTGATACGCCAGTCACCATCTCACACTGACCCTTTGATACACCAGTCACCATCTCACACTGACCCTTTAACACGCCAGTCACCATCTCACACTGACCCTTTGATACGCCAGTCACCATCTCACACTGACCCTTTGATACACCAGTCACCATCTCACACTGACCCTTTAACACGCCAGTCACCATCTCACACTGACCCTTTAACACGCCAGTCACCATCTCACACTGACCGTTTGATACGCTGGGAAACAATACCTTTACTACTTAAGCCCATATATACGCATTGAATAACACTGTCACACCCAAGGCGCAGAGCTGTAGTCAATCGACATACTTTATTTTGTTATTACAAAAAACAACAAAAGGAAATGACGATGAACCATGAACTGATGTGCTACAAGCACCAACAATAACCCACACACAGGTGGGAAACTCATCAACTTAGGTAGGATCCCCAATTAGAGAGCTGCCTCTAACTGGGGACCAACAAAACCAAACATAGATTTTCCTAGAAACCTCCCCTCTGTCAGGCCCTGACAGTCACCTCTAGACTAACATAAAGATCGCTAGAGGCCTCCCTATAGTCAGGACCTGACAGTGGGCTGTGGGAGAGTGGCCCCCATTGGAGAGCCCATGGCATTCAGAGTTTGGGCGAACCTGTGGGAAAGTGGCCCCCATTGGAGAGCACATGGCATACAGAGTTTGGGCTGTGTGTTTGCAGAATTCTGCATGCAGAGTTTCAATTAGTTGTTTTTCCCATTTTCTGAATTTTTGGTTGGTGAGCAGACCCCAGACCTCACAACCATAAAGGGCAATGGGTTCTATAACTGATTCAAGTATTTTTTAGCGAGATCCTAATTGGTATGTCAAATGTTATGTTCCGTTTGATGGCATACAAGGACCTTCTTGCCTTGTCTCTCAGACAGTTCACAGCTTTGTGGAGGTTACCTGTGGTGCTAGTATTAAGGCTGAGGTATGTATATTTTTTGTGTGCTCTAAGGCAACTGTGTCTAGATGGAATTTGTATTTGTGGTCGTGGCAACTGGTCCTTTTTTGGAACACCATTATTTTTGTCTTACTGAGATTTACTGTCAGGGCCCAGGTCTGACAGAATCTGCAGAAGATCTAGTTGCTGCTGTAGGCCCTCCTTGGTTGGTGACAGAAGCACCAAATCATCAGCAAACAGTAGACATTTGACTTCAGATTCTAGTAGGGTGAGGCCGGGTGCTGCAGACTGTTCTAGTGCCCTCGCCAATTAGTTGATATATACAGTGGGGAGAAAAAGTATTTGATACACTGCCGATTTTGCAGGTTTTCCTACTTACAAAGCATGTAGAGGTCTGTAATTTTTATCACAGGTACACTTCAACTGTGAGAGACGGAATCTAAAATCTAGAAAATCACTTTGTATGATTTTTAAATAATTAATTTGCATTTTATTGCATGACATAAGTATTTGATCACCTACCAACCAGTAAGAATTCCGGCTCTCACAGACCTGTTAGTTTTTCTTTACGAAGCCCTCCTGTTCTCCATTCATTACCTGTATTAACTGCACCTGTTTGAACTCGTTACCTGTATAAAAGACACCTGTCCACACACTCAATCAAACAGACTCCAACCTCTCCACAATGGCCAAGACCAGAGAGCTGTGTAAGGACATCAGGGATAAAAGTTCAAGATGACGGTCAATCTCCCTCGGTCTGGGGCACCATGCAAGATCTCACCTCGTGGGGCATCAATGATCATGAGGAAGGTGAGGGATCAGCCCAGAACTACACGGCAGGACCTGGTCAATGACCTGAAGAGAGCTGGGACCACAGTCTCAAAGAAAACCATTAGTAACACACTACGCCTTCATGATTAAAATCCTGCAGCGCACGCAAGGTCCCCCTGCTCAAGCCAGCGCATGTCCAGGCCCGTCTGAAGTTTGCCAATGACCATCTGGATGATCCAGAGGAGGAATGGGAGAAGGTCATGTGGTCTGATGAGACAAAAATAGAGCTTTTTGGTCTAAACACCACTCGCCGTGTTTGGAGGAAGAAGAAGGATGAGTACAACCCCAAGAACACCATCCCAACCGTGAAGCATGGAGGTGGAAACATCATTCTTTGGGGATGCTTTTCTGCAAAGGGGACAGGACGACTGCACCGTATTGAGGGGAGGATGGATGGGGCCATGTATCGCGAGATCTTGGCCAACAACCTCCTTCTCTCAGTAAGAGCATTGAAGATGGGTCGTGGCTGGGTCTTCCAGCATGACAACGACCCGAAACACACAACCAGGGCAACTAAGGAGTGGCTCTGTAAGAATCATCTCAAGGTCCTGGAGTGGCCTAGCCAGTCTCCAGACCTGAACCCAATAGAAAATCTTTGGAGGGAGCTGAAAGACCGTATTGCCCAGCGACAGCCCCGAAACCTGAATGATCTGGAGAAGGTCTGTATGGAGGAGTGGGCCAAAATCCCTGCTGCAGTGTGTGCAAACCTGGTCAAGAACTACAGGAAACGTATGATCTCTGTAATTGCAAACAAAGGTTTCTGTACCAAATATTAAGTTCTGCTTTTCTGATGTATCAAATACTTGTGTCATGCAATAAAATGCAAATTAATTACTTAAAAATCATACAATGTGATTTTCTGGATTTTTGTTTTAGATTCCGTCACTCACAGTTGAAGAGTACCTATGATAAAAATAAAAGACTTCTACATGCTTTGTAAGTGGGAAAACCTGTAAAATCGGCAGTGTATCAAATACTTGTTCTCCCCACTGTATGTTGAAGAGGGTGGGGCTTAAGCTGCATCCCTGTCTCACCCCATGGCCCTTTGATAGATAGATAGATAGATAGATAGATAGATAGATAGATAGATAGATAGATAGATAGATAGATAGATAGATAGATAGATAGATAGATAGATAGATAGATAGATAGATAGATAGATAGATAGATAGATAGATAGATAGATAGATAGATAGATAGATAGATAGATAGATAGATAGATAGATAGATAGATAGATAGATAGATAGATAGATAGATAGATAGATAGATAGGTACTCTATTGAAAATACACAAAAGACAGATACACGGTACATGATACATAGAGCGGCAGTATGAAAAAGTATAGAAATACAAGATATCTGGAGTGCAATACATTTGTGGAAATAAATATGTGTGTTTTTTGGCAATTATTACCGCACACTTGTTGTTTGTGTACATGGATTTTATAATGTTGTATGTTTATCCCCCAACACCACTTTCCATCAATTTGTAAAGCAGACCCTCATGCCAAATTGAGTCAAAAGCTTTTTTGAAATCAACAAATCATGAGAAGTCTTTGCCTTTGTTTTGTTTGTTTGTTAATTAGGGTGTGCAGGGTGAATACGTGATCTGTCGTACGGTAATTTGATAAAAAGCCAATTCGACATTTGCTCAGTAAATTGTTTTCACTGAGGAAATGAACTAGTCTGCTGTTAATGATAATGCAGAGGATTTTCCCGAGGTTGCTCTCTCTATCTCTCTCTTATTGTTCTGTAGCTTTGCTGTGTGTCTGGACGGAGCTGTGTGGTGTCGGGGTAGTTAGAAGTCTGTGTCTTACCTGACACCCAGGACAATCACAGTCACATTTACCATCTGTGTCAGTGAGGCCTTAGCTCTGTGAGCTAACACAAATCTTCAGGTGTCAAGGTTACTCATCATGTGAGCCTGGTTTACCAAACCCGGCCCTACATTACACTAGCAGTGTTGGTATCTCTTGCTGGAATAATCCACCCTGGGGTAGAGTTAGGATGTGCAGTATACATGGTCACATGACTGATGGATCTGTCAACTATCCACAGTATCAGCCACAGGAATGCTAACCATCCTAATATGTGTGTGTGTGTGTGTGTGTGTGTGTGTGTGTGTGTGTGTGTGTGTGTGTGTGTGTGTGTGTGTGTGTGTGTGTGTGTGTGTGTACTTCATTGACCTAGCTGTTGCGCCAAGTGTCTGTCCACTAACTACACATCTCTGTCTGAGAGAGAGAGATAGAGAGTGAGAGTGAGAGTGAGAGTGAGAGAGAGAGAGAGAGAGAGAGTGTGAGTGAGTGAGAGATAGAGCGAGAGAGAGAGAGAGCGTGAGAGTGTGAGAGAGAGTGAGAGGCCATCAGAGAAGCATGTTTCCACCACCTCTTCACAGCTGTGTTTTAAATGAAGATGATTCACAGGGAACACATGCACCTGAACTCACCAGTCACACTGAGTACTGTCATTAGCCCTGGATGCTAATGATTTGTATCAACTCTCATTTGCTTCCCAACTCTAACGATTTGTGCCCACTCTCATTAGCCTCCCAACGCTAACGATTTGTACCCACTCCCAGCCAAAACAGGATAATGCACCGCTAGGCTATGTTTTTTGGGCCAACTGTATTTTTTGGGCTAATTGTATTTTTGGGCAAATTGAGTGCTAAGGCTAAAATCTTTCCATAGGAGAAGCGACTGTCCCTTGTGACGTGGTTCTAACCTATGTGTGTCTGTAGGTCTACCTTTATCTTTCAGGCTGTCCGTTGTTCCGTCGGTCTGTTATTCTGTCTGTCTGTCTGTCTATTAGTCCATCAGCCTGTGTAAGTCTGTAAGCTTGGTCTGCAGAGCTCAGTTGAAAGTCTTGTCAATATTTGAGTTATCGTTGATTTATATAGGAGGATCCGTGCCTGGCTTAATGAGAGTTGAATGTTGTAGGATCTATGGGGGAGATGTTAACCTTTTACTGCAGTGGGCTAAGTCAGGGTCACACAGCATGTTTCTTCATAGTCTCAAACAAATCTACTTTGAAACAAAATATACACCTCACACACATGGTTATGAGCTTAAAAAAACAAGACACCTGTACCATGTCAGATATAGAGTTGAAAAGTATTCAAGTTAGCATCCCAATATTACACTTTATATACATCACAGAAGACGGAAATATAACAAAACCGCTTGAAAGAGAAACACCGGATTTTCAGCAGGTTTTTCAAATAATTTTTATTATGACAGTTATTAATAATATTCCACCCATAAGGCTATTACACCATTTGACTGCAGGAAAGGGCAACACATACTATGGGGAGGTTCCCCTCCAGAGATACATTGTCTGGTAATATTCAGATTCCTTGTCTGGTAATATTCAGTGGCTTGTCTTGTAATATTCAGTGGCTTGTCTGGTAATATTCAGATTCCTTGTCTGGTAATATTCAGATTCCTTGCCTGGTAATATTCAGTGTCTTGTGAAGAGGTATTGTAGCTGCGTGCCTTGGTACTCTCCCTCCTCCCACCGGGGCCTTGCTGTGGACCCCGTTCAGACCGGGTTGTCCAGATCCAGGGTTGTTCTTGGTACCGTGACGAAGAGCAGTCACGTTCAGACAGTTTTAATGATGCACAGGGGCGTGGACTGTCATGTTACAGTCCATCGTGCTGGGCTGGTTCAGAACCCAGCATGGTCACGTTAAGGTGCTGGGCTGGTTCAGAACCCAGCATGGTCACCTTAAGGTGCTGGGCTGGTTCAGAACCCAGCATGGTCACGTTAAGGTGCTGGGCTGGTTCAGAACCCAGCATGGTCACGTTAAGGTGCTGGGCTGGTTCAGAACCCAGCATGGTCACGTTAAGGTGCTGGGGGCGCTGGAGTAAAGAACCCATGATGCCACACACACAAAGTTGTTGAATCATGTATTTTTTTGGAACCCCCTACTGTGTCAATATACGCTTAATGGAAATTATGACTGGGATTGTGTAATGGAGTTGGAGAGCGCTGTCCCTTATCCCCAGGCTTCTGGCTCGTCAATAACCTCTCCACCATTCCCCTCCCCTCTTCCTGTTACCCTGCCCAGACAGACGGGGAGAGGTGTCTCTGTGCTCACTGGACAAATGGAACAACAATGTGCGCACACCAACAATAGTTTGACAATACAGGAGAATTACATTCGCAAACACATTGACATTGTGGAGGCCCATCAGAAAGATGTGCAGCTGAGGTTGGCTCACCTCCCCCGCCAATGGAGGAAACCAACAACAAACTGTTCAGAGACAGACATATTTGCAAGATTCTTTGAAACAGGATGTTCAAAACGCTAATATAAACTAACCATCATCTAGTCATGACCTCGCTTGAGGAGGAACGAAAACAGAGAGCAGAAGAGTCAGCCTCTGTTGTGAAGGAAGTCTGTTCTCATCTGAAATATGTTACGGAGGACATGAAGAACTCTTTCACAGGAGAAATAGGATTTCTGATTGAACACTATCAAAAGGAGACAGACCTCTGATGAGATGTAAAATTCCCAGAAGGCCACAGACCTTCAACTGGAGGACATACACCAGGAGGTAACGCACTGCTTTGCTGGACCTCCCTCGGTGTTTCCCTCTGCCACGGGCTCTGCCATTAAGAGAATAGGAACAGGTAACACAATAACTCCATTATGAAGATACTGTTAAACAACAAAACTCCAGCTTCACCACTGTGCTACACAGAGCCTTCGCCACTGTGCTGCACAGAGCCTTCGCCACTGTGCTGCACAGAGCCTTCATCATGCGCTGCACAGAGCCTTCACCATGCGCTGCACAGAGCCTTCACCACTGTGCTGCACAGAGCCTTCACCACTGTGCTGCACAGAGCCTTCGCCATGCGCTGCACAGAGCCTTCGCCATGCGCTGCACAGAGCCTTCGCCATGCGCTGCACAGAGCCTTCGCCATGCGCTGCACAGAGCCTTCGCCATGCGCTGCACAGAGCCTTCGCCATGCGCTGCACAGAGCCTTCGCCACTGTGCTGCACAGAGCCTTCGCCACTGTGCTGCACAGAGCCTTCGCCACTGTGCTGCACAGAGCCTTCGCCACTGTGCTGCACAGAGCCTTCGCCACTGTGCTGCACAGAGCCTTCGCCACTGTGCTGCACAGAGCCTTCGCCACTGTGCTGCACAGAGCCTTCGCCATGCGCTGCACAGAGCCTTCGCCATGCGCTGCACAGAGCCTTCACCACTGTGCTGCACAGAGCCTTCACCACTGTGCTGCACAGAGCCTTCACCACTGTGCTGCACAGAGCCTTCACCACTGTGCTGCACAGAGCCTTCACCACTGTGCTGCACAGAGCCTTCACCATGCGCTGCACAGAGCCTTCACCACTGTGCTGCACAGAGCCTTCACCACTGTGCTGCACAGAGCCTTCACCACTGTGCTGCACAGAGCCTTCGCCATGCGCTGCACAGAGCCTTCGCCATGCGCTGCACAGAGCCTTCGCCATGCGCTGCACAGAGCCTTCGCCATGCGCTGCACAGAGCCTTCGCCATGCGCTGCACAGAGCCTTCGCCATGCGCTGCACAGAGCCTTCGCCACTGTGCTGCACAGAGCCTTCGCCACTGTGCTGCACAGAGCCTTCGCCACTGTGCTGCACAGAGCCTTCGCCACTGTGCTGCACAGAGCCTTCGCCACTGTGCTGCACAGAGCCTTCGCCATGCGCTGCACAGAGCCTTCGCCATGCGCTGCACAGAGCCTTCGCCATGCGCTGCACAGAGCCTTCGCCATGCGCTGCACAGAGCCTTCGCCACTGTGCTGCACAGAGCCTTCACCACTGTGCTGCACAGAGCCTTCACCACTGTGCTGCACAGAGCCTTCACCACTGTGCTGCACAGAGCCTTCACCACTGTGCTGCACAGAGCCTTCACCACTGTGCTGCACAGAGCCTTCACCACTGTGCTGCACAGAGCCTTCACCACTGTGCTGCCGCTTTAAGAGCGCATCATCTGTCAGGAATGAGGAAGTAAGGATGTCTGTTCCTTCTCTGTGGGAGGAGCTCAGCTCAGCTCTCTGCTTTTGTGTTCTAAGGAGTGCATTTTGGATTGTTTATTATTTAGGATTATTGATTGGACTGGATAGTTTTTTGTGGGACTATTGTGATTTGGAGACTTTGGACATTTTAAGGCCTTTTTTTGTTTTTGTCTATGAACACACACACATTCATAACCCCCTCACTCCTCCACTGGGAGGTAATACAGATTATTGAAAATTCTTTAAGGCTTATGACTGCTTTTGTTTTGTTTCTATGAAGTTGCCTCTGAATTGCGTTGAATATGGTAAACAGACTACACTCTAGTCTCCACTGGCTATCTGGTAAACAGACTACACTCTAGTCTCCACTGGCTATCTGGTAAACAGACTACACTCTAGTCTCCACTGGCTATCTGGTAAACAGACTACACTCTAGTCTCCACTGGCTATCTGGTAAACAGACTACACTCTAGTCTCCACTGGCTATCTGGTAAACAGACTACACTCTAGTCTCCACTGGCTATCTGATAAACAGACTACACTCTAGTCTCCACTGGCTATCTGATAAACAGACTACACTCTAGTCTCCACTGGCTATCTGATAAACAGACTACACTCTAGTCAGTCTCTTCTGCTGATGTGTGTGTGTCTGTTAGTGGTATTCTTTCTCTCCTGCTCTTGTCATATTGACAGTGTATCTTTACACTACTCTAACAATGCTGCTACAACATGTCTGAGCATGTGTCTATAGGTTTCTATCTGCATATGTGTGTGTGATGGACCTGTTGCTGTGTGACTCTTTATTCATTTTACTAGGCGGCCTACCTACAGGACCTGGAGCAAATTAGGGTTAAGTGCCTTGATCAAGGACACATCGACAGGGTTTTTCACCTTGTCAGCTCAGGTATTCGAAACAGCGACCTCTCGGTTACTGGCCCAACACTCTAACTGCTAGGCTACCTTACGCCCACTGTGTTGTGTAGTTGTCCATTCCAGAGGACAGTGCTGAAATCTCTGGCTGCTTTGATTGATATTGATCAGAAAAGCAGACCCTCTCTCCTCATCTCTCTATCACTATATCTCTCACTGATGACTAACCGCTCTTTCTCCGTTCTTTTTCTCTCTCAGTCCACACGTATTCTCCTCCCTAATGATGTCATCTCTTTCCCTCTGTATGGGCATCCATCCATCTCTTTCTCTCTCTTTCTCTCTCTCTGTCTGTCTGTGTTGTTCTTGTTCTCCGTGAGTGAGGGGAATTCTGGGACATATATTAGTCTACTCACCATGGCGATCAACAGACACATTAATCCTTCAGACTGTTGCCTTAGAGCCAGTACCAGATGCAAATCTGTCTGTGTGTGTGTGTACGTGTGTGTGTTTTGTACGCAAGTGTGTGTGTGAGTATGCTCTTTAAAGACTGGAAAATAAATTCTGAAGAAGAGAAAATACCTCAAAACAAGTAGGGTTTCAGTGTTAAACTGAATCAAAACAAGTAGGGATTTCAGTGTTAAACTGAATCAATACAGCATTACTGAAAACTGACTAATGCATCAACACGGCTCCTTACAATGAATAAAAACCGCTCAACACGATGATGTAGAGCCAGACAGACTGCAGCATGGGCTACATAGGGTCTCTGGTTAGACCATATTTACTCTGTTCTGTGATAAATGTGTCAGACAGACGTTGTACCATCCTCGGCTGGGATCCACAGCCAGGGTTATATGATAGTGGCAATCATATAATGATTTGATGTTACTATTGGTTTACTGGATACCTTTAATGGTTTTATTATTTTAACTGGGTCAGAGATTGTGGACAGTGCTTCTGGAGAATGAGAGCATGGAGAGGTGATGAAGGGAATGGAGAGGGAAGTATCGAGAGAAAGGAGAAGAGAGAGAAGAGTAGAAATGAAGAGCTGCAGAGAGAGAGAGAGAGAGAGAGAGAGAGAGAGAGAGAGAGAGAGAGATGGTGGTGATGGTTGTAACCCAGACCACTGCAGTCGTCCTGCCATAGAGATCATATTAAATTACTACTGGAATTCCTCATTCTATGGTTCCTTCTATCTGGTTGAAATGAGATGGTCTGCTGATGCCAAATAATAGAGCCAGGAACATCATGTGACCCCTCCCCTCTGCTCCTTTACTGGATGTTTCACATTGAGCTCATTAAGAGGGGGTGGGGCTTGCCAGAATATAAATAAATGTGTTTGAGCATGCCTTTCATAGACACAAACACAACAAAGGGAATGGATCATAGACATCTGTGTTGCATATAGAACCAGTCTCTACAGACTCCACCTGTAGATGTGTTGCATATAGAACCAGTCTCTACAGACTCCACCTGTAGATGTGTTGCATATAGAACCAGTCTCTACAGACTCCACCTGTAGATGTGTTGCATATAGAACCAGTCTCTACAGACTCCACCTGTAGATGTGTTGCATATAGAACCAGTCTCTACAGACTACACCTGTAGATGTGGGTTTCCATGTTTAAATACTGTATGTGTGTGTTAACACTTGATATGTGTAATTACATTTTACTCATTTAGCAGAGTCTCTTATCCAGAACGGCTTACAGTAGTGAGTGCATTCATGTTCATACTGGTCCCCCTTGGGAATCAAACCCACAACCTTAGTGTTTCAAGCATCATGCTCTACCGACTGAGCTACTAGCCCCAATAAATCCTCAACCTGTCTCTCTGTGACCTCGTTCTATTGGTCAACCCCTCAACTTGTCTCCCGGTGACCTCGTTCTACCTCTCTGATAACACTAACCTCTCTGATAACACTAACCTCTTTGATAACACTAAACTCTCTGATAACACTAACCTCTCTGATAACACTAACCTCTTTGATAACACTAAACTCTTTGATAACACTAAACTCTCTGATAACACTAACCTCTCTGATAACACTAGCCTCTGATAACACTAACCTCTCTGATAACACTCACCTCTGATAACACTAACCTCTGATAACACTAACCTCTCTGATAACACTCACCTCTCTGATAACATTAACCTCTCTGATAACACTCACCTCTCTGATATAAGGAGAAGATGGAGGACAAGCTGAGGCAGAGCCAGGTGAGAGAGCTGTGGAAGGGTATGAGTAATATCACTGGCTTCAAAAAGTCAAACAGTGGGCAGACGGAGGGGACCCAGGACAGAGCCAATGAGCTGAACCAATTTTATTTTAACAGGTTTGATACTGGCCCTGTCCACCTCCCCTCCAGCTCCCCAGACCACACACCCTCACGGTTGTCCCACCCCCACTTTGCTCACAGCACCTCTGCTGAGACAATCAGTGACCCCACCTCCGCCCCTGCTCCCCCTGGACTGATCCTCAACATCCTTCACCACCAACCAAGTGAAGAGAGAGCTGGAGAGACTACATCAGTGGAAAGCGGCAGGCCCTGATGGCATCAGCCCAAGGGTGCTGAGGGTCTGTGCTGACCAACTGTGTGGAATACTCCAGCGTCTTTTCAACCTTAGCCTGAGCCTAGAAAGGGTCCCTGTGCTGTGGAAAACATCCTGCCTCGTCCCAGTGCCCAAGAAGGCACACCCCACTGTCCTGAATGACTTCAGACCTGTAGCACTACCATCCCACATCATGAAGACCCTGGAAAGGTTAGTCCTCGCTCACCTCAGACCCCTGGTGTGTTCATCAATGGACCCCTGTACAAAAAGGGCCAGAGCCGACTCTACTTTCTGAGGAGGCTCAGGTCCTTCAACGTGTGCAGTAAACTACTGCATACCTTCTACCAGTCTGTGGTGGCCAGTGCCATCTTTTTTGCAGTGGTGTGCTGGGGAGCAAACATCAAAGCCGGTGATGCTTCTCGGGTAAATAAGCTGATCAGGAAGGCTAGCTCAGTCCTGGGGATGAGCCTTGACACTCTAGAGGAGGTGGCGGAGAGACGGATCCTGGCCAAACTGCTGGCCATCATGGACAACGTCACCCACCCTCTGCACGCTATGGTTATGACGCAGAGGAGCACTTTCAGTCACAGACTGATCCCACCACGGTGTGCCAGAGAGCGCTACAGGAGGTCCTTCCT
>CM042378.1:33028647-33031147 GCA_023634145.1 Thymallus thymallus | reverse complement strand
TTCTGAGGGGATGGGAGGTGAATGTTCTGGTATGTTCTGTTCTGAGGGGATGGGAGGTGAATGTTCTGGTATGTTCTGTTCTGAGGGGATGGGAGGTGAATGTTCTGGTATGTTCTGTTCTGAGGGGATGGGAGGTGAATGTTCTGGTATGTTCTGTTCTGAGGGGATGGGAGGTGAATGTTCTGGTATGTTCTGTTCTGAGGGGATGGGAGGTGAATGTTCTGGTATGTTCTGTTCTGAGGGGATGGGAGGTGAATGTTCTGGTATGTTCTGTTCTGAGGGGATGGGAGGTGAATGTTCTGGTATGTTCTGTTCTGAGGGGATGGGAGGTGAATGTTCTGGTATGTTCTGTTCTGAGGGGATGGGAGGTGAATGTTCTGGTATGTTCTGTTCTGAGGGGATGGGAGGTGAATGTTCTGGTATGTTCTGTTCTGAGGGGATGGGAGGTGAATGTAATTCACTCTCATAATTCTGCTCTGCTGAACGCTCCCCTGGATAGGTTTAATATGTTATATCCCTCCTCCTCCTCCTCTCTCTCTCTCGCCCTCTCCTCTCTCTCTCTCTCTCTCTCTCTCTCTCTCTCTCTCTCTCTCTCTCTCTCTCTCTCTCTCTCTCCTGTCTACAGTAGGTCTCCCTCCGCTCCCTCTATTCCCCTCTCATTATTGCTCTGTTGTTCTCTCAGTATAAAATGTCTCTCTCTCCTCCCCATCGCTCTGTCAATTCAATGTTCAATTTGAATTGCATAACAATGTACACATGGCCAAAGCGTACTTTGGAAATGAAATGATTCATTAACAGCATCATTATTCTCTCTCTCTCTCTCTCTCTCTCTCTCTCTCTCTCTCTCTCTCTCTCTCTCTCTCTCTCTCTCTCTCTCTCTCTCTCTCTCTATCTCTCAATTCCATTTCAATTTAAGGGCTTTATTGCCATGGGAAACATATGTTTACATTACAAAAGCAAGTGAAATAGATAATAAACAAAATTAAACAATCTCCCTCTCACTCACTCTCTCTATCTCACTCTCTCTCTCTCTCTCTCTCTCTCTGGGGTTGTGTATCGTAGTCTGTTGGCATGAGACGATAGATAGCTAATCCTCTTTATCTCTGCTTCTGTTGCTAATTTGCCTCTCGTGGAGAAAGAGAGAGGGAAAAGGATAAAGTGTGATTAGAGAGAGAGAAAACAGAGGGAGGGAACCGAGAGAGGAGACCAAGGGAGGAGACAGAGGGAGGAGACAGGTGGAGGAGACAGGTGGAGGAGACAGGTGGAGGAGACAGAGGGAGGAGACAGAGGGAGGAGACAGAGGGAGGAGACAGAGGGAGGAGAGCATGACAATGAGACAGAGGAAGAGATGAAAAAGAGAAGGTAGAACTAGCTTCACACTGAGTCAAACTCCAAGGTCATGTTCTAACGTCTGTGTCTTCTATGTCTTCTTTTCCTCTCTGTCTCTCTCTCCCTCCCTCCTCCTCTCCCATTCTCAGGGTCGTTGTTCCAGGGAGAACTGTAAGTACCTACACCCTCCTCCCCACCTGAAGACCCAGCTGGAGATCAACGGCAGGAACAACCTGATCCAACAGAAGAACATGGCCATGCTGGCCCAGCAGATGCAGCTTGCCAACGTCATGATGCCCAGTACACAGCTACAGCCTACATGTATGGTGAGAGAACATTGACAAACACACACACACACTGGATCCAAGCCCCAGCATACAGTGCAAAAAGACCCAGAAAGGCCAGTCAATGATTCAAAGAGACCTTCCTTTCTCCTCTGAGAAACACCCACTTGTTTACCACTCTCCTTTCATCCCTTCCTCTTCTCTTCTGTTTTCATCCCTTCTCTCTGGGTGGGAAAAGAAAGGAGAGAACAGAAGAGAAGTGGAAGGGATGAGAGAGGTGCACTAAGTTGTCACAAAGGGGAACTCAGTGCTACACACACACAGTGGTAGAGAGTAGAGAGAGCCCTGGTGAGAAGGAGAGAAGAAGGGGAGGTAGAGAGTAGAGAGACCCTGGTGAGAAGGAGAGAAGAAGGGGAGGTAGAGAGTAGAGAGACCCTGGTGAGAAGGAGAGAAGAAGGGGAAGTAGAGAGTAGAGAGATCCTGGTGAGAAGGAGAGAAGAAGGGGAGGTAGAGAGTAGAGAGCCCCTGGTGAGAAGGAGAGAAGAAGGGGAGGTAGAGAGTAGAGAGCCCCTGGTGAGAAGGAGAGAAGAAGGGGAGGTAGAGAGTAGAGAGACCCTGGTGAGAAGGAGAGAAGGGGAGGTAGAGAATAGAGAGACCCTGGTGAGAAGGAGAGAAGAAGGGGAGGTAGAGAGTAGAGAGACCCTGGTGAGAAGGAGAGAAGAAGGGGAGGTAGAGAGTAGAGAGACCCTGGTGAGAAGGAGAGAAGAAGGGGAGGTAGAGAGTAGAGAGACCCTGGTGAGAAGGAGAGAAGAAGGGGAGGTAGAGAATAGAGAGACCCTGGTGAGAAGGAGAGAAGAAGGGGAGGTAGAGAGTAGAGAGACCCTGGT
>CM042378.1:32988647-33023647 GCA_023634145.1 Thymallus thymallus | reverse complement strand
ACATAAGATGGGTGATGCAATATGTACACACCAATTGAGTGACTAGTTACCATAGAATAGTGTAGAGTGCAGTTTATACATAGAGATGAGTGATGCAGATACGGATACATTCTTAAAGTGGCTAGTGTTCTATTCCTTAAAGTGGCCTGTGATTTCTAATCAGTGTCTATAGGCAGCCACCTCTGGTGTGTTAGTGATGGCTGTTTAACAGTCTGATGGGCTTGAGATAGAAGCTGTTTTTCAGTCTCTCGGTCCCAGCTTTGATGCACCTGTACTGACCTCGCCTTCTGGATGACAGCGGGTTGAACAGGCAGATGCTCGGGTGGTTGATGTCCTTGATGATCTTTTTGGCCTTCCTGTGGCAACATGGGCTGTAGGTGTCCAGGAGGTCCAGTTGATCCTATATGATCCTATATCAGACTAGTGTATTATTCCAGTGGATCTTATATCAGACTAGTGTATTATTCCAGTGGATCTTATATCAGACTAGTGTATTATTCCAGTGGATCTTATATCAGACTAGTGTATTATTCCAGTGGATCTTTAATTCTCATATCAGAGTCATCACTTATTAGAAACCCTGATGTTCACCTATGTTTCTCAGGGCTTCACTGCATGACAATAGTTATTAATTGGACAGTAAGTAATTTAATGCATTATGCAGAGGTGACTAGGATACACTAGGAGCCAGATAATAGGAAAAAACAATCATTGAGGGGAGGTCGTGGAGGAGAGGAGTAGGGGAGGAGAGGAGAGGAGGAGGGGAGGAGAGGAGTAGGGGAGGAGATGAGAAGAGTAGGGGAGGAGAGGAGTAGGGGAGGAGAGGAGAGGAGAGGAGAGGAGAGGAGAGGCGAGGCGAGGCGAGGCGAGGCGAGGCGAGGCGAGGCGAGGCAAGGCGAGGCGAGGCGAGGAGAGGAGGAACGTTGGGAGGTTGATGTTGGGAACATGACTCAGTAAAGTGTGTTAATTAACGAAGGTGTTGTGGAGGAAGTCTCAGGGCGAGTGGACATCTCTGTCATCTATGGAAGGGGTCAATAACAGGAAAGAGAGTTGGGAAATCAATGACCGGCAGGCTCATTAAGAGGACAGGAGAGGAGGGGGAGAGGAGAGGATGAGGCAGGGGGAGGAAGGGAGTGGAGGAGCGATTTCGATTTCACTAACAATGGCTGATTTCACTGATGAGGGGTGATTTCACTGATGAGGGCTGATTTCACTGATGAGGGGTGATTTCACTGATGAGGTCTGATTTCACTGATGAGGGCTGATTTCACTGATGAGGGGTGATTTCACTGATGAGGGCTGATTTCACTGATGAGGGCTGATTTCACTGATGAGGGGTGATTTCACTGATGAGGTCTGATTTCACTGATGAGGGCTGATTTCACTGATGAGGGCTGATTTCACTGATGAGGGGTGATTTCACTGATGAGGGCTGATTTCACTGATGAGGGCTGATTTCACTGATGAGGGCTGATTTCACTGATGAGGGGTGATTTCACTAATGAGGTCTGATTTCACAATATTTTGTTGCACAACCTTTAGAGGCAATCACTGCAATCAAACGTTTTCTGTAGCTCTCACTGAGACTTCTGCACCTGTTAACAGGTAGTTTGGCCCAGTCTTCCTGAGCAAACTGCTCCAGCTGTCTCAGGTTTGATGGGTGCCTTCTCCAGACTGCAAGTTTCAGCTCTTTCCATAGATGTTCGATAGGATTCAGATCAGGACTCATAGAAGGCCACGTCAGAATGGTCCAATGTTTTGTTCTTATCCATTCTAGGCTGCTTTAAGCTGTGTGTTTTGGTTCATTATCCTGTTGGTGGACCCATGACCTGCGACTGAGACAGAGCTTTCTGACAGTGGGCAGTACGTTTCGCTCCAGAATACCTTGATAGTCTTGAGATTTCATTGTGCCCTGCCACAGATTCAAGGCACCCTGTGCCAGACGCAGCAAAGCAGTCCCAAAACAAAACCGAGCCTCCTCCATGTTTCACTGTAAGTATGGTGTTCTTTTCTTTGAAAGCTTCATTTTTTCGTCTGTGAACATAGAGCTGATGTGACTTGCCAAAAAGCTCCAGTTTTGACTCATCCGTCCAAAGGACATTCTCCCAGAAGCATTGTGGCTTATCAATATGCATTTTAGCAAATTCCAGTTTTTTATGTTTTTCTTTCAAAAGTGGAGTCCTCCTGGGTCTTCTTCCATGGAGCCCACTTTCGCTCAAAAAGCGACGGATGGTGCGATCAGAAACTGACGTAACTTCACCTTGTAGTTCAGCTTGTATCTCTTTGGCAGTTATCCTTGGTTCTTTTGCTATCCTTCTGTTCAATCTGGGGTCGATTTTCCTCCTGCGGCCACGCCCAGGGAGGTTGGCTACAGTTCCATGGACCTTAAACTTCTTAATAATATTTGCAACTGTTGTCACAGGAACATCAAGCTGCTTGGAGATGGTCTTGTAGCCTTTACCTTTACCATGCTGGTCTATTATTGTCTTTCTGATCTCCTCAGACAACTCTCTCCTTTGCTTTCTCTGGTCCATGTTCAGTGTGGTGCAACAAGGATATCAAACAACACAGTGACTACTTTTCTCCATTTAAATAGGCTGAATGACTGATTACAAGATTACAAGAGACGTGTGATACTAATTAAAGAAACTAATTAGTTTGAAATATCACTATTCTAAGGGGTACCAACAAATGTGTCCAGGCCATTTTAGAATATCTTTGTAGAATAAGCAATAATTAATCTCTTTTCACAGATTCTTTGCTTTATTCTATGACATACCAAAGGCATGCAATTATACATGATAAACTAGCTTTTAATTTAATCACTTTTCAGGAGGAATTTCAATGAGCTGTAAGGGTACCAAGAAATTTGAGCATGTCAGAATATACTGTATATTCTGTATACTATATATATATATATATAGAGAGAGAGAGAGAGAGAGAGAGAGAGAGAGAGAGAGAGAGAGAGAGAGAGAGAGAGAGAGAGAGAGAGAGAGAGAGAGAGAGAGAGAGAGAGAGAGAGAGAGAGAGAGAGAGAGATACTGTATATTCTGTATACTATATAGCCGGCGGCTATGAGACTATATAATGCCTCACCGGGGTGCCGTGCCGTCGGCAACATAGATCTGGAACTGTTGGGGTGCTAGGACCTAGTTTAACAATTATGCATCCATCCGTGAGTAACTCTGTTCCGTCAGCACTCATCCACTCAGGACCTACTTATTCATACAGGTCTGTATATACATACCCATGTACAGTTGTTATATTATATCACATGCAATATTGTAAGTAATTATTGGACCTAGGCATTCACTCAGGAATGCATATTAGTATCCTGCCAGTTGCACCTTTTCTCATTGCTTTTAGTATATCGAATGTGCAATAAGTGCAGTTGTCTGTAATTAAACCCTGCGCACTAAGGACTGTATTTTAAGGGAATTACTATTATTACCCCAATGATATCATACACACATTTAGCTATTAAAGTATCTCTTCCTGTCATTTACCTGTACAGTTTGTGTAAACATGCAAGTATTCACTTATCTGTAAATATAACTGTATACCTAACTGTACAGCTAATTTAACCATGCAAAATGTTCACTTACCTGTTCATTTACCCAGTCTGTCTATTAAGTAAACTATTATTACCCTCGCTCATATCATACGCATTAGCTACTGAAGTATTTCTCTGCCATCAACCTGTATAGTATAGTTAACCATCCAACATCCACCAATGTATAGTGTACATATTCAGCCAACCACTCATACTATGCAATGTCCTTTTTATAGCTTTTTATTGCACTCCAGATATCCTGTATTTCTATACTTTTTCATACTGCCGCTCTATGTATCATGTACCGTGTATCTGTCTTTTGTGTACTTTCGTTGTGGCATTTTGCACCTGCCCTGTGTTTTTGTTGTAGCTGCTTGATAATGAAATTTCCCCCCCGGGGGATCAATAAAGTACCTATCTATCTATCTATCTATCTATATAGAGAGAGAGAGAGAGAGAGAGAGAGAGATGGATATACTGTATATTCTGTATACTATATATATATATATATATATATATATATATATAGAGAGAGAGAGAGAGAGAGAGAGAGAGAGATGGATATACTGTATATATCTCTCTCTGTCTCTCTCTCTATATATATACTGTATATATACAGTATCTCTCGCTCTCTATCTCTCTCTAGCTCCCTCCCTCCCTCCCTCTCTCTCTTTCCTAACATCTGCCTGACAACAAGGCAGCCTCTTTGTGTGTGTGTGTGTATGTGTATGTGTGTATGTGTGTGTGTGTGTGTGTGTGTGTGTGTGTGTGTGTGTGTGTGTGTGTGTGTGTGTGTGTGTGTGTGTGTGTGTGTGTGTGTGTGTGTGTGTGTGTGTGTGTGTGTGTGTGTGTGGTTTTCATTAGCTCTATCCACGTCACTCACAGATGAGTGTTGCGGTGGGATGGGACGAGGCCAGTGAAGAGAGACGGGTTATAGCTCTGCCCTTTAGACTAGACACAGATCTGAGGAGCTAGTGTCTTCTTAGAAAAGTTACATCCATCACACACACATACACACACACAATACACACACACATACACACACACATACACACACAATACACACACATACACACACACACAATACACACACACACACACTAACCAGTCCAGTTTAGATATCCTTTTCTTTCACATCAGTCCAGTAGAAAGAGAGGAGTGGAGTAAAGTAAGCAGACGCACCCCGGGTCTTGTCTGGACTCGAGCACGACACATTGTCAACCTGGCCATACATGTACTGCCCCCTGGTGGAAAACTCTGGAATATAGTAATCATGTTTTCATTGTCATCGATTTAAAAAACGAAATATTTATACTTGATTGATGAAGTGAGAGAAGGCAAACATTACGAGATTGATGAGTGTTTATGCTGCTTGTTATTCATTCTGAACGGTAATTAGCAGCTGTGTGTTTCTTTGATATATTCATTAAGCATGTTCATTCGTTGGTTATTGATGGGCTGAGGTGGAGGTTCCTTTCTGCCCATGACAGATATAAATACATACTTCAATTATTAAACCCTTCCCCATATGTTGTGGTTATGTTGTGTATGTGTGTATAATAAAGAAACTACTGTATAGATATACACCATTCCTGTCTCCTCTCCTCTTGTTGTGCTGCCATGTATCAAGTTGACGTATGGTTTGGTGTCTGTCTGTCTTTCTGTCTGTCTGTCTATGCGTCTTTCTGTCTGTCTATGCGTCTTTGTGTCTGTATGTCTGTCTATGTGTCTGTATGTCTGTCTATGTGTCTGTGTGTGTGTGTGACTGTCTATGTGTCTGTGTGTCTGTGTGTTTCTGTACCCATCCCTCCCTCCTTGACCCAGGTTTGTCGGGAGTACCAGAGAGGTAACTGTACGCGGGGCGAGAATGACTGTCGCTTCGCCCACCCCTCCGACAGCACCATGATAGACACCAACGACAACACAGTGACCGTGTGTATGGACTACATCAAGGGCCGCTGCTCTAGGGAGAAGTGTAAATACTTCCACCCTCCAGCCCACCTGCAGGCCAAAATAAAGGCTGGCCAACACCAGGTCAACCAGGCTGCTGCCGCCGCGGCCATGGTAGGTATCCCTCTGTAACACCCCCAGCCACCCCATCCAACCCCCTGCCCCCGAACCCTGTCATCGCCCCCTCAGCCTCACTCAGTCTCCCCCAGTCTCAACTCAGTCTCCGCCAGTCTCCCCTCAGTCTCCGCCAGTCTCCCCCAGTCTCCCCTCAGTCTCCGCCAGTCTCCCCTCAGTCTCCGCCAGTCTCCCCTCAGTCTCCCCCAGTCTCCGCCAGTCTCCCCTCAGTCTCCCCCAGCCTCCCCCAGTCTTCCCTCAGTCTCCCCCAGTTTCCCCTCAGTCTCCCCTCAGTCTCCTCCAGTCCCTTCAGCACACATTCCAAGCTCTGCTCCCCATTCCTCTCTCATCCCCTCCCCTCACACCACCTAGACTACACAGCAGATGCAGACAGTAAAGGTAATGTGTACTTATTAGCAGTTAGCTAGCTTTATTGTCTAATGCTACTGGTGTGACTTACTGCCCCCTCCTCCCCCTTTCCTTTTGCCCTTTCAACTGTTACTATGCTGTGTAACACGTGTTATAACTTGTGTTATAACAGGATATCTTGTTGCGCTTATTAGAGCCGCTATAGCAATACTTTCTCCTATTAAAGCTAGGACTACTTGAGTATCACTTAAACAGCATTGGTATGTCGCCCAATAGAAACGTCATGACATTAGAAAAATACCAAGTACTCCTGGAGGTAATAGCACTGCAAATACTATATGATACTCATGATTCACTTTAAAGAGTTCTGTAGCTTCTTGAAACCAGAAAGTGTCTAATGATAAAAGCAGTAACAGTGTTTAGCTCAATCCAGTGACAGTGAATAGCAAGCAAAGCAACAACCCTACAACCCTTAATGATGTCAAGGCCATAGTGTTTACAGTAACAACCCTACAACCCTTAATGATGTCAAGGCCATAGTGTTTACAGTAACAACCCTACAACCCTTAATGATGTCAAGGCCATAGTGTTTACAGTAACAACCCTACAACCCTTAATGATGTCAAGGCCATAGTGTTTACAGTAACAACCCTACAACCCTTAATGATGTCAAGGCCATAGTGTTTACAGTAACAACCCTACAACCCTTAATGATGTCAAGGCCATAGTGTTTACAGTAACAACCCTAGAACCCTTAATGATGTCAAGGCCATAGTGTTTACAGTAACAACCCTACAACCCTTAATGATGTCAAGGCCATAGTGTTTACAGTAACAACACTACAACCCTTAATGATGTCAAGGCCATAGTGTTTACAGTAACAACCCTAGAACCCTTAATGATGTCAAGGCCATAGTGTTTACAGTAACAACCCTACAACCCTTAATTATGTCAAGGCCATAGTATTTACAGTTACAACTCTACAACCCTTAATGATGTCAAGGCCATAGTGTTTACAGTAACAACCCTACAGCCATTAATGATGTCAAGGCCATAGTGTTTACAGTAACAACCTACAGCCATTAATGATGTCAAGGCCATAGTGTTTACAGTAACAACCCTACAGCCATTAATGATGTCAAGGCCATGGTGTTTACAGTAACAACCCTACAGCCATTAATGGATAGTGTTTACAGTAACAACTCTACAGCCATTAATGGATAGTGTTTACAGTAACAACCCTACAGCCATTAATGGTGTCAAGGCCATAGTGTTTACAGTAACAACCATAGAGTTGTTTGTTGTGTATTGCATTCCAATGATTTGTATTTTGTTTGTTTGTTTATTTGTTTTGTTGTTGTTGTTTTTTCTCACCAACCCAAACTACACTGCTGCCCCCATGATGCACCTCTGCTTGCTGGTTTATGTTAATGCACTTGAACCCTATTGGCCCATTGCCATCATGTGCTCGCTGCCTGCTAATTAAGACTCAGTCGGCTGTCAAATCACTGAAGCGACCCCTCGACGCAACCTTTGACCTGGTACTATGACCTTTCACCTTTTAGCTTGGCATGCTACTCTATAATACTAGATTCAAACTAAATACATCTTCATTAGATACTGTTTACTAAACGTTTCATTGATGGGGTGGTGAATTGATTGGGGTAAAATGGTACCCAGTTATTTCACCTAAATATCCTGTTACATCACCATTCCGTCTCTATGTCAACAAGGGAAGGGGGCGGAATTGTCAAAACACGTACAGGGCCTAGATAGATAGATAGATAGATAGATAGATAGATAGATAGATAGATAGATAGATAGATAGATAGATAGATAGATAGATAGATAGATAGATAGATAGATAGATAGATAGATAGATAGATAGATAGATAGATAGATAGATAGATAGATAGATAGATAGATAGATAGATAGATAGATAGATAGATAGATAGATAGATAGATAGATAGATAGATAGATAGATAGATAGATAGATACCTTATTGATCCCAGAGGGGAAATTTCTTCTTCAAGCAGCTACGAAAAAACACAGGGCAAGTGCAAAATGCCAGAACAAAAATACACAAAAGACAGATACACGATACATGATACAAAGTATAAAAATACAATAAGTCTGGAGTGCAAAAAGCTATAAAAAGGCATTGCATACTATGGGTGAATGGCTGAATATGTACACTATACATTGTTACAGAGTGTTAGGTAAAAAAATTATAAAAATATTGCAAGTTGATATAGATAAGTAAGGAATATTTGCATGGTTAACTATACTATACAAGTCGATGGCAGATAAATACTTAAATAGCTAAATGTTCGTATGATATAAGTGAAGGTAATAATAGTTTACTTAATATACAGTCTGGTTAAATGATATATGGATATTTGCATGGTTAAATTAACTGTACAGGTAAATGACAGGAAGAGATACTTAAATAGCTAAATGTGTGTATGATATAATTTAGGGTAATAATAATAATTCCCTTAAAATACAGTCCTTAGTGCAGGGTTTAATTACAGATAAATGCACGTATTGCACATTCGATATACTAAAAGAAAACTAATATGCATTCCTGAGTGAATGACTACGTAAGTTCAGTCCAAGAATTACTTACAATATTGCATGTGATATGATATAAAAACTGTACATGAATATGTATATACATTCCTGAATGAATAAGTCCTGAGTGAATGAGTGAATACAGACCGGAGTTACTCACAGATGGATGTCTAATTGTTAAACTAGGTCCTAACACCCCAACAGTTCCAGGTCCATGTTGCCGACGGCACGGCACCCCGGTGAGGCATTAAATTGTCTAATAGCCGCCGGCAGGAAGGACCTCCTGTAGCGCTCTCTGGCACACCGTGGTGGGATCAGTCTGTGACTGAAAGTGCTCCTCTGCATCATAACCATGGCGTGCAGAGGGTGGGTGACGATGTCCATGATGGGCAGCAGTTTGGCCAGGATCCGTCTCTCCGCCACCTCCTCTAGTGTCAAGGTTAATCCCCAGAACAGAGCTAGTTCTAATACAGCTAATACAGAAGCTGTATTAGAATAGTCTACAGTCAGTTCATCCCTGCTAGTCTATTCATCCTTAATAACATGGCTTGAACATCTATCTGGAGTTCATTTATTTAATGCAGTAGTTAAAAGCATGATTAGTGTCTATTCAATAGTATTCAAGTATAAATATATTGCATGATTTTGATGTATTTTCTTATTGTTTCCAGTTTTTCATGTCTAATTCTGGTGGATGGGTGGGCTTGTAGAGCTCCCAATATGTTATCAATTATGTGTTATAATAGCTTGTTAATTTTCATTGGTGGAAGAAGTTTATTAAATGGTCATACTTGAGTAAAAGTTAAGATACCTTAATAGAAAATGACTCAAGTAAAAGTGAAAGTCACCCAGTAAAATACTACTTGAGTAAAAGTCTAAAAGTATTTGGTTTTAAATATACTTAAGTATCAAACGTAAATGGAATTGCTAAAATGTTATTAAGTATCAAAGGTAAAGGTATAAATAAATACAAATTACTTGTATTAAGCAAACCAGAATGCACCATCTTCTTTCTTTTTTTAAATGTACGTACAATCCAACACTCAGACATCCTTTACAAACTAAACGTGGTTAATGAGTCTGCCAGATCAGAGGCAGTAAGTGTTACATAAACCACTGCTTGATTTAGAAGGACTAGTGTTACATAGACCACTGTCTTGATTTAGAAGGACTAGTGTTACATAGACCACTGTCTTGATTTAGAAGGACTAGTGTTACTTAGACCACTGTCTTGATTTAGAAGGACTAGTGTTACATAGACCACTGTCTTGATTTAGAAGTACTAGTGTTACATAGACCACTGTCTTGATTTAGAAGGACTAGTGTTACATAGACCACTGTCTTGATTTAGAAGGACTAGTGTTACATAGACCACTGTCTTGATTTAGAAGGACTAGTGTTACATAGACCACTGTCTTGATTTAGAAGTACTAGTGTTACATAGACCACTGTCTTGATTTAGAAGGACTAGTGTTACATAGACCACTGTCTTGATTTAGAAGGACTAGTGTTACATAGACCACTGTCTTGATTTAGAAGGACTAGTGTTACTTAGACCACTGTCTTGATTTAGAAGGACTAGTGTTACTTAGACCACTGTCTTGATTTAGAAGGACTAGTGTTACATAGACCACTGTCTTGATTTAGAAGGACTAGTGTTACATAGAACACTGTCTTGATTTAGAAGGACTAGTGTTACATAGACCACTGCTTGCTTTAGGACTAGTGTTACATAAACTTCTGTCTTAATATGGGACTAGTGTTACATAGACCATTCCTTGATTTAGAAGGACTAGTGTTACTTAGACCACAGTCTTGATTTAGAAGGACTAGTGTTACATAGAACACTGTCTTGATTTAGAAGGACTAGTGTTACATAGAACACTGTCTTGATTTAGAAGGACTAGTGTTACATAGACCATTACTTGATTTAGAAGGACTAGTGTTACATAGACCATTCCTTGATTTAGAAGGACTAGTGCTACATAAACCACTGCTTGCTTTAGAAGGACTAGTGTTACATAAACCACTGCTTGCTTTAGAAGGACTAGTGTTACATAGACCAATGCTTGCTTTAGAAGGACTAGTGTTACATAAACCACTGCTTGCTTTAGAAGGACTAGTGCTACATAAACCACTGCTTGCTTTAGAAGGACTAGTGTTACATAGACCACTGTCTTGATTTAGAAGGACTAGTGTTACATAGAACACTGTCTTGATTTAGAAGGACTAGTGTTACATAGACCACTGCTTGCTTTAGGACTAGTGTTACATAAACTTCTGTCTTAATATGGGACTAGTGTTACATAGACCATTCCTTGATTTAGAAGGACTAGTGTTACTTAGACCACAGTCTTGATTTAGAAGGACTAGTGTTACATAGAACACTGTCTTGATTTAGAAGGACTAGTGTTACATAGAACACTGTCTTGATTTAGAAGGACTAGTGTTACATAGACCATTACTTGATTTAGAAGGACTAGTGTTACATAGACCATTCCTTGATTTAGAAGGACTAGTGCTACATAAACCACTGCTTGCTTTAGAAGGACTAGTGTTACATAAACCACTGCTTGCTTTAGAAGGACTAGTGTTACATAGACCAATGCTTGCTTTAGAAGGACTAGTGTTACATAAACCACTGCTTGCTTTAGAAGGACTAGTGCTACATAAACCACTGCTTGCTTTAGAAGGACTAGTGTTACATAAACCACTGCTTGCTTTAGAAGGACTAGTGTTACATAAACCACTGTCTTAATATGGGACTAGTGTTACATAAACCACTGCTTGCTTTAGAAGGACTAGTGTTACATAAACCACTGCTTGCTTTAGAAGGACTAGTGTTACATAAACCACTGCTTGCTTTAGAAGGACTAGTGTTACATAAACCACTGCTTGCTTTAGAAGGACTAGTGTTACATAAACCACTGCTTGCTTTAGAAGGACTAGTGTTACATAAACTACTGCTTGCTTTAGAAGGACTAGTGTTACATAAACTACTGCTTGATTTAGAAGGACTAGTGTTACATAAACTTCTGCCTGCTTTAGAAGGACCTTTTTTGGATCAAAATTATTGCTGCTTGGAGATGCCGTTTTCTAATGAAACTCTGTCTTCTCTCTGTTTTCTCTCTCTTTTCTCTCTGTCTTCTCTCTGTCTTCTCTCTGTCCATCATTTTGTTTTGTGTTTTCCCCCCATCGGGTCCCTCTATCAGGGGCTCTCACCTGCTTTACCTCCATTACCAAAGATACCCACACTTGAAAAAGCCAACTGTGCCACCGCCATGTTCAACGCCGCTGGCATGCTCCAGTACCAACAGGCCCTGGCCAACATGCAGTTTCAGCAGCAGTTCATCCCATCAGGTAGGCCTTGACCTCTCACCTTTCACGTCTCAACTCGCAATAACCCCTGAAGTCAAGTCTGATACTGCTGACCTCCATTCACAAACCCAAATCCTTACCCATAAAACCTTTGGCTTCAGGCTCCTTACCCATAAAACCTCTGCCTTTAGGCTCCTTACCCATAAAACCTCTGCCTTTAGGCTCCTTACCCATAAAACCTCTGGATTCAGGCTCCTTACCAATAAAACCTCTGGCTTCAGGCTCCTTACCGGTAAAACCTCTGGATTCAGGCTCCTTACCCATAAAACCTCTGTCTTCAAGCTCCTTACCTATAACACCTCTGGCTTCGGGCCTGCACAGCACACAGAGTTCTGATTGGACTGTTTCACTATCCCTCTGAATGCAAAGACAAGGGGAAACACTAACACACATACACCAGAACACATGGCACCACCCTGGTCCAACCCACATACACATCAGAACACTATCACCACCCTGCTCCGACCCACATACACCAGAACACTGGCACCCCCCTGGTCCGACCCACATACACCAGAACACTGGCACCACCTTGGTTTGACCCATGTACACCAGTCTGAGAACACTTGTACCACTCTGGTCCGACCCACATACACCAGTTTGAGAACACTGGCACCACCCTGGTCCAACCATATACACCAGTCTGAGAACACTGGCACCACCTTTCTCCAACACACATACACAGCAAGTAATCTTAAACTCTGTCTCACAGTCCTGTTATGTAAAAATAGCCAGCATGGATGGGTCCATCGAGTGTTACTGCTGCACAGATCCTGTAGTCTACAGTATTGGACTGGCAGACAGAGACGGACTGGCAGGATATTGGACAGTTCTGGCAAATGCCAGGTGGGCTGGTCCATTTTTTACCTAGTGGGACTCTGTAAATTGGGGTTTTGGAACAGAATGAGCCTAATATTTGGCTAACAATGGAAGCCTAAAGTCAAAAGTAGGCTGGTGTGAGCCTCGAAGAAAAAAATGGGCCTGTGTTTTAGAAATAACCAGGCCGATTTCTGTTCACACTGAGAGAGCTGCAGGCAGCTCGTCCATAACCACAGTAGTTCAAATCCATACGGAGAGAACTGGAGGCAGCTCATCCATAACCACAGTAGTCCAAATCCATACGGAGAGAACTGGAGGCAGCTCATCCATAACCACATTAGTCCAAGTCCATACAGAGAGAACTGGAGGCAGCTCATCCATAACCACATTATTCCAAATCCATACGGAGAGAACTGGAGGCAGCTCGTCCATAACCACAGTAGTCCAAATCCATACGGAGAGAACTGGAGGCAGCTCATCCATAACCACAGTAGTCCAAATCCATATGGAGAGAACTGGAGGCAGCTCATCCATAACCACATTAGTCCAAATCCATACGGAGAGAACTGGAGGCAGCTCATCCATAACCACATTAGTCCAAATCCATACAGAGAGAACTGGAGGCAGCTCATCCATAACCACATTAGTCCAAATCCATACTGAGAGAACTGGAGGCAGCTCATCCATAACCACAGTAGTTCAAGTCCATACTGAGAGAACTGGAGGCAGCTCATCCATAACCACAGTAGTTCAAGTCCATACTGAGAGAACTGGAGGCAGCTCATCCATAACCAATCTGGGCCAACAACATTTACATTACTAGGAGGAGTATTACAAGACAGACAGCTTCCTAGTTGCCCTGGCACATAATTGATCTTAGAAGGTTATTGGCTGATGAGACTGGCCATTCACCTTTTTCCCTTTTAGACTTACTTTTTTCTCTGGATGACTGGTGCTAAAACGTAGGTACTTTTTTCTCTGGATGACTGGTGCTAAAACGTAGGTACTTTTTTCTCTGGATGACTGGTACTAAAACGTAGGTACTTTTTTCTCTGGATGACTGGTACTAAAACGTAGGTACTTTTTTCTCTGGATGACTGGTGCTAAAACGTAGGTACTTTTTTCTCTGGATGACTGGTACTAAAACGTAGGTACTTTTTTCTCTGGATGACTGGTGCTAAAACGTAGGTACTTTTTTCTCTGGATGACTGGTGCTAAAACGTAGGTACTTTTTTCTCTGGATGACTGGTGCTAAAACGTAGGTACTTTTTTCTCTGGATGACTGGTACTAAAACGTAGGTACTTTTTTCTCTGGATGACTGGTGCTAAAACGTAGGTACTTTTTTCTCTGGATGACTGGTACTAAAACGTAGGTCTTGTAAATAGTGTTTTGAAGCAACCTTATCATAGCTACTGAAACACACATCTGTCTGTGTGCTTTAAACTCTATATCTCTGTATGTTTGTGTGCATTTAGTACTGACCATGATTCTATCTGTAAAGAGTGACCCATGTTAACAGTAATGATTATCATTAATTAATGATTAATGCCAGTAGATGCAAGTTAAATATGTCTTTATTCACTGCATGGTAGTTGATGTGTCACCTGTGTAATGTACTGTATACTCTGTAACCATAACAACACTACCTCTATTGACACTGTCTTGTAATGGGTTGTGTTGGTTTCTTCTCTCCATCTCCCTTTCCAATCCACTTCCTGTTGCAATGCATGATGGGCAGGCTCGATATTGTGCATGACACCTGCAACCAGTGTTGGTAGGTGCCAGCTTTCCTTCCTGATTACCTTTAAGCCTTTTCAGTCCCTCACACTCTACCTCAAGACATCAGGGCAGCCATTTCCACTCTGAGATGAAGGGGGCATTTCAATAGTCCAAAGTAGCTTCATATCCTTGTCTCCTTCCCTTCATAGATAAATAGACAGACAGACAGACAGACAGACAGACAGACAGACAGACAGACAGACAGACAGACAGACAGACAGACAGACAGACAGACAGACAGACAGACAGACAGACAGACAGACAGACAGACAGACAGACAGACAGACAGACAGACAGACAGACGCATAGATAATAAACAGTAGCAGCAGTGTAAGGGGGTGGCCATTTGATTAATTGTCCGGGTGGCCAATAGTCCGGCTGGCCATTTGATTAATTGTTCAGCAGTCTTATGGCTTGCAGGTAGAAGCTTTTAAGGAGCCTTTTGGTCCTAGACTTGGTTCTCCAGTACCGCTTCCCGTGCGGTAGCAGAGAGAACAGTCTATGACTTGGGTGACTGGAGTCTTTGACAAGGTTTATGGGGCTTCCACTGACACCACCTAGTATATAGGTCCTGGATGGCAGGAAGCTTAGTCCCAGTGATGTAATGGGCCGTACGCACTACCCTCTGAAGCGCCTTATGGTCAGATGCAGGGCAGTTGCCATACCAGGCAGTGATGCAACCAGTCAGGATGCTCTCGATGGTGCAGCTGTAGAACTTTTTGAGGATCTGAGGACCCATGACAAATCTTTTCAGTCTCCTGAGGGGGAAAAGGTGTTGTCGTGCCCTCTTCACGACTGTCTTGGTGTGTTCGGACCATGATAGTTTGTTAGTGATGTGGACACCAAGGAACTTGAAACTCTCCACCCGCTCCAGTACAGCCCCGTCAATGTTAATGGCGGCCTGTTCGGCCCTCCTTTTCCTGTAGTCTACAATCAGCTCCTTGGTCTTGCTCACGTTGAGGGAGAGGTTGTTGTCCTGGCACCACACTGCCAGGTCTCTGACCTCCTCCCTATAGGCTGTCTCGTCGTTGTCGGTGATCAGGCCTACCACTGTTGTGGCGTCAGCAAACTTAATGATGGTGTTGGAGTTGTGTTTGAACAGGGGGTACAGGAGGGGACTGAGCACGCACCCCTGAGGAGCCCCCGTGTTGAGATGTGTTGTTGTCTACCCTTACCATTGCAGTGCATCTTACATAAGTTAATAAGAACATGAACATGATTTACATGTTTTTACACGTTAATGCAAATATTCAAATTTGAATATCTTCCCCATCTTCTGTCTGCAATAAGGGCAATATAGTACGAAGGATTTAGTTGGCCAGGTGTTGCCTGATGATGGAAAAGAGACATGTCGGTGAACAACTGACAGTGTTGTAGCACTCTGTTAACTGCTGTCAAATAAATATATAGCAGGGATTCTTGTCCGTCGAGACAATCCTTGTCTTGCAGGGGAAAAATATTTTCATAGTTAGAAAATGTATATTGTTGCATTACTTAAAATTTGTATTTAGTGGAATTTTAGAAGGAAAATGCTGGAATTACATTTAATGGACATTTAGATTCACAGCTTGGAGAAAAAATACAAAGCATTTCATCTTCTATTTCATACCCTGACAGAGTGGGACTGGACTGGATTCGGACGGACTGTGGGTTGCAGACAGGGTTAGTTGTAGTATTATCATATTATTGGTGGTGGTAGTGGTTCAGTTAAGAGATGTGTATAGTTATCAAAAGTATGAGTAATTTTGAAGCACATTTTGAGAATGTTGTTTTAGGCTGTTTGTTTCTGTAACACTTTACTTGACACCGAGTGTCATAACACATTCTGACACGGTCATAATCATGTCGTAATATGTCATAACAGCTGACATAACTTGTCATGACCTGTTATAATATGGTCATAACCTGTTGTGACATATATTGTGTTATTTTATGGCTGATTATGAAACCTACATAAGAATCTAAAAACCCACAAAACCTAACCCAGAAAACCTACCACATTCCATTACCCCATAGCCTACCTGTCAACAGTATGTTTATGTTATTTTACATTTTTAAAAATGTTTTATTTTAACTAGGCAAGTCAGTTAACAAATTCGCATTTACAATGACGGCCTACCTACAGGGTCAGCCCCTGGAGCAAAATAGGGTTAAGTGTCTTGCTCAAGGACACATCGACCGGTTATTCTTTTTTTTTATATCAAATTTTCTGTAATTGACCATATTAAGTTATCATTGTAATTGCACACAAATTTAAGTCAGACATGCACCTACCCCAATGCTCTGTTGCTGATGACTGGGATGAATGCAGGAGCACATTTCAGGAGCAGGACAAGACACCCTTTTTATGACTGATGACTAATATATGTATTTTCTCAGCCCAAATAAAGTGACATAGTATGGTCATCATTACAACAACAACAAAGGATTTAAGAAACAAACGTTCAAACGAAAGGAAACTTCTTGGCAGGGAAAAAAAGATTTTGTATAAATGACTCTCATGGAGTTGTCATAACCAGCTGTAAAATAATGCAATATATGTCACAACAAGTGTTAATATTTGGGTAATGACAGTGTTATGACCATATTATGACAGGTTATGACAAGTTATGTCAGCTGTTAAGACATATTATGACATGGTTATGTACACATCAACCAATCTGTGCCCTTTTTGCGAGGAATTGAAAAACCTCTCTGGTCTTTGTGGTTGAATCTGTATTTGAAGTTCACTGCTTGACTGAGGGACCTTTCAGATAATTGTATGTGTGGGGTACAGAGAGGTGGTATTTATAAAAAAAAATCATGTAAACCAGTATTATTGAACACGGAATGATTCATTTTAAATTCAGGCTCTAACACAAAATAATGTGTAAAAAGTGAAGGTGTGTGAATACTTTCTGCAGCTTGTTATGGTAACGACCCACTCTGACCCACTCATTATCCTGACCTCATCCCAAACCTCAGTTACAGTCAGCTAACACCTTATCTAAAGGTCTACTTAGAATATTTTATAAATTGCATTTGTAATAGATTAGTAAGAAATACACAAACAAATGATTTACTAATGGTCAACATCAACACACTAGGTTAAGAAGTGGTCAGAAGTGGACCATTAAATAAAGACTTACCCACTAACTTGTATAATACAACAACACCTCTGCCTGCACTAGTTAATTTGTCTGTGTGATCTTTCTCTCCCTAAAGTACCCATGATGCACTGTGCTACGCCCGCCACTGTGTCTGCAGCCACCTCCTCTGCCACAAGTGTTCCCTTTGCAAACGCAACAGCCAATCAGGTTTGCTCGCTCTTCTGCTTCCCATCTCTCTGTCCACTTCTTGTGATGGGAGTATGTCACGTCCGGATGGTGTTTTGAGAGTACTGTGCTATAGGCTGAGAGTTGTGTTGTAAAAGATACATTTACAGTAAGGGTCTTCTCTCTATTTCTCATGTTCTTCCTCAGATTCCAATAATATCTGCAGATCATCTTACTAGTCACAAGTATGTGACCCAGATGTAGAAGTCTCTACCTGAACAGTAAGACTCATTTTCATACATACAGTGGGGAGAACAAGTATTTGATACACTGCCGATTTTGCAGGTTTTCCTACTTACAAAGCATGTAGAGGTCTGTAATTTTTATCATAGGTACACTTCAACTGTGAGAGACGGAATCTAAAAAAATCCAGAAAATCACATTGCATGATTTTTAAATAATTAATTTGCATTTTATTGCTTGACATAAGTATTTGATCACCTACCAACCAGTAAGAATTCCGGCTCTCAGACCAGAGAGCTGTGTAAGGACATCAGGGATAAAATTGTAGACCTGCACAAGGCTGGGATGGGCTACAGGACAATAGGCAAGCAGCTTGGTGAGAAGGCAACAACTGTTGGCGCAATTATTAGAAAATGGAAGAAGTTCAAGATGACGGTCAATCTCCCTCGGTCTAGGGCACCATGCAAGATCTCACCTCGTGGGGCATCAATGATCATGAGGAAGGTGAGGGATCAGCCCAGAACTACACGGCAGGACCTGGTCAATGACCTGAAGAGAGCTGGGACCACAGTCTCAAAGAAAACCATTAGTAACACACTATGCCGTCATGGATTAAAATCCTGCAGCGCACGCAAAGTCCCCCTGCTCAAGCCAGCGCATGTCCAGGCCCGTCTGAAGTTTGATCCAGAGGAGGAATGGGAGAAGGTCATGTGGTCATGTGGTCTGATGAGACAAAAATAGAGCTTTTTGGTCTAAACTCCACTCGCCGTGTTTGGAGGAAGAAGAAGGATGAGTACAACCCCAAGAACACCATCCCAACCATGAAGCATGGAGGTGGAAACATCATTCTTTGGGTATGCTTTTCTGCAAAGGGGACAGGACGACTGCACCGTATTGAGGGGAGGATGGATGGGGCCATGTATTGCGAGATCTTGGCCAACAACCTCCTTCCCTCAGTAAGAGCATTGAAGATGGGTCGTGGCTGGGTCTTCCAGCATGACAACGACCCGAAACACACAGCCAGGGCAACTAAGGAGTGGCTCTGTAAGAAGCATCTCAAGGTCCTGGAGTGGCCTAGCCAGTCTCCAGACCTGAACCCAATAGAAAATCTTTGGAGGGAGCTGAAAATCCGTATTGCCCAGCGACAGCCCCGAAACCTGAAGGATCTGTATGGAGGAGTGGGCCAAAATCCCTGCTGCAGTGTGTGCAAACCTGGTATAGAACTGCAGGAAACGTATGATCTCTGTAATTGCACCAAATATGAATTGTACCAAATATTAAGTTCTGCTTTTCTGATGTATCAAATACTTATGTCATGCAATAAAATGCAAATTAATTACTTAAAAATCATACAATGTGATTTTCTGGATTTTTGTTTTAGATTCCGTCTCTCACAGTTGAAGTGTACCTATGATAAAAATGACAGACCTCTACATGCTTTGTACGTAGGAAAACCTGCAAAATCGGCAGTGTATCAAATACTTGTTCTCCCCACTGTATATAGGATCTTAACTTGACCAGTTTCTCACAGCAGGAAAATAATCTTGCAGCAACAGGACATTTCAAATATTGTATTGATTATAATTAAACATTTTGTAGGGGTTGATCCATTATTTTTTTTAAATTGCAAACTTTAGAAGATTTATAAACCTTGAATACACTACAAGTTTGCATTTACTGCTGTGCAGGTGATCAAATCTAGATCCTACATCTGTATGTCATTATGTCTATGCATTATGTGTATATAGATGTGTTCTTCTATTCTTCTGTAGTTGGTTGTTTTATTGTTTCTATTCTGTTCTATGGTTTTGTCCTACAGATGAAACTGGAGTGTGCTGGTGTTCCACAGTTCACCCTTCATGCCTGTAACCATAGAAACAGAATCTTTAGAATAGATTCTATTTCTGTGCCCTGTAACATCCAGAACACCAGGAGACTCCAACCACCTGTAAACTGTAGTGGTACTGACATGCATACTGCCCTAGGAGGTCCAGTTGGTCATAAGGTGCTGAATATGTGTATTCTACACACACCACACGGACAACAGCACTTGTGGACCTCCTGCAGACAGGGACTATGCCATCTACAGAACATTACAGCCAGCCTTTATGTCTGTGGAGGCGTCATCCATCAACACACCGGACACACTTTGAATGTCAACATGAGGAGATAGTCACGCCCACTAGCTTGGTATGTCAGCAGACCGAGACTCTCTTATATGGTTGTTTTCACTTTGTTTTCTTTAATTGATTTTATTTTTCATGGTTTACACAAAACAAAGGTGCACCTTGTATTTTAAACAAGAGTGGGAAATTAACAGGAATAGTAACTGATTGTCATATTAGACTGAATGAATTGTGCATGTGTTGTTTGTAAATGACTTGGTTCTTACAAGGCCAACTTGGTTGAAATGGGTTAGTGGGCTTGGTGCCAAAATGACAGCTGAATGTTGTGGGTTCAGTACACCTTTGTGTTTTAACACCCATCCCAGCTTTACTAGATATGTTGCAAGCTCCACTTAAAGTGCCATAGACTATGTATGTACATCCAAAAAACCCTGAGTGTCGTGAGGTCATTAGAGTCATGTTACAGTGTTAACCTGGGGAACGCCTTCAAAGTCTCAAACGTCTCTAGTGTCCTTGTTCCTTGAATGTTTGTCTAAAGTTTGTTGTCATTAACAGATGAATCATTCATGGTCTCCACCTCTTGGGTATGCAGTTACCTGCCTTAGGTTGTCTGATTTACCTCTGGTCATCTGCTGGTCTTGGGTAAGCTGGTCTTCTGCTGGTTTTCTTTTGATTTGCCTTGAGCGTAGATTCCATGGTGTGAGACAGACAGAGAAGGGATCTTGGTTCTGTTAGGACCCGGTCCTCTCTTTCTCTGGGTATTAAGTACATAGACTCTAGTTGGTTCTGTTTGGACCCGGTCCCGTCTGTGTCTGAGTATAGTCTATAGACTGTAGTTGGTTCTGTTAGGACCCGTTCCTCTCTGGGTATAACGTCTATAGACCCTAGTTGGTTCTGGTAGGACCTGGTCCTCTCTGTCTCTGGGTATAAAGTCTATAGACTCTAGGCTTAATACAGGGGGCTTTGGCCCTGAACCCAATGTTATGCCAAAGTCTCACCTGTGACGGAGTAGGGGGTGGAGACTAGAAAAGGAATGACAGAAGGAAGCACTACTGAAAGTTGCATGATAAAACGAACCGCTGGAGGAGGAGAAGTTCCAAAGAGTTACAGGGCGGTTTATGGTTGAGTTGCTCTGTGAGTTTAAATATGGTGTTGTTTTCATTTTATTATTATTCATTTAATTATTCGTTAATTGTATTTCTATTAAGTGCAGTGCATATGGTCTATGACATATAAGAGAACTTGTGAAAACACATTTTGTATTTAAATGTGTGATAGTAGATATAATTTTGGATATAAACTTCTCTAGTTTAGATTTTTTTTTCTGTGTTGCTGTGTTTCTGTGTTGACATGCTGTATGTGGGTGGACTAGTGGAGCAAATGTGTGGGGCCAAGATCCCAGATAAAGTTGTGTATGAAAGCATGGGGGAGTGTAGGAGTTTTTAAACCCTCCATGCTTCTGCATGCATTGTATGAAAAGACATGGTATGAAACAGTTGACAAAGTTTGACCTGATTGTATTACTCATCCAAAGCCTTAGAATCCACCACGAGGTCGGTACAATGCAACATGACATTTCCAATCGTCCTCTTGCCTAACCCTTACCGTTTTGTCGCCACACAGAGCTTTCTTGCCGTATGTAATTGTTGCTTACGTCTTTCACTCAAAACATGTATTTGTTGTTGAGTTCAGTTTTTGAAGAAGATGAATGTTTTATTTCATTTTGTTTAATGCACGGATTACATTTAGATATTTAGTTTTGTCTTACTAGATTTTACCTGTAACTTTTCTAGGATGCTGAATATTAGGTAAATAAAGTGTGTTTTTGTGTTCTTCATATCATAATTTAGTTTTCTGAAATTTCATGTAACGTTGATTTTAATATTTACTGTAGTGTTATGATTGTGAACTAAATGATTTTAATTTCCTGTGAACTGTAAGGATTGCTTTAATTTCTTGTCTGTTTGAGTTCTTTGAACAAAGATCTTTTATATGGGTATCTGGCATTGAGGAAATACTAGAAGAGTGAGGCTTTCTGTGACAACGCTCACCGACAATGGAGTAATATTTTAATGATCGTCGGATTCACTCTTAAAAGGAAAAAATATTATTAAAAAATATTGTTCTTAGGTGTGTAGGTAAAAAAAAAAAAAGTAATTTTCTACTGTAGTCATTTAAAATAGTAACTATTGTTTGAATATTTTTCATCTCCCTGGATGTCAGGCCATGTTGAAAATCTAGCTGCATATCACTCTTAGGGGGCGTTGTAATTGAAGTCAGGTGACAGAGGTGAGTCGAGTATGGAGTACGCACACTGATCTCTTTACTTAGCCACTAAAATACAAGGGGAAACCTTCAGCCCTTTCTGATTTTCTCTATTTTTGCATATTTTTGACACTGAATGTTATCAGCTCTTCAACCAAAACCTAACATTAGATAAAGGGAACAAATAACAACAAAAAGTGGATTCTTATTTGATTTAATTAAGAAAGTTATGCAACACCCAATTCCCCTGTGTGAAAAAGTAATTTCCTTCTTACGCTCAGTAACTGGTTGTGCCACCGTTAGCTGCAATGACTCCAACCAAACGCTTCCTGTAGTTGTTGATCAGTCTCTCACATCGCTGTGGAGGAAGTTTTTCCCACTATTACATGTAGAACTGCTTAACTCAGCAACATTTGTGGGCTTTCAAGCATGAACTTTCGTTTCAAGTCCTGCCAGAACATCTCAATTGAGATTAGGTCTGGACTTTGACTAGGCCATTCCAAAACTTCAAATGTCTTGCTTTTTAGTCATTTTCATGTAGACTTGATTGTGTGTTTTGCAAAATGACCCAGCTGTGCTTCATCTTCAGCTCGCAGACGGATGGCCTGACATTCTCCTGTAGAATTCTCTGATACAGAGCAGAATTCATGCTTGCTTCTATTAAGGCAAGTCGTCCAGGTCCTGTGGCAGCAAAGCATCACCAAACCATCACACTACCACCACCATGCTTGACTGTTGGTATGAGGTTCTTACTGTGGAATGCAGTGTTTGGTTTTCACCAGACATAATTTGGACCAGCCGGGTCCTGCAGCAAGACAATGATCCAAAACACACAATCATGTCTACATGAAAATGGCTAAAAAGCAACACGTTTTGGAATGGCCTAGTCAAAGTCCAGACATAATCCCAATTGAGATGTTGTGGCAGGACTTGAAACGACAGTTCATGCTTGAAAACCCACAAATGTCGCTGAGTAGGTCTGCATGGAAGAGTGGGCCAAAATTCCTCCACAGCGACGTGAAAGACTGATCAACAACTACAGGAAGCGTTTGGTTGGAGTCATTGCAGCTAACGGTGGCACAACCAGTTATTGAGTGTAAGGGGGCCATTACTTTTTCACCCAGGGGCGTTGGGTGTGGCATAACTTTGTTTATGAAATACATTAAATAAGCAATTGTTGTGTTATTTGTTCACTCAGAACTCAAAAATATGTAAAAATGGAGTAACTTTAAAAGGGGGGAAATACGGTTGACAGCACTGTAGGGGAAGACGGTTGACTTTTTTGCACTTCTGTACATAGTCAAAAAAGAGAGAATCATGTATAAAACTTAGATCTTATTTTGAATAAAAAACATCTTTAACTACAAGACATTTTGCTAGGATAACGAAGAAAGAATGAAAGTCTGAACGAAAGGCTGCTTGTATAAAACTGTTTGTATAAAAAGTGGCACAAGAGTTCTCAGTCTGCAGCCCTTTCAGAAAAGACAATGTGTTGATCTTATTTTCGTCGGCCGCTTGTAGTTTGCCAGGAAACCTTCAGGTTGAGGTGTGCACTAAACTACGGAGAAAAGGGCCTGACTGGGTTTGTCCGGTATCGTGGCTACGTCCTTCCATGCCAACCAATCAAAACAAGTCCTGTTTTAGCCAGAAAGGAATGCATGTTAAAGGGAAAAACATATACCTTTAAAAATAACTACTTCACAACAGAGTAATATTGAATAAGTCAACATGTTACACAGCATTTACAGTATACAGTATAATATCAATGTAATGGAAGATAAACATAAAAAATGAAACAGTGGTTTATTAAAGTCTAAGAATATACTCATTCCAAGAGTTATAATACATATAGTAAATACAGTACATACACAACACAAACACCATAGCTGTCAGTATGTTTCTTTCTGTTTAGAAGCTATGCTTCTGGTTGATGAAATGGACAAAAACATGAAAGTAGTTTGCCAGGTAAACTATGGGGAACTTATAAACAGTTCTCCATTTCCGTGTTACTCACGGGCTTCAACGTTAGTCCAAACCATGATGTGACTTTTCATCTGCCATGAGCACATGCCTGAAGTCATAATATGATGTAATCTGAACTTTACGTTTTCTCAGCTTGTAGTGCTAAAACAATGTATTCTGTCTACTGCTGCGGTTTGGCGCTGCTTATTTTATTGTTCAGGTCCCCCTGAAAGGATTTGTGCCATGTAGCCAGATGTCCAGCTCCTCTGCAAAGCACACGTTACGTAAGCACTGACCTAAAGCCACAATCTAAAGCCATAATATATTTTCATTAAAAATGAATCATTGTTGAGTTAACAGTATTCATAAGAGTGAAGGTGCATGATTGGTTGGCCATTGGTCTCCCGTTTATAAAGCTAGTCTTAACAAAGTTGAGTGATTGATGAAGATGCACTGTGTTAACTTGGAAGGAATCATTTGACTGGCAATGGCTATCATGTGGGAATCCTTTCACTGGGGTTCTAATGCTTTATTTGATTCTAGCTGTTAAGAATTTAAAAAAAAATACATGAATTAAATAAAATAAAAGTGAATTTGCTCTAAAAGTGTGATCTCAAATGTATTCTATGGACACAGTTTCTATTATGGTAATGACATAATTACATGCTATATGTCTTCAAGCCAGAGAACGACTCCATTCATTTTTCATATTGCAATAACCCTCATAGGTTTTAATTATAGAGAAACTCATCTCCCTCTAAAAGGTGAAATGTGATAAATTGCTAAAATTTGATTTAAAAAGTGACAAAGACTGGTTGAAAAAGTGAATAATGACACTGGGGTGAAGAATGCCTAACACTGTATTATCAAGGGCAATGGAACAAAACTGTTTTCAATTTCATGCATATTTCCCCTCTGACTATTTTAATTAGTTTTTCTATTTGAACACAGCAATCCATGAAATAAAGTTTTAATTTCCCAAAATGATATACGTGCAAAAATATGTAAATTACATACATAATCTGCAGGAGTATTCATAGTTTTTTCATGTGTTTTCACACAAAGTTATACTTTTCTTGTTGAAGTCAAACATGGATAAATTGATTTATCAGTTATATTTGAGATGAGTCCTAAAAATAAAACAGATGTGAAAACTTAGCTCACTTTAATAACAAATGTCCATCATCGATGTGCTTCACAGTATTGCCACAAGATGGAGACCTCACCTTTATTAGCCCAACGGTAATTGTTGAGCCAGAGATGTCCAGGGCCTGTATTCATCATTTTTATTTTACTAGGCAAGTCAGTTAACAAATTCTTATTTACAATGATGGCCTACCTACAGGGTCAGCCCCTGGAGGAAATGAGGGCTAAGTGCCTTGCTCAAGGACACATCAACAGGTTTTTTTCACCTTGTTGGCTCAGGTATTCGAACCAGCGACCTTTCGGTTACTGACCCAACGCTCTAACCGCTAGGTTACCTGCCACCCTAAAATAAAGCATCAGAGTAGGAGTTCTGGTCTAGGATCAGGCTCTCCGTATTCTTATTCATTATGGTATAAAATGCTAAACTGATCTTAGATCAGCACTCCAACTCTGAGACGCTTTATAAATATGGGACCTGACCCACAATCTGACTGACATCCATTCAAACATCAGGCTTATTAAAACCTCTTCATCAGATGCTCTCCTAAATCACAGATGCAATCCAAAACAGATAATACACTCACATTATCAGAAATCAGTATGTATTCACCACACCTACAAGTCACCCAACCTATAGCCTGTCCATCTGTCCAATCAGTATGTATTCACCACACCTACAAGTCACCTAACCTATAGCCTGTCCATCTGTCCAATCAGTATGTATTCACCACACCTACAAGTCACCCAACCTATAGCCTGTCCATCTGTCCAATCAGTATGTATTCACCACACCTACAAGTCACCTAACCTATAGCCTGTCCATCTGTCCAATCAGTATGTATTCACCACACCTACAAGTCACCCAACCTATAGCCTGTCCATGTCTATAGAGACCATTATAAGTGAACTGGTACTTCCATCTGTCACCAGAGTGGAGGAAGAGAGATGATGGATGGACATTTCCACCAATCAGAGATTCAGCAGATCTGAGTTGCCCCACCTCATGCCCCTACATACACACTTTAACCAGGTTACTAACACACTGGTTTAAAGAAGTGTCCCCCCCCCACACACTCTGACAATCTCCCTTCTCTCCACTATTCCATCTTCTACATGAAGTGAACCAACAGACTCAATCTCCCTTCTCTCAGAGTTTAACAGACTCTTTCTCTCACGTAGTCTATAGCACTCTGTCCCATGTCTCTCTTTCTCTAGCCCCATTTACACCTGGTTCTAAAATGTGTTGGTTGTCCTGATCTTTTCCACGTTCTGATTGTGATTAGATCTTCCTGACTACCTCTGGAGATCTTTATAGCATCTCTGGAGGTCCTTATAGCATCTCTGGAGATCCTTATAGCATCTCTGGAGATCCTTATAGCATCTCTGGAGATCCTTATAGCATCTCTGGAGATCCTTATAGCATCTCTGACAAGATTGGCAGCGCATCTCCATTTGAAGGTAGTTATTTTTCTTCTTCACAACATGACTCCAACAGGGTCACCAGGAGGGATCAGACAGTGAAGTTGGAAGTCCCACCCAATTGACTACATTAAAATGGTTGAAGCCCACAATGGCTCTGCCGATGCCAATATGTCCTTTTGGCCACTAGAGGCCGCTATCATTCTCTATGTTAAAGACGCATCTTGTACGAATGTCCTTGAAGTGTAAACGAATCCGGACAACGAAAACTATACATTTGGCCAACGTCACGGTTCTCCCGCCGTGAAAAAAAATCACACTGGCCAGATTAATTAAGATCATGATCTTCAATAGAAACCAGTGGATCGAATGCCACAGTCCAACACCGCATCCAGTGGATCGGATGCCATTGTCCAACACCGCATCCAGTGGATCGGATGCCACAGTCCAACACCGCATCCAGCTCTGAATAAAATGGGTATAGAGAGGCCACTGTCTAATATAACGTAGGATGAGCGAGGACACTGTCTAATATAATGTAGGATGAGCAAGGCCACTGTAATGTAATGTAGGATGAGCGAGGCCACTGTCTAATATAATGTAGGATGAGCAAGGCCACTGTCTAATATAATGTAGGATGAGCGAGGCCACTGTCTAATATAATGTAGGATGAGTGAGGCCACCGTCTAATATAATGTAGGATGAGCAAGGCCACTGTCTAATATAATGTAGGATGAGTGAGGCCACTGTCTAATATAATGTAGGATTTTTTTTATTTCACCTTTATTTAACCAGGTAGGCCAGTTGAGAACAAGTTCTCATTTACAACTGCGACCTGGCCAAGACAAAGCAAAGCAGTGCGACAAAAACAACAACAGAGTTACACATGGGATAAACAAAAGTATGGTTAATAACACAATAGAAAGTATATGTACAGTGCAAATGTAGTAATATTAGGAAGGTAAGGCAATAAATAGGCCATAGCGAAATAATTACAAATTATCATTAACAGAGGTACTGGGCAAAAATAACAGTATGGGGATGAGGTAGTTTGGGTGGGCTACTATTTACAGAAGGGCTATATACAGGTGCAGTGATCGGTAAGCAGCTCTGACAGCTGGTGCTTAAAGTTATTGACAGAGATGGGAATCTCCAGCTTCAATGATTTTTGCAATTCGTTCCAGTCATTGGCAGCAGAGAACTGGAAGGAATGGCGTCCAAAGGAGGTGTTGGCTTTGGGGGTGACCAGTGAAATATACCTGCTGGAGCGCATGCTACGGGTGGGTGTTGCTATGGTGACCAGCGAACTAAGATAAGGCGGGGATTTACCTAGTAAAGACTTATAGATGACCTGGAGCCAGTGGGTTTGGCGACGAATATGTAGTGAGGGCCAGCCAACGAGAGCATACAGGTCGCAGTGGTGGCTAGTAATATGGGGCTTTGGTAACAAAACGAGTGAGGCCACTGTCTAATATAATGTAGGATGAAATACGAAGGCCTCTTTTACATTGACACGTTATTCCTTCATAAAGACATTTGCTTTACATGTCTGCTCCGTTGCACTTTAATTCCCTGCTTTTATCCATGTGTCTTGCTCAACAAGCTCTCACAGTCTCACTGCATAATTAGATATTCATCCACATTCTCCAAATGTCCAATTTTGAAGTTAAGGGTTAGATTTAGGCACTCATTCCGAATGGTTAAGGTAAGGGGTAGGGTTTGGGATAGAGTTAATACAATTATTGGGTGTGACAAAGCCTTTATTTTTACTGCTCTAACTACATTGGTAGCCAGTTTATAATAGCAATAAGGCACCTCTGCCAATATACCACAGCTAAGGGCTGTATCCAGGCACTCCGCGTTGCGTCGTGATTAAGAACAGCCTTTAGCCGTGGTATATTGGCCATATATAACACCCCCTCTGGCCTTATTGCTTAATTATCGGACAGTAGGCTATTACGCCCTTAAATCGTTGGATAACCAAAGTAGGCTGTAATGATGAAAGTATTAAATCAATTGGCTATAAATGTTGCTGTTTTTTGTCGATTTATACAACTTGTGTCATAATGGGAGGTCCAAGGCAGGTTGGATTAATTTGCATACAGACAATACGGACGAAGAGACATATTTTATTACCATGTGTAGACGCAAGAAATGTAGATCAAGAAAGGATAGTGGTAGTGATCGGATCATCTTGATCTGCTGAAGACAAACCACATGTTAATGTAAGGTTTAACCACGGCTTCTCTTTCTCCCTTTCTCTCTCTCTCATGCTACTCCATCTCTCCCTCTTCCTCTCTCTGTCCATCCTTTCCCTCCCTCCCTCTATCTTTCCCTTCATTAGCAGTAGATGGTGCTATGTGGAGACAATGAAGCAGTGCTGATCCACTAACGGCAGCTTCTGTCACACCTCACAGGGCATGACCCCACATCTGCATCATCACTCCCACTCACACCACTGCTGCCTGGCCAGTCCCCTTCTATATGTCTGTAGAAATAAGCCACTCTGGAGGAGGTGTGTGTGTGTCTAAGTGTGTGTGTGTGTGTGTGTGTGTGTGTGTGTGTGTTGTCCCAACACATTTTCACATTTCACATATGAGAGCACTCATATCAGTGTGTGGTGCCTTTAATAACAATTGTATCTATCTGTTTGAAAGAACCTCTAAGCCTATTCACAATGACATTGGGCTGGATGCTGATAGGGTTATGATCAGAGAAATGATAGTCAATGCTTTCCTTTTACAATATTTACAGAACAATAAGTCCAGAATGCTTTGCTAGCTATAGACAACAACAAATCCACAGGAGCTGAACAATTGGATCCTGGTCTGCTTAAGTTTGCAGAGCCTATCATTGTTGGCTCTGCGTTGTCTCTGATTGGGGATCCTACATTAGTTGTAATGTCCCACACCATTGTGTGGTTCATTGTCTTGTATGTCAGTCTGAAGAGGAGAAGTGTATGTATTTGTTTGACTTTATTCTTGTTTTGAGTAGTCCTACGTTCAGTATATTCATTAAATAAAGAATATGTCGAACTACTACTGCGCTGTGCCTTGGTCTACTTACACACCCAGTCGTGACACCATAGGGGCGGGGATAGTGATCAGCCCATGTCAAGGCTTCCTGTCTCGCTAACATTCTCTCTCTTTATCTGAGAAATGGATTTTGAATGTCCTGGGCGTAGCACTATCACAGCAACCACTTTAATTGATATTGATCTTGTCAATGCTTTAGACAATACAATGAAATGTGCTGCTTTGTTTGTGGTCTTGTCAAAACCTTCTGATGCTGTTGATCATGCTATTGTATTGAATAAGTCTTCGATAGGCCTTCGCTCTGACGCCTGTTCATGGTCTCATGATTATCTTAGTGACATAACTCAGGCCATCGTGATTGATGGGGTTAAGTCAGGATTTGTTGAAGTACATAAAGGTGTATGACAGAGGTTGATATCCCTTGCTGATTTAAAACTTGGGCTTCAGGGCTTAGACTCTTAACACAGACAAAACAAAATATATGTTGGAAGGATGTTTCAATTTTTAAGTTGTCTTTTTCTACAGACACAGATCGTAACTTTCTCTAAGCAGTAGGAAGCAGATGATTCAGTCAACCTTTTGATCTGTTCTTGATTATGTTTATATTATTCATCAAAGTGCAGCTGCTACTACTCTTAAACCTGTGGATGCCATCTACCATAGTGCCCTTTGTTTTCTTACAGGTGACAGTTTTGATACTCATCACTGCATCCTGTATCAAGAGGTTGTCTGGACTTCGCTAAAGACCCGTAGATCTATACATTACTCCTTTTTTGTTTACAAGGCCCTACTTCATAAACTTCCATCTTATCTAAGTTTGCTGTTGAAATATAGACACCTGATGTTCTGGTACATTTGCAAAAGAGACCTTCTCAAACTGTAGTTCCTTCCCTCATAGTTCTCTCCCTCGTAGTTCTCTCCCTCGTAGTTCTCTCCCTCGTAGTTCTCTCACTCATAGTTCTCTCCCTCGTAGTTCTCTCCCTTTTGTTTTGTCTCCTTCTCTTCCCTTCCTTCCTTCCTTCCTTCCTTCCTGTTGTCCTTTGTACAGATATACAACTAGCTAAGGCACCTAACACTCAGAAGAGATAGAGAGAAAGGAGAGAGGTGCAGAGAGAGAGAGAGAGAGAGAGAGAGAGAGAGAGAGACCTCAGGAAAACCTTGACAAAGTACAGGCTCAGCGAGCACAGCCTTGCTATTGAGAAGGGTAGACACAGGAAAACCTGGCTCCCTGTAGAGGAAAGGCTGTGCAACCACTGCACCACAGCAGACCCAGAGACAGAGCTGCATTTCCTGACCAAATGTCAAAAATATAAAACTATCAGAGAGAGTCACTTCCCCAAATTTGAACAAGTAGTCCGGGGCTTTGAGGACCTCTCTGAAATAGAAAGGCTGCCGATCCTTTTGGGGGAAGACATGGACAGCTGTGCGCTGGCAGCATGCTATGTTGCTGCCTGCCACAAGTTGAGGGACAGTGGCTGACATATTGAATGCCTTTTTTTTCCCTATGTTGTTATTTTGTTCTTTGATGTAATTATATTTAAAAATAAATATATGTGTGTATGTATATATATATATATATATATATGTGCGTGTGTATGTATGTGTAAATATATATAAATATATATATAAAAAAATTGATGTATTATACTTTGGCAATATGTACATTGTTGTGTCATGCCAATAAAGTGAATTGAATTGAATTGAATTGAAGAGAGAGAGAGAGAGAGAGAGAGAGAGAGAGAGAGAGGAGAGAGAGAGAGAGAGAGAGAGACAGAGAGAGAGAGAACTAGAGAGAGATGAAGAGACAGAGAGAGAGAGAGAGAGAGAGAGAGAGAGAACTAGAGAGAGAACTAGAGAGAGAAAGAGACAGAGAGAGAGAGAGAGAGAGAGAGAGAGAGAGAGAGAGAGAGAGAGAGAGAGAGAGAGAGAGAGAGAAAGAGAAAGAGAGACACAGAGAGAGAGAGAGAACTAGAGAGAGAGAGAGATGAAGAGACAGAGACAGAGAGAGAGAGAGAAGGAGGAGAGGAGAGAGAGAGAGAGAGAGAGAGAGAGAGAGAGAGAGAGAGAGAGAGAGAGAGAGAGAGAGAGAGAGAGAGATGAATTTTGCATGAGGTGATGAAGAGGCCTCCAGGTCTCCTGTAGGTTGGCTTAATTACATGTCACTGGGAAGGTGAGTGCTATCGATCCGGCCAACTAAACTCCATCACTGAGTTTTACACCACCAGTCACTACCCTTAGAGTTAACAGGAGAACCAGGGCAGGGATAGGAGGGGGGTGGGGGGGTGGATGGATGAAAGTGCGACAGAGGGGGACAGACGGGGTTCTCCCACTTTTGTTATTGCCATTATTACAGAGGAAGGAGTAAGAGGAGGGTAATGGGCAGAGTGGGGTAATGGGCGATATGGGGTAATGGGCGATATGGGGTAATGGGCGATATGGGGTAATGGGCAGAGTGGGGTAATGGGCGATATGGGGTAATGGGCGGTGTGGGGTAATGGGTGGTGTGGGGTAATGGGCAGAGTGGGGTAATGGGTGGTGTGGGGTAATGGGCGATATGGGGTAAAGGGCAGAGTGGGGTAATGGGCAGAGTGGGGTAATGGGCGATATGGGGTAATGGGCGGTGTGGGGTAATGGGTGGTGTGGGGTAATGGGCAGAGTGGGGTAATGGGCGATATGGGGTAATGGGCAGAGTGGGGTAATGGGCGATATGGGGTTAATGGGCAGAGTGGGGTAATGGGCGATATGGGGTAATGGGCAGAGTGGGGTAATGGGCGATATGGGTAATGGGCAGAGTGGGGTAATGGGCGATATGGGGTAATGGGCAGAGTGGGGTAATGGGCGATATGGGGTAAAGGGCAGAGTGGGGTAATGGGCGATATGGGGTAAAGGGCAGAGTGGGGTAATGGGCGATATGGGTAAAGGGCAGAGTGGGGTAATGGGCGATATGGGGTAAAGGGCAGAGTGGGGTAATGGGTGGTGTGGGGTAATGGGCGGTGTGGGGTAATGGGCAGAGTGGGGTAATGGGTGGTGTGGTGTAATGGGTGGTGTGGGGTAATGGGTGGTGTGGTGTAATGGGTGGTGTGGGGTAATGGGTGGTGTGGTGTAATGGGTGGTGTGGGGTAATGGGCAGAGTGGGGTAATGGGTGGTGTGGTGTAATGGGTGGTGTGGTGTAATGGGTGGTGTGGGGTAATGGGTGGTGTGGGGTAATGGGCGGTGTGGGGTAATGGGCAGAGTGGGGTAATGGGTGGTGTGGGGTAATGGGTGGTGTGGGGTAATGGGCGATATGGGGTAATGGGCAGAGTGGGGTAATGGGTGGTGTGGTGTAATGGGTGGTGTGGGGTAATGGGTGGTGTGGGGTAATGGGCGGTGTGGGGTAATGGGCAGAGTGGGGTAATGGGTGGTGTGGGGTAATGGGCAGAGTGGGGTAATGGGTGGTGTGGGGTAATGGGCGATATGGGGTAAAGGGCAGAGTGGGGTAATGGGCGGTGTGGGGTAAAGGGCAGAGTGGGGTAATGGGTGGTGTGGGGTAATGGGTGGTGTGGGGTAATGGGCGATGTGGGGTAAAGGGCAGAGTGGGGTAATGGGTGGTGTGGGGTAATGGGCGATGTGGGGTAATGGGCGATGTGGGGTAATGGGCGGTGTGGGGTAATGGGCGATGTGGGGTAATGGGTGGTGTGGGGTAATGGGCGATATGGGGTAAAGGGCAGAGTGGGGTAATGGCGATGTGGGGTAAGGGCAGAGTGTGGGTAATGGGCGATGTGGGGTAAGGGCAGAAGGGGGTATTGGGCGGTGTGGGGTAATGGGCGATGTGGGGTAAAGGGCAGAGTGGGGTAATGGGTGGTGTGGGGTAATGGGCGATGTGGGGTAATGGGCGATGTGGGGTAATGGGTGGTGTGGGGTAATGGGCGATATGGGGTAAAGGGCAGAGTGGGGTAATGGGCGATGTGGGGTAATGGGCGATGTGGGGTAATGGGCGATGTGGGGTAATGGGCGATGTGGGGTAATGGGCGATGTGGGGTAATGGGCAGAGTGGGGTATTGGGAATGGGGGGTATTAGGCAGAGGGTGGTATTGGGCATGTGCTATAGTGAAGGGCCTTGGTCATAGTTCTGGGGCACAGCTGTGACCTGAGAAGAAGGGCTGCCATTCAGAGGGTCACAGGATGCCCCTGGGCGCTGGGAGCTGGTGGACGGGCGCTGGTGGACAGGGGACAGTGGTGGCAGATGCCAGTGGGCGATTTCATCTATCAATGAAACATCATTACTGTTGCTATTCTATTCACTCATTTATCTATTGGCCTCTGTTTCTATTTTAATATGACTTGAATGGGAGAGTGGAGGAGGACAGAGAGTTGGACTGACTTTAGAGATGTTGTTGTAGTCAATCACACAGGAAGAGGAAGGGGGAAATAGGGTGTTGTTACAGCTGGGGAGTTTTTAATCACATACAGCAATTACTCTCTCACTGGATGCCTTATGAGAGAGGATGGAGGGGAGGAGGAGAGGAGGGGAGGAGGGGGGAGGAGGAGGGGAGGAGGGAAGGAGAGAAGGAGGGGAGGAGGAGAGCAGGGAAGGAGGGGAGGAAGAAATGAGGGAAGGATGGGAGGAGGGAAGGAGGGAGGAGGGAAGGAGAGAAGGAGGGGAGGAGGTGTGTGTGTGTGTGTGTGTGTGTGTGTGTGTGTGTGTGTGTGTGTGTGTGTGTGTGTGTGTGTGTGTGTGTTTATCCCTGAAAACTGTTTGCCTGGGTTTGTCTGATATTTCTAGGACAATGGAACTCTCCCACATAAATCAGATCCTCCCCATCTCTATCCTCTTCTCTCTCTCTCTCTCTCTCTCTCTCTCTCTCTCTCTCTCTCTCTCTCTCTCTCTCTCCCCTCTCTCTCTCTCTCTCTCTCTCTCTCTCTCTTTGTCTCTCTCTCTCTCTCTCTCTCTTTGTCTCCCTCTCTCTCTCTCTCTCTCTCTCTCTCTCTCTCTCTCTCTCTCTCTCTCTCTCTCTCTCTTTGTCTCCCTCT
>CM042378.1:32740583-32988407 GCA_023634145.1 Thymallus thymallus | reverse complement strand
GGAGAGAAGAAGGGGAAGTAGAGAGTAGAGAGACCCTGGTGAGAGAAGGAGAGAAGGGGAGGTAGAGAGTAGAGAGACCCTGGTGAGAAGGATAGAAGAAGGGGAGGTAGAGAGTAGAGAGACCCTGGTGAGAAGGAGAGAGGGGAGGTAGAGAGTAGAGAGACCCTGGTGAGAAGGAGAGAAGAAGGGGAAGTAGAGAGTAGAGAGACCCTGGTGAGAAGGAGAGAAGAAGGGGAGGTAGAGAGTAGAGAGACCCTGGTGAGAAGGAGAGAAGAAGGGGAAGGTAGAGAGTAGAGAGACCCTGGTGAGAAGGAGAGAAGAAGGGGAGGTAGAGAGTAGAGAGACCCTGGTAGAGAAGGAGAGAAGAAGGGGGAGAGTAGAGAGTAGAGAGACCCTGGTGAGAAGGAGAGAAGAAGGGGAGGTAGAGAGTAGAGAGACCCTGGTGAGAAGGAGAGAAGAAGGGGAGGTAGAGAGTAGAGAGACCCTGGTGAGAAGGAGAGAAGAAGGGGAGGTAGAGAGTAGAGAGACCCTGGTGAGAAGGAGAGAAGAAGGGGAAGTAGAGAGTAGAGAGACCCTGGTGAGAAGGAGAGAAGAAGGGGAGGGTAGAGAGTAGAGAGACCCTGGTGAGAAGGAGAGAAGAAGGGGAGGTAGAGAGTAGAGAGACCCTGGTGAGAAGGAGAGAAGAAGGGGAGGTAGAGAGACCCTGGTGAGAAGGAGAGAAGAAGGGAGGTAGAGAGTAGAGAGACCCTGGTGAGAAGGAGAGAAGAAGGGAGTAGAGAGTAGAGAGACCCTGGTGAGAAGGAGAGAAGAAGGGGAAGTAGAGAGTAGAGAGACCCTGGTGAGAAGGAGAGAAGAAGGGGAAGTAGAGAGTAGAGAGACCCTGGTGAGAAGGAGAGAAGAAGGGGAGGTAGAGAATAGAGAGACCCTGGTGAGAAGGAGAGAAGAAGGGGAGGTAGAGAGACCCTGGTGAGAAGGAGAGAAGAAGGGGAGGTTAGAGAGACCCTGGTGAGAAGGGAGAAGAAGGGGAGGTAGAGAGTAGAGAGACCCTGGTGAGAATGGAGAGAAGAAGGGGAAGTAGAGAGTAGAGAGACCCTGGTGAGAAGGAGAGAAGAAGGGGGAAGTAGAGAGACCCTGGTGAGAAGGAGAGAAGAAGGGGAGGTAGAGAGTAGAGAGACCTGGTGAGAAGGAGAGAAGAAGGGGAGGTAGAGAATAGAGAGACCCTGGTGAGAAGGAGAGAAGAAGGGGAGGTAGAGAGACCCTGGTGAGAAGGAGAGAAGAAGGGGAAGTAGAGAGTAGAGAGACCCTGGTGAGAAGGAGAGAAGAAGGGGAGGTAGAGAGTAGAGAGACCCTGGTGAGAAGGAGAGAAGAAGGGGAGGTAGAGAATAGAGAGACCCTGGTGAGAAGGAGAGAAGAAGGGGAGTCAAGGCAAGTTGCTCACTGTTCTGTCTGTCTGTCTCTCCCTCTTTCTCTCTCGTAAACTCTCTCCACTTCTCACCGTCACACCCCTCTCCGTCTCCTCTCAGTGTGGGCGTGTGTTTTCATTTCATGCATGGTGCTCAGCTGAGGGTGATGTACTATAATTAAAGCCTACTATAGCCTGGGCCTGAGAGAGAACACAAACGGATGGCCCACGTCTTTATGGGTTAGGAGACACCAAGCTACAGTACAGTCTCACTCTCTATCTTTCCTTCCTTCCTTCCTTCCTTCCTTCCTTCCTTCCTTCCTTCCTTCCTTCCTTCCTTCCTTCCTTCCTTCCTTCCTTCCTTCCTTCCTTCCTTCCTTCCTTCCTTCCTTCCTTCCTTCCTTCTTCTCTCTCTCTCTCGCTCTCCTCCTTTCTCTCTCTCTCTCGCTCTCCTCCTTTCTCTCTCTCTCTCTCTCTCTTCTCTCTCTCTCTCTCTCTCTCTCTCTCTCTCTCTCTCTCTCTCTCTCTCTCTCTCTCTCTCTCTCTCTCTCTCCCTCCCACCCCTCAAGTTCCCTTTTTCACAGAACTGATGAAGGTCTTTATGACATTATTCATTTGGCCATGTCTTTTGACATCATGTTGTTGTACTCTATCAGCAGTAAGAAAAAGTTAGCCTGAGTGCCAGTCTGTTTCTGCTCTCTATGGAATTGTCATGGCTCAGGCAAAAGCCAATGGGATGTTTCCTCCGGTCTCTCTGTGTCCTCCTGGATGAAACAGTCTCCCTCTCTCCTCCTGGATGAGATGGTCTCTCTTTGTCCTCCTGGATGAGACGGTCTCTCTCTGTCATCCTGGAGGACACGGTCTGTCTCAGAGAGGAATCTGTGGCTGAGGTCAGGAGCGCGCAGAGAAAACCTACAACCTGCTACGTCAGCCAGTACAGACTCACCGTGTCACGCTCAGGGAATTTAGCTGTCTGCTTGAACTGGTGCCAGTATCTTTCTAAAACCCTAACAGTGCTGTAAGACAGACAGACAGACACACACACACACACACACTCACACACACACTCATATATGCAAGTATCCATCACACAAACACATGTACAACATGCACGCACACGCACACACTCGTACATACATTCTCACACACACACACACACTACCATCCTCATCACTACTCTCCCTCCCTCTCTTTCTGTCTGTCTGTCTGTCTCTCTTTCTGTCTCTCTGTCTGTCTCTCTTTCTGTCTTTCTGTCTGTCTCTCGGTCTGTCTCTCTTCTTTCTGTCTGTCTGTCTGTCTGTCTGTCTGTCTGTCTGTCTGTCTGTCTGTCTGTCTGTCTGTCTGTCTGTTTGTCTGTCTCTCTGTCTCTCTCTGTCTGTCTCTCTGTCTGTCTCTCTGTCTGTCTCTCTTCTGTCCCTTCGCCTGTTCTCTTGTTTGTTCTCTGTCTGCATTTATTCCTCTTCACTCCTCACCTAGGTTCCACTTTATTTTGATAGTCCAGATAGTCCCAAACTGTTGATAAGCAACTAATTGCTAAGGTTACGATTAGGGTTCGGTTTAGAATAAGGTTTAGAATAAGGGTTAGGGTAAGGGTTAAGGTTAGGGTTAGGGTAGGGTTAGTGGTGCAGCGGTCTAAGGCACTGCATCTCAGTGCTACCTACCTACCTACCTACCTACCTACCTACCTACCTACCTACCTACCTACCTACCTACCTACCTACCTACCTACCTACCTACCTACCTACCTACCTACCTACCTACCTACCTACCTACCTACCTACCTACCTACCTACCTACCTACCTACCTACCTACCTACCTACCTACCTAACCTACCTACCTACCTACCTACCTACCTACCTACCTACCTACCTACCTACCTACCTACCTACCTACCTACCTACCTACCTACCTACCTACCTACCTACCTACCTACCTACCTACCTACCTACCTACCTACCTACCTTTCTACCTACCTACCTACCTACCTACCTACCTACCTACCTACCTACCTACCTACCTACCTACCTACCTACCTACCTACCTATCTATCCAGCGTCGTCCGGGTTTGGTCGGTAAAGGCCGTCATTGTAAATAAGAATGTTCTTAACTGACTTGCCTAGTTAAATAAAGGTTAAAGAAAAACATTAAAATAAACAATATAAGGGTTAGGGTTAGTAGATAGTTAGTTGAAATGTTACCGACAGTTTGTAGAGCATCAACAGATGGACTATCTGAATAAAGTGTAAATGTTTTAACACCGGTAGTGTGTTTCTCTTGTCTCCCTACAGCCAGTCCCTGTGTTTTCTGTGACGCCCAGCCTTGCCTCTAATGCCAGCGCTGCTGCTGCGTTTAACCCCTACCTGGGTCCTGTGTCGCCCGGCCTGATGCCCGCTGAGATCATGTCCAGCGCCCCGGTCCTGGTGACCAGTAACCCCAATGTCCCCATGCCCTCTGCTGCCGCTGCACAGAAACTCATGAGGACAGACAGACTGGAGGTCAGTTGTTTAAATAAATACTCAACCTGCTGCTCTTCTCTGCACCCTAGCACTTGATTTGACAAAACACAACTCGCATGGTTTAGAATTTAATTATGTATCTAATACACAGCCGTCTGTTACAGTAATTAAACCCCTGTTACCATAATATAGTCATGATGTATCAATCTGTTACAGTAATTAAACCCCTGTTACCATAATATAGTCATGATGTATCAGTCTGTTACAGTAATTAAACCCCTGTTACCATAATATAGTCATGATGTATCAGTCTGTTACAGTAATTAAACCCCTGTTACCATAATATAGTCATGATGTATCAGTCTGTTACAGTAATTAAACCCCTGTTACCATAATATAGTCATGATGTATCAGTCTGTTATAGTAATTAAACCCCTGTTACCATAATATAGTCATGATGTATCAGTCTGTTACAGTAATTAAACCCCTGTTACCATAATATAGTCATGATGTATCAGTCTGTTACAGTAACTAAACCCCTGTTACCATAATATAGTCATGATATATCAGTCTGTTACAGTAACTAAACCCCTGTTACCATAATATAGTCATGATATATCAGTCTGTTACAGTAACTAAACCCCTGTTACCATAATATAGTCATGATATATCAGTCTGTTACAGTAACTAAACCCCTGTTACCATAATATAGTCATGATATATCAGTCTGTTACAGTAACTAAACCCCTGTTACCATAATATAGTCATGATATATCAGTCTGTTACAGTAACTAAACCCCTGTTACCATAATATAGTCATGATGTATCAGTCTGTTACAGTAACTAAACCCCTGTTACCATAATATAGTCATGATGTATCAGTATGTTACAGTAATTAAACCCCTGTTACCATAATATAGTCATGATATATCAGTCTGTTACAGTAACTAAACCCCTGTTACCATAATATAGTCATGATATATCAGTCTGTTACAGTAACTAAACCCCTGTTACCATAATATAGTCATGATGTATCAGTCTGTTACAGTAATTAAACCCCTGTTACCATAATATAGTCATGATGTATCAGTCTGTTACAGTAATTAAACCCCTGTTACCATAATATAGTCATGATATATCAGTCTGTTACAGTAACTAAACCCCTGTTACCATAATATAGTCATGATATATCAGTCTGTTACAGTAATTAAACCCCTGTTACCATAATATAGTCATGATATATCAGTCTGTTACAGTAACTAAACCCCTGTTACCATAATATAGTCATGATATATCAGTCTGTTACAGTAACTAAACCCCTGTTACCATAATATAGTCATGATCTCTTCGATCACATCACACATCATTAGCCCTGTCATTAATACATACACACACACACACACACACACACACGCACACACACACACACACACACACACAGACACACACACACAGAGACACAGACATACACACACACACACACACACACACACACACACACACACACACACACACACACACACACACACACACACACACACACACACACACACACACACACACACACACACACACACACACACAGACACACACACACAGAAACACAGACATACACACACACACACACACACACACAGACACACACACACACACAGAGACACAGACATACACACCACAATGTATTGGTCACATACACTTGGTTAGCAGATGTTATCGTGGGTGTAGCGAAATGCTTGTGCTTCTAGCTCCGACAGTGCAGTAATATCTAACAGTTTCACAAAATATACCCAAATACACATTAAACTAAGTAAGGAATGGATTAAGAATATATACATACAGTGGGGAGAACAAGTATTTGATACACTGCCAATTTTGCAGGTTTCCTTACTTACAAAGCATGTAGAAGTCTGTAATTTATATCATAGGTACTCTTCAACTGTGAATGGCGGAATCTAAAACAAAAATCCAGAAAATCACATTGTATGATTTTTAAGTAATTAATTTTCATTTTATTGCATGACATAAGTATTTGATACATCAGAAAAGCAGAACATAATTTTTGGTACAGAAACCTTTGTTTGCAATTACAGAGATCATACGTTTCCTGTAGTTCTTGACCAGGTTTGCACACACTGCAGCAGGGATTTTGGCCCACTCCTCCATACAGACCTTCTCCAGATCCTTCAGGTTTCGGGGCTGTCGCTGGGCAATACGGACTTTCAGCTCCCTCCAAAGATGTTCTATTGGGTTCGGGTCTGGAGACTGGCTAGGCCACTCCAGGACCTTGAGATGCTTCTTACGGAGCCACTCCTTAGTTGCCCTCGCTGTGTGTTTCGGATCGTTGTCATGCTGGAAGACCCAGCCACGACCCATCTTCAATGCTCTTACTGAGGGAAGGAGGTTGTTGGCCAAGATCTTGCGATACATGGCCCCATCCATCCTCCCCTCAATACGGTGCAGTCGTTTTGTCCCCTTTGCAGAAAAGCATCCCCAAAGAATGATGTTTCCACCTCCATGCTTCACGGTTGGGATGGTGTTCTTGGGGTTCTTCCTCCAAACACGGCGAGTGGAGTTTAGACCAAAAAGCTCTATTTTTGTCTCATCAGACCACATGACCTTCTCCCATTCCTCCTCTGGATCATCCAGATGGTCATTGGCAAACTTCAGACGGGCCTGGACATGCGCTGGCTTGAGCAGGGGGACCTTGCGTGCGCTGCAGGATTTTAATCCATGACGGCGTAGTGTGTTAATAATGGTTTTCTTTGAGACTGTGGTCCCAGCTCTCTTCAGGTCATTGACCAGGTCCTGCCGTGTAGTTCTGGGCTGATCCCTCACCTTCCTCATGATCATTGATTTATTTAAAAATCATACAATGTGATTTTATGGATTTTTGTTTTAGATTCCGTCTCTCACAGTTGAAGTGTACCTATGATAAACATTACAGACCTCTACATGCTTTGTAAGTAGGAAAACCTGCAAAATCGGCAGTGTATCAAATACTTGTTCTCCCCACTGTACATGTGGCATAATAAGCTTTATAGTATGCAGAATACACATAAGAGATTGGTGATGCAGTATGTAAACACCATTAAGTGACTAAGACAATGAAGAATAGTATAGAGTACAATTTAAACATATGAGATGAGTAGTACAAGATACGGAAACATTATTAAAGTGACTAGTGTTTCATTTCAGCAGTCTCTGATGTGCTAGGGATGGCTGTTTAGCAGTCTGTGGCGTAGTATAGAGTACAATACAGTATATACACATAAGATGGGTGATGCAATATGTACACACCAATTGAGTGACTAGTTACCATAGAATAGTGTAGAGTGCAGTTTATACATAGAGATGAGTGATGCAGATACAGATACATTATTAAAGTGGCTAGTGTTCTATTCCTTAAAGTGGCCTGTCATTTCTAATCAGTGTCTATAGGCAGCCACCTCTAGTGTGTTAGTGATGGCTGTTTAACAGTCTGATGGGCTTGAGGTAAAGCTGTTTTTCAGTCTCTCAGTCCCAGCTTTGATGCACCTGTACTGACCTCGCCTTCTGGATGACAGCGGGTTGAACAGGCAGATGCTCGGGTGGTTGATGTCCTTGATGATCTTTTTGGCCTTCCTGTGGCAACATGGGCTGTAGGTGTCCAGGAGGTCCAGTTGATCCTATATGATCCTATATCAGACTAGTGTATTATTCCAGTGGATCTTATATCAGACTAGTGTATTATTCCAGTGGATCTTATATCAGAGTAGTGTATTATTCCAGTGGATCTTATATCAGACTAGTGTATTATTCCAGTGGATCTTATATCAGACTAGTGTATTATTCCAGTGGATCTTTAATTCTCATATCAGAGTCATCACTTATTAGAAACCCTGATGTTCACCTATGTTTCTCAGGGCTTCACTGCATGACAATAGTTATTAATTGGACAGTAAGTAATTTAATGCATTATGCAGAGGTGACTAGGATACACTAGGAGCCAGATAATAGGAAAAAACAATCATTGAGAGGAGGTCGTGGAGGAGAGGAGTAGGGGAGGAGAGGAGAGGAGGAGGGGAGGAGAGGAGTAGGGGAGGAGATGAGAAGAGTAGGGGAGGAGAGGAGTAGGGGAGGAGAGGAGAGGAGTAGGGGAGTAGATGAGAGGAGAGGAGAGGAGAGGAGAGGAGAGGAGAGGAGAGGAGAGGAGAGGAGAGGCGAGGCGAGGAGAGGAGGAACGTTGGGAGGTTGATGTTGGGAACATGACTCAGTAAAGTGTGTTAATTAACGAAGGTGTTGCGGAGGAAGTCTCAGGGCGAGTGGACATCTCTGTCATCTATGGAAGGGGTCAATAACAGGAAAGAGAGTTGGGAAATCAATGACCGGCAGGCTCATTAAGAGGACAGGAGAGGAGGGGGAGAGGAGAGGATGAGGCAGGGGGAGGAAGGGAGTGGAGGAGCGATTTGGATTTCACTAACAATGGCTGATTTCACTGATGAGGGGTGATTTCACTGATGAGGGCTGATTTCACTGATGAGGGCTGATTTCACTGATGAGGGGTGATTTCACTGATGAGGTCTGATTTCACTGATGGGGGCTGATTTCACTGATGAGGGGTGATTTCACTGATGAGGTCTGATTTCACTGATGAGGGCTGATTTCACTGATGAGGGCTGATTTCACTGATGAGGGCTGATTTCACTGATGAGGGCTGATTTCACTGATGAGGGGTGATTTCACTGATGAGGTCTGATTTCACTGATGAGGGCTGATTTCACTGATGAGGGCTGATTTCACTGATGAGGGGTGATTTCACTAATGAGGTCTGATTTCACAATATTTTGTTGCACAACCTTTAGAGGCAATCACTGCAATCAAACGTTTTCTGTAGCTCTCACTGAGACTTCTGCACCTGTTAACAGGTAGTTTGGCCCAGTCTTCCTGAGCAAACTGCTCCAGCTGTCTCAGGTTTGATGGGTGCCTTCTCCAGACTGCAAGTTTCAGCTCTTTCCATAGATGTTCGATAGGATTCAGATCAGGACTCATAGAAGGCCACGTCAGAATAGTCCAATGTTTTGTTCTTATCCATTCTAGGCTGCTTTTAGCTGTGTGTTTTGGGTCATTATCCTGTTGGAGGACCCATGACCTGCGACTGAGACAGAGCTTTCTGACACTGGGCAGTACGTTTCGCTCCAGAATACCTTGATAGTCTTGAGATTTCATTGTGCCCTGCCACAGATTCAAGGCACCCTGTGCCAGACGCAGCAAAGCAGCCCAGAACATAACTGAGCCTCCTCCATGTGTCACTGTAGGTATGGTGTTCTTTTCTTTGAAAGCTTCATTTTTTCGTCTGTGAACATAGAGCTGATGTGACTTGTCAAAAAGCTCCAGTTTTGACTCATCTGTCCAAAGGACATTCTCCCAGAAGCATTGTGGCTTATCAATATGCATTTTAGCAAATTCCAGTTTTTTATGTTTTTCTTTCAAAAGTGGAGTCCTCCTGGGTCTTCTTCCATGGAGCCCACTTTCGCTCAAAAAGCGACGGATGGTGCGATCAGAAACTGTCGTAACTTCACCTTGGAGTTCAGCTTGTATCTCTTTGGCAGTTATCCTTGGTTCTTTTGCTATCCTTCTGTTCAATCTGGGGTCGATCTTCCTCCTGCGGCCACGCCCAGGGAGGTTGGCTACAGTTCCATGGACCTTAAACTTCTTAATAATATTTGCAACTGTTGTCACAGGAACATCAAGCTGCTTGGAGATGGTCTTCTAGCCTTTACCTTTACCATGCTGGTCTATTATTGTCTTTCTGATCTCCTCAGACAACTCTCTCCTTTGCTTTCTCTGGTCCATGTTCAGTGTGGCGCAACAATGATACCAAACAACACAGTGACTACTTTTCTCCATTTAAATAGGCTGAATGACTGATTACAAGATTACAAGAGACGTGTGATACTAATGAAAGAAACTAATTAGTTTGAAATATCACTATTCTAAGGGGTACCAACAAATGTGTCCAGGCCATTTTAGAATATCTTTGTAGAATAAGCAATAATTAATCTCTTTTCACAGATTCTTTGCTTTATTCTATGACATACCAAAGGCATGCAATTATACATGATAAAATAGCTTTTAATTAAATCACTTTTCAGGAGGAATTTCAATGAGCTGTAAGGGTACCAAGAAATTTGAGCATGTCAGAATATACTGTATATTCTGTATACTATATATATATATATATAGAGAGAGATGGATATACTGTATATATCTCTCTCGCTCTCTATCTCTCTCTAGCTCCCTCCCTCCCTCCCTCTCTCTCTTTCCTAACATCTGCCTGACAACAAGGCAGCCTCTTTGTGTGTGTGTGTGTGTGTGTGTGTGTGTGTGTGGTTTTCATTAGCTCTATCCACGTCACTCACAGATGAGTGTTGCGGTGGGATGGGACGAGGCCAGTGAAGAGAGACGGGTTATAGCTCTGCCCTTTAGACTAGACACAGATCTGAGGAGCTAGTGTCTTCTTAGAAAAGTTACATCCATCACACACACATACACACACACAATACACACACACATACACACACAATACACACACACATACACACAATACACACACACACACACTAACCAGTCCAGTTTAGATATCCTTTTCTTTCACATCAGTCCAGTAGAAAGAGAGGAGTGGAGTAAAGTAAGCAGACGCACCCCGGGTCTTGTCTGGACTCGAGCACGACACATTGTCAACCTGGCCATACATGTACTGCCCCCTGGTGGAAAACTCTGGAATATAGTAATCATGTTTTCATTGTCATCGATTTAAAAAACGAAATATTTATACTTGATTGATGAAGTGAGAGAAGGCAAACATTACGAGATTGATGAGTGTTTATGCTGCTTGTTATTCATTCTGAACGGTAATTAGCAGCTGTGTGTTTCTTTGATATATTCATTAAGCATGTTCATTCATTGGTTATTGATGGGCTGAGGTGGAGGTTCCTTTCTGCCCATGACAGATATAAATACATACTTCAATTATTAAACCCTTCCTCGTTATGTTGTGGTTATGTTGTGTATGTGTGTATAATAAAGAAACTACTGTATAGATATACACCATTCCTGTCTCCTCTCCTCTTGTTGTGCTGCCATGTATCAAGTTGACGTATGGTTTGGTGTCTGTCTGTCTTTCTGTCTGTCTGTCTATGCGTCTTTCTGTCTGTCTGTCTATGCGTCTTTGTGTCTGTATGTCTGTCTATGTGTCTGTATGTCTGTCTGTGTGTCTGTATGTCTGTCTATGTGTCTGTGTGTGTGTGTGACTGTCTATGTGTCTGTGTGTCTGTGTGTTTCTGTACCCATCCCTCCCTCCTTGACCCAGGTTTGTCGGGAGTACCAGAGAGGTAACTGTACGCGGGGCGAGAATGACTGTCGCTTCGCCCACCCCTCCGACAGCACCATGATAGACACCAACGACAACACAGTGACCGTGTGTATGGACTACATCAAGGGCCGCTGCTCCAGGGAGAAGTGTAAATACTTCCACCCTCCAGCCCACCTGCAGGCCAAAATAAAGGCTGGCCAACACCAGGTCAACCAGGCTGCTGCCGCCGCGGCCATGGTAGGTATCCCTCTGTAACACCCCCAGCCACCCCATCCAACCCCCTGCCCCCGAACCCTGTCATCGCCCCCTCAGCCTCACTCAGTCTCCCCCAGTCTCCCCTCAGTCTCCGCCAGTCTCCCCTCAGTCTCCGCCAGTCTCCCCTCAGTCTCCCCCAGTCTCCCCCAGTCTCCCCTCAGTCTCCCCCAGTCTCCCCTCAGTCTCCCCTCAGTCTCCTCCAGTCCCTTCAGCACACATTCCAAGCTCTGCTCCCCATTCCTCTCTCATCCCCTCCCCTCACACCACCTAGACTACACAGCAGATGCAGACAGTAAAGGTAATGTGTACTTATTAGCAGTTAGCTAGCTTTATTGTCTAATGCTACTGGTGTGACTTACTGCCCCCTCCTCCCCCTTTCCTTTTGCCCTTTCAACTGTTACTATGCTGTGTAACACGTGTTATAACTTGTGTTATAACAGGATATCTTGTTGCGCTTATTAGAGCCGCTATAGCAATACTTTCTCCTATTAAAGCTAGGACTACTTGAGTATCACTTAAACAGCATTGGTATGTCGCCCAATAGAAACGTCATGACATTAGAAAAATACCAAGTACTCCTGGAGGTAATAGCACTGCAAATACTATATGATACTCATGATTCACTTTAAAGAGTTCTGTAGCTTCTTGAAACCAGAAAGTGTCTAATGATAAAAGCAGTAACAGTGTTTAGCTCAATCCAGTGACAGTGAATAGCAAGCAAAGCAACAACCCTACAACCCTTAATGATGTCAAGGCCATAGTGTTTACAGTAACAACCCTACAACCCTTAATGATGTCAAGGCCATAGTGTTTACAGTAACAACCCTACAACCCTTAATGATGTCAAGGCCATAGTGTTTACAGTAACAACCCTACAACCCTTAATGATGTCAAGGCCATAGTGTTTACAGTAACAACCCTACAACCCTTAATGATGTCAAGGCCATAGTGTTTACAGTAACAACCCTACAACCCTTAATGATGTCAAGGCCATAGTGTTTACAGTAACAACCCTACAACCCTTAATGATGTCAAGGCCATAGTGTTTACAGTAACAACCCTAGAACCCTTAATGATGTCAAGGCCATAGTGTTTACAGTAACAACCCTACAACCCTTAATGATGTCAAGGCCATAGTGTTTACAGTAACAACACTACAACCCTTAATGATGTCAAGGCCATAGTGTTTACAGTAACAACCCTAGAACCCTTAATGATGTCAAGGCCATAGTGTTTACAGTAACAACCCTACAACCCTTAATTATGTCAAGGCCATAGTATTTACAGTTACAACTCTACAACCCTTAATGATGTCAAGGCCATAGTGTTTACAGTAACAACCCTACAGCCATTAATGATGTCAAGGCCATAGTGTTTACAGTAACAACCTACAGCCATTAATGATGTCAAGGCCATAGTGTTTACAGTAACAACCCTACAGCCATTAATGATGTCAAGGCCATGGTGTTTACAGTAACAACCCTACAGCCATTAATGGATAGTGTTTACAGTAACAACTCTACAGCCATTAATGGATAGTGTTTACAGTAACAACCCTACAGCCATTAATGGTGTCAAGGCCATAGTGTTTACAGTAACAACCATAGAGTTGTTTGTTGTGTATTGCATTCCAATGATTTGTATTTTGTTTGTTTGTTTATTTGTTTTGTTGTTGTTGTTTTTTCTCACCAACCCAAACTACACTGCTGCCCCCATGATGCACCTCTGCTTGCTGGTTTATGTTAATGCACTTGAACCCTATTGGCCCATTGCCATCATGTGCTCGCTGCCTGCTAATTAAGACTCAGTCGGCTGTCAAATCACTGAAGCGACCCCTCGACGCAACCTTTGACCTGGTACTATGACCTTTCACCTTTTAGCTTGGCATGCTACTCTATAATACTAGATTCAAACTAAATACATCTTCATTAGATACTGTTTACTAAACGTTTCATTGATGGGGTGGTGAATTGATTGGGGTAAAATGGTACCCAGTTATTTCACCTAAATATCCTGTTACATCACCATTCCGTCTCTATGTCAACAAGGGAAGGGGGCGGAATTGTCAAAACACGTACAGGGCCTAGATAGATAGATAGATAGATAGATAGATAGATAGATAGATAGATAGATAGATAGATAGATAGATAGATAGATAGATAGATAGATAGATAGATAGATAGATAGATAGATAGATAGATAGATAGATAGATAGATAGATAGATAGATAGATAGATAGATAGATAGATAGATAGATAGATAGATAGATAGATAGATAGATACCTTATTGATCCCAGAGGGGAAATTTCTTCTTCAAGCAGCTACGAAAAAACACAGGGCAAGTGCAAAATGCCAGAACAAAAATACACAAAAGACAGATACACGATACATGATACAAAGTATAAAAATACAATAAGTCTGGAGTGCAAAAAGCTATAAAAAGGCATTGCATACTATGGGTGAATGGCTGAATATGTACACTATACATTGTTACAGAGTGTTAGGTAAAAAAAGTTGGTATAGTTGAGTAAGGAATATTTGCATGGTTAACTATACTATACAAGTCGATGGCAGATAAATACTTAAATAGCTAAATGTTCGTATGATATAAGTGAAGGTAATAATAGTTTACTTAATATACAATCTGGTTAAATGATATATGGATATTTGCATGGTTAAATTAACTGTACAGGTAAATGACAGGAAGAGATACTTAAATAGCTAAATGTGTGTATGATATAATTTAGGGTAATAATAATAATTCCCTTAAAATACAGTCCTTAGTGCAGGGTTTAATTACAGATAAATGCACGTATTGCACATTCGATATACTAAAAGAAAACTAATATGCATTCCTGAGTGAATGACTACGTAAGTTCAGTCCAAGAATTACTTACAATATTGCATGTGATATGATATAAAAACTGTACATGAATATGTATATACATTCCTGAATGAATAAGTCCTGAGTGAATGAGTGAATACAGACCGGAGTTACTCACGGATGGATGTCTAATTGTTAAACTAGGTCCTAACACCCCAACAGTTCCAGGTCCATGTTGCCGACGGCACGGCACCCCGGTGAGGCATTAAATTGTCTAATAGCCGCCGGCAGGAAGGACCTCCTGTAGCGCTCTCTGGCACACCGTGGTGGGATCAGTCTGTGACTGAAAGTGCTCCTCTGCATCATAACCATGGCGTGCAGAGGGTGGGTGACGATGTCCATGATGGGCAGCAGTTTGGCCAGGATCCGTCTCTCCGCCACCTCCTCTAGTGTCAAGGTTAATCCCCAGAACAGAGCTAGTTCTAATACAGCTAATACAGAAGCTGTATTAGAATAGTCTACAGTCAGTTCATCCCTGCTAGTCTATTCATCCTTAATAACATGGCTTGAACATCTATCTGGAGTTCATTTATTTAATGCAGTAGTTAAAAGCATGATTAGTGTCTATTCAATAGTATTCAAGTATAAATATATTGCATGATTTTGATGTATTTTCTTATTGTTTCCAGTTTTTCATGTCTAATTCTGGTGGATGGGTGGGCTTGTAGAGCTCCCAATATGTTATCAATTATGTGTTATAATAGCTTGTTAATTTTCATTGGTGGAAGAAGTTTATTAAATGGTCATACTTGAGTAAAAGTTAAGATACCTTAATAGAAAATGACTCAAGTAAAAGTGAAAGTCACCCAGTAAAATACTACTTGAGTAAAAGTCTAAAAGTATTTGGTTTTAAATATACTTAAGTATCAAACGTAAATGGAATTGCTAAAATGTTATTAAGTATCAAAGGTAAAGGTATAAATAAATACAAATTACTTGTATTAAGCAAACCAGAATGCACCATCTTCTTTCTTTTTTTAAATGTACGTACAATCCAACACTCAGACATCCTTTACAAACTAAACGTGGTTAATGAGTCTGCCAGATCAGAGGCAGTAAGTGTTACATAAACCACTGCTTGATTTAGAAGGACTAGTGTTACATAGACCACTGTCTTGATTTAGAAGGACTAGTGTTACATAGACCACTGTCTTGATTTAGAAGGACTAGTGTTACTTAGACCACTGTCTTGATTTAGAAGGACTAGTGTTACATAGACCACTGTCTTGATTTAGAAGTACTAGTGTTACATAGACCACTGTCTTGATTTAGAAGGACTAGTGTTACATAGACCACTGTCTTGATTTAGAAGGACTAGTGTTACATAGACCACTGTCTTGATTTAGAAGGACTAGTGTTACATAGACCACTGTCTTGATTTAGAAGTACTAGTGTTACATAGACCACTGTCTTGATTTAGAAGGACTAGTGTTACATAGACCACTGTCTTGATTTAGAAGGACTAGTGTTACATAGACCACTGTCTTGATTTAGAAGGACTAGTGTTACTTAGACCACTGTCTTGATTTAGAAGGACTAGTGTTACTTAGACCACTGTCTTGATTTAGAAGGACTAGTGTTACATAGACCACTGTCTTGATTTAGAAGGACTAGTGTTACATAGAACACTGTCTTGATTTAGAAGGACTAGTGTTACATAGACCACTGCTTGCTTTAGGACTAGTGTTACATAAACTTCTGTCTTAATATGGGACTAGTGTTACATAGACCATTCCTTGATTTAGAAGGACTAGTGTTACTTAGACCACAGTCTTGATTTAGAAGGACTAGTGTTACATAGAACACTGTCTTGATTTAGAAGGACTAGTGTTACATAGACCATTACTTGATTTAGAAGGACTAGTGTTACATAGACCATTCCTTGATTTAGAAGGACTAGTGCTACATAAACCACTGCTTGCTTTAGAAGGACTAGTGTTACATAAACCACTGCTTGCTTTAGAAGGACTAGTGTTACATAGACCAATGCTTGCTTTAGAAGGACTAGTGTTACATAAACCACTGCTTGCTTTAGAAGGACTAGTGCTACATAAACCACTGCTTGCTTTAGAAGGACTAGTGTTACATAAACCACTGCTTGCTTTAGAAGGACTAGTGTTACATAAACCACTGTCTTAATATGGGACTAGTGTTACATAAACCACTGCTTGCTTTAGAAGGACTAGTGTTACATAAACCACTGCTTGCTTTAGAAGGACTAGTGTTACATAAACCACTGCTTGCTTTAGAAGGACTAGTGTTACATAAACCACTGCTTGCTTTAGAAGGACTAGTGTTACATAAACTACTGCTTGCTTTAGAAGGACTAGTGTTACATAAACTACTGCTTGATTTAGAAGGACTAGTGTTACATAAACTTCTGCCTGCTTTAGAAGGACCTTTTTTGGATCAAAATTATTGCTGCTTGGAGATGCCGTTTTCTAATGAAACTCTGTCTTCTCTCTGTTTTCTCTCTCTCTTCTCTCTCTTTTCTCTCTGTCTTCTCTCTGTCTTCTCTCTGTCCATCATTTTGTTTTGTGTTTTCCCCCCATCGGGTCCCTCTATCAGGGGCTCTCACCTGCTTTACCTCCATTACCAAAGATACCCACACTAGAAAAAGCCAACTGTGCCACCGCCATGTTCAACGCCGCTGGCATGCTCCAGTACCAACAGGCCCTGGCCAACATGCAGTTTCAGCAGCAGTTCATCCCATCAGGTAGGCCTTGACCTCTCACCTTTCACGTCTCAACTCGCAATAACCCCTGAAGCCAAGTCTGATACTGCTGACCTCCATTCACAAACCCAAATCCTTACCCATAAAACCTTTGGCTTCAGGCTCCTTACCCATAAAACCTCTGCCTTTAGGCTCCTTACCCATAAAACCTCTGCCTTTAGGCTCCTTACCCATAAAACCTCTGGATTCAGGCTCCTTACCAATAAAACCTCTGGCTTCAGGCTCCTTACCGGTAAAACCTCTGGATTCAGGCTCCTTACCCATAAAACCTCTGTCTTCAAGCTCCTTACCTATAACACCTCTGGCTTCGGGCCTGCACAGCACACAGAGTTCTGATTGGACTGTTTCACTATCCCTCTGAATGCAAAGACAAGGGGAAACACTAACACACATACACCAGAACACATGGCACCACCCTGGTCCAACCCACATACACATCAGAACACTATCACCACCCTGCTCCGACCCACATACACCAGAACACTGGCACCCCCCTGGTCCGACCCACATACACCAGAACACTGGCACCACCTTGGTTTGACCCATGTACACCAGTCTGAGAACACTTGTACCACTCTGGTCCGACCCACATACACCAGTTTGAGAACACTGGCACCACCCTGGTCCAACCATATACACCAGTCTGAGAACACTGGCACCACCTTTCTCCAACACACATACACAGCAAGTAATCTTAAACTCTGTCTCACAGTCCTGTTATGTAAAAATAGCCAGCATGGATGGGTCCATCGAGTGTTACTGCTGCACAGATCCTGTAGTCTACAGTATTGGACTGGCAGACAGAGACGGACTGGCAGGATATTGGACAGTTCTGGCAAATGCCAGGTGGGCTGGTCCATTTTTTACCTAGTGGGACTCTGTAAATTGGGGTTTTGGAACAGAATGAGCCTAATATTTGGCTAACAATGGAAGCCTAAAGTCAAAAGTAGGCTGGTGTGAGCCTCGAAGAAAAAAATGGGCCTGTGTTTTAGAAATAACCAGGCCGATTTCTGTTCACACTGAGAGAGCTGCAGGCAGCTCGTCCATAACCACAGTAGTTCAAATCCATACGGAGAGAACTGGAGGCAGCTCATCCATAACCACAGTAGTCCAAATCCATACGGAGAGAACTGGAGGCAGCTCATCCATAACCACATTAGTCCAAGTCCATACAGAGAGAACTGGAGGCAGCTCATCCATAACCACATTATTCCAAATCCATACGGAGAGAACTGGAGGCAGCTCGTCCATAACCACAGTAGTCCAAATCCATACGGAGAGAACTGGAGGCAGCTCATCCATAACCACAGTAGTCCAAATCCATATGGAGAGAACTGGAGGCAGCTCATCCATAACCACATTAGTCCAAATCCATACGGAGAGAACTGGAGGCAGCTCATCCATAACCACATTAGTCCAAATCCATACAGAGAGAACTGGAGGCAGCTCATCCATAACCACATTAGTCCAAATCCATACTGAGAGAACTGGAGGCAGCTCATCCATAACCACAGTAGTTCAAGTCCATACTGAGAGAACTGGAGGCAGCTCATCCATAACCACAGTAGTTCAAGTCCATACTGAGAGAACTGGAGGCAGCTCATCCATAACCAATCTGGGCCAACAACATTTACATTACTAGGAGGAGTATTACAAGACAGACAGCTTCCTAGTTGCCCTGGCACATAATTGATCTTAGAAGGTTATTGGCTGATGAGACTGGCCATTCACCTTTTTCCCTTTTAGACTTACTTTTTTCTCTGGATGACTGGTGCTAAAACGTAGGTACTTTTTTCTCTGGATGACTGGTGCTAAAACGTAGGTACTTTTTTCTCTGGATGACTGGTACTAAAACGTAGGTACTTTTTTCTCTGGATGACTGGTACTAAAACGTAGGTACTTTTTTCTCTGGATGACTGGTGCTAAAACGTAGGTACTTTTTTCTCTGGATGACTGGTACTAAAACGTAGGTACTTTTTTCTCTGGATGACTGGTGCTAAAACGTAGGTACTTTTTTCTCTGGATGACTGGTGCTAAAACGTAGGTACTTTTTTCTCTGGATGACTGGTGCTAAAACGTAGGTACTTTTTTCTCTGGATGACTGGTACTAAAACGTAGGTACTTTTTTCTCTGGATGACTGGTGCTAAAACGTAGGTACTTTTTTCTCTGGATGACTGGTGCTAAAACGTAGGTACTTTTTTCTCTGGATGACTGGTGCTAAAACGTAGGTACTTTTTTCTCTGGATGACTGGTACTAAAACGTAGGTACTTTTTTCTCTGGATGACTGGTGCTAAAACGTAGGTACTTTTTTCTCTGGATGACTGGTACTAAAACGTAGGTCTTGTAAATAGTGTTTTGAAGCAACCTTATCATAGCTACTGAAACACACATCTGTCTGTGTGCTTTAAACTCTATATCTCTGTATGTTTGTGTGCATTTAGTACTGACCATGATTCTATCTGTAAAGAGTGACCCATGTTAACAGTAATGATTATCATTAATTAATGATTAATGCCAGTAGATGCAAGTTAAATATGTCTTTATTCACTGCATGGTAGTTGATGTGTCACCTGTGTAATGTACTGTATACTCTGTAACCATAACAACACTACCTCTATTGACACTGTCTTGTAATGGGTTGTGTTGGTTTCTTCTCTCCATCTCCCTTTCCAATCCACTTCCTGTTGCAATGCATGATGGGCAGGCTCGATATTGTGCATGACACCTGCAACCAGTGTTGGTAGGTGCCAGCTTTCCTTCCTGATTACCTTTAAGCCTTTTCAGTCCCTCACACTCTACCTCAAGACATCAGGGCAGCCATTTCCACTCTGAGATGAAGGGGGCATTTCAATAGTCCAAAGTAGCTTCATATCCTTGTCTCCTTCCCTTCATAGATAAATAGACAGACAGACAGACAGACAGACAGACAGACAGACAGACAGACAGACAGACAGACAGACAGACAGACAGACAGACAGACAGACAGACAGACAGACGCATAGATAATAAACAGTAGCAGCAGTGTAAGGGGGTGGCCATTTGATTAATTGTCCGGGTGGCCAATAGTCCGGCTGGCCATTTGATTAATTGTTCAGCAGTCTTATGGCTTGCAGGTAGAAGCTTTTAAGGAGCCTTTTGGTCCTAGACTTGGTTCTCCAGTACCGCTTCCCGTGCGGTAGCAGAGAGAACAGTCTATGACTTGGGTGACTGGAGTCTTTGACAAGGTTTATGGGGCTTCCACTGACACCACCTAGTATATAGGTCCTGGATGGCAGGAAGCTTAGTCCCAGTGATGTAATGGGCCGTACGCACTACCCTCTGAAGCGCCTTATGGTCAGATGCAGGGCAGTTGCCATACCAGGCAGTGATGCAACCAGTCAGGATGCTCTCGATGGTGCAGCTGTAGAACTTTTTGAGGATCTGAGGACCCATGACAAATCTTTTCAGTCTCCTGAGGGGGAAAAGGTGTTGTCGTGCCCTCTTCACGACTGTCTTGGTGTGTTCGGACCATGATAGTTTGTTAGTGATGTGGACACCAAGGAACTTGAAACTCTCCACCCGCTCCAGTACAGCCCCGTCAATGTTAATGGCGGCCTGTTCGGCCCTCCTTTTCCTGTAGTCTACAATCAGCTCCTTGGTCTTGCTCACGTTGAGGGAGAGGTTGTTGTCCTGGCACCACACTGCCAGGTCTCTGACCTCCTCCCTATAGGCTGTCTCGTCGTTGTCGGTGATCAGGCCTACCACTGTTGTGGCGTCAGCAAACTTAATGATGGTGTTGGAGTTGTGTTTGAACAGGGGGTACAGGAGGGGACTGAGCACGCACCCCTGAGGAGCCCCCGTGTTGAGATGTGTTGTTGTCTACCCTTACCATTGCAGTGCATCTTACATAAGTTAATAAGAACATGAACATGATTTACATGTTTTTACACGTTAATGCAAATATTCAAATTTGAATATCTTCCCCATCTTCTGTCTGCAATAAGGGCAATATAGTACGAAGGATTTAGTTGGCCAGGTGTTGCCTGATGATGGAAAAGAGACATGTCGGTGAACAACTGACAGTGTTGTAGCACTCTGTTAACTGCTGTCAAATAAATATATAGCAGGGATTCTTGTCCGTCGAGACAATCCTTGTCTTGCAGGGGAAAAATATTTTCATAGTTAGAAAATGTATATTGTTGCATTACTTAAAATTTGTATTTAGTGGAATTTTAGAAGGAAAATGCTGGAATTACATTTAATGGACATTTAGATTCACAGCTTGGAGAAAAAATACAAAGCATTTCATCTTCTATTTCATACCCTGACAGAGTGGGACTGGACTGGATTCGGACGGACTGTGGGTTGCAGACAGGGTTAGTTGTAGTATTATCATATTATTGGTGGTGGTAGTGGTTCAGTTAAGAGATGTGTATAGTTATCAAAAGTATGAGTAATTTTGAAGCACATTTTGAGAATGTTGTTTTAGGCTGTTTGTTTCTGTAACACTTTACTTGACACCGAGTGTCATAACACATTCTGACACGGTCATAATCATGTCGTAATATGTCATAACAGCTGACATAACTTGTCATGACCTGTTATAATATGGTCATAACCTGTTGTGACATATATTGTGTTATTTTATGGCTGATTATGAAACCTACATAAGAATCTAAAAACCCACAAAACCTAACCCAGAAAACCTACCACATTCCATTACCCCATAGCCTACCTGTCAACAGTATGTTTATGTTATTTTACATTTTTAAAAATGTTTTATTTTAACTAGGCAAGTCAGTTAACAAATTCGTATTTACAATGACGGCCTACCTACAGGGTCAGCCCCTGGAGCAAAATAGGGTTAAGTGTCTTGCTCAAGGACACATCGACCGGTTATTCTTTTTTTTTTATATCAAATTTTCTGTAATTGACCATATTAAGTTATCATTGTAATTGCACACAAATTTAAGTCAGACATGCACCTACCCCAATGCTCTGTTGCTGATGACTGGGATGAATGCAGGAGCACATTTCAGGAGCAGGACAAGACACCCTTTTTATGACTGATGACTAATATATGTATTTTCTCAGCCCAAATAAAGTGACATAGTATGGTCATCATTACAACAACAACAAAGGATTTAAGAAACAAACGTTCAAACGAAAGGAAACTTCTTGGCAGGGAAAAAAAGATTTTGTATAAATGACTCTCATGGAGTTGTCATAACCAGCTGTAAAATAATGCAATATATGTCACAACAAGTGTTAATATTTGGGTAATGACAGTGTTATGACCATATTATGACAGGTTATGACAAGTTATGTCAGCTGTTAAGACATATTATGACATGGTTATGTACACATCAACCAATCTGTGCCCTTTTTGCGAGGAATTGAAAAACCTCTCTGGTCTTTGTGGTTGAATCTGTATTTGAAGTTCACTGCTTGACTGAGGGACCTTTCAGATAATTGTATGTGTGGGGTACAGAGAGGTGGTATTTATAAAAAAAAATCATGTAAACCAGTATTATTGAACACGGAATGATTCATTTTAAATTCAGGCTCTAACACAAAATAATGTGTAAAAAGTGAAGGTGTGTGAATACTTTCTGCAGCTTGTTATGGTAACGACCCACTCTGACCCACTCATTATCCTGACCTCATCCCAAACCTCAGTTACAGTCAGCTAACACCTTATCTAAAGGTCTACTTAGAATATTTTATAAATTGCATTTGTAATAGATTAGTAAGAAATACACAAACAAATGATTTACTAATGGTCAACATCAACACACTAGGTTAAGAAGTGGTCAGAAGTGGACCATTAAATAAAGACTTACCCACTAACTTGTATAATACAACAACACCTCTGCCTGCACTAGTTAATTTGTCTGTGTGATCTTTCTCTCCCTAAAGTACCCATGATGCACTGTGCTACGCCCGCCACTGTGTCTGCAGCCACCTCCTCTGCCACAAGTGTTCCCTTTGCAAACGCAACAGCCAATCAGGTTTGCTCGCTCTTCTGCTTCCCATCTCTCTGTCCACTTCTTGTGATGGGAGTATGTCACGTCCGGATGGTGTTTTGAGAGTACTGTGCTATAGGCTGAGAGTTGTGTTGTAAAAGATACATTTACAGTAAGGGTCTTCTCTCTATTTCTCATGTTCTTCCTCAGATTCCAATAATATCTGCAGATCATCTTACTAGTCACAAGTATGTGACCCAGATGTAGAAGTCTCTACCTGAACAGTAAGACTCATTTTCATACATACAGTGGGGAGAACAAGTATTTGATACACTGCCGATTTTGCAGGTTTTCCTACTTACAAAGCATGTAGAGGTCTGTAATTTTTATCATAGGTACACTTCAACTGTGAGAGACGGAATCTAAAAAGATCCAGAAAATCACATTGCATGATTTTTAAATAATTAATTTGCATTTTATTGCTTGACATAAGTATTTGATCACCTACCAACCAGTAAGAATTCCGGCTCTCAGACCAGAGAGCTGTGTAAGGACATCAGGGATAAAATTGTAGACCTGCACAAGGCTGGGATGGGCTACAGGACAATAGGCAAGCAGCTTGGTGAGAAGGCAACAACTGTTGGCGCAATTATTAGAAAATGGAAGAAGTTCAAGATGACGGTCAATCTCCCTCGGTCTAGGGCACCATGCAAGATCTCACCTCGTGGGGCATCAATGATCATGAGGAAGGTGAGGGATCAGCCCAGAACTACACGGCAGGACCTGGTCAATGACCTGAAGAGAGCTGGGACCACAGTCTCAAAGAAAACCATTAGTAACACACTATGCCGTCATGGATTAAAATCCTGCAGCGCACGCAAAGTCCCCCTGCTCAAGCCAGCGCATGTCCAGGCCCGTCTGAAGTTTGATCCAGAGGAGGAATGGGAGAAGGTCATGTGGTCATGTGGTCTGATGAGACAAAAATAGAGCTTTTTGGTCTAAACTCCACTCGCCGTGTTTGGAGGAAGAAGAAGGATGAGTACAACCCCAAGAACACCATCCCAACCATGAAGCATGGAGGTGGAAACATCATTCTTTGGGGATGCTTTTCTGCAAAGGGGACAGGACGACTGCACCGTATTGAGGGGAGGATGGATGGGGCCATGTATTGCGAGATCTTGGCCAACAACCTCCTTCCCTCAGTAAGAGCATTGAAGATGGGTCGTGGCTGGGTCTTCCAGCATGACAACGACCCGAAACACACAGCCAGGGCAACTAAGGAGTGGCTCTGTAAGAAGCATCTCAAGGTCCTGGAGTGGCCTAGCCAGTCTCCAGACCTGAACCCAATAGAACATCTTTGGAGGGAGCTGAAAATCCGTATTGCCCAGCGACAGCCCCGAAACCTGAAGGATCTGTATGGAGGAGTGGGCCAAAATCCCTGCTGCAGTGTGTGCAAACCTGGTATAGAACTGCAGGAAACGTATGATCTCTGTAATTGCACCAAATATGAATTGTACCAAATATTAAGTTATGCTTTTCTGATGTATCAAATACTTATGTCATGCAATAAAATGCAAATTAATTACTTAAAAATCATACAATGTGATTTTCTGGATTTTTGTTTTAGATTCCGTCTCTCACAGTTGAAGTGTACCTATGATAAAAATGACAGACCTCTACATGCTTTGTACGTAGGAAAACCTGCAAAATCGGCAGTGTATCAAATACTTGTTCTCCCCACTGTATATAGGATCTTAACTTGACCAGTTTCTCACAGCAGGAAAATAATCTTGCAGCAACAGGACATTTCAAATATTGTATTGATTATAATTAAACATTTTGTAGGGGTTGATCCATTATTTTTTTTAAATTGCAAACTTTAGAAGATTTATAAACCTTGAATACACTACAAGTTTGCATTTACTGCTGTGCAGGTGATCAAATCTAGATCCTACATCTGTATGTCATTATGTCTATGCATTATGTGTATATAGATGTGTTCTTCTATTCTTCTGTAGTTGGTTGTTTTATTGTTTCTATTCTGTTCTATGGTTTTGTCCTACAGATGAAACTGGAGTGTGCTGGTGTTCCACAGTTCACCCTTCATGCCTGTAACCATAGAAACAGAATCTTTAGAATAGATTCTATTTCTGTGCCCTGTAACATCCAGAACACCAGGAGACTCCAACCACCTGTAAACTGTAGTGGTACTGACATGCATACTGCCCTAGGAGGTCCAGTTGGTCATAAGGTGCTGAATATGTGTATTCTACACACACCACACGGACAACAGCACTTGTGGACCTCCTGCAGACAGGGACTATGCCATCTACAGAACATTACAGCCAGCCTTTATGTCTGTGGAGGCGTCATCCATCAACACACCGGACACACTTTGAATGTCAACATGAGGAGATAGTCACGCCCACTAGCTTGGTATGTCAGCAGACCGAGACTCTCTTATATGGTTGTTTTCACTTTGTTTTCTTTAATTGATTTTATTTTTCATGGTTTACACAAAACAAAGGTGCACCTTGTATTTTAAACAAGAGTGGGAAATTAACAGGAATAGTAACTGATTGTCATATTAGACTGAATGAATTGTGCATGTGTTGTTTGTAAATGACTTGGTTCTTACAAGGCCAACTTGGTTGAAATGGGTTAGTGGGCTTGGTGCCAAAATGACAGCTGAATGTTGTGGGTTCAGTACACCTTTGTGTTTTAACACCCATCCCAGCTTTACTAGATATGTTGCAAGCTCCACTTAAAGTGCCATAGACTATGTATGTACATCCAAAAAACCCTGAGTGTCGTGAGGTCATTAGAGTCATGTTACAGTGTTAACCTGGGGAACGCCTTCAAAGTCTCAAACGTCTCTAGTGTCCTTGTTCCTTGAATGTTTGTCTAAAGTTTGTTATCATTAACAGATGAATCATTCATGGTCTCCACCTCTTGGGTATGCAGTTACCTGCCTTAGGTTGTCTGATTTACCTCTGGTCATCTGCTGGTCTTGGGTAAGCTGGTCTTCTGCTGGTTTTCTTTTGATTTGCCTTGAGCGTAGATTCCATGGTGTGAGACAGACAGAGAAGGGATCTTGGTTCTGTTAGGACCCGGTCCTCTCTTTCTCTGGGTATTAAGTACATAGACTCTAGTTGGTTCTGTTTGGACCCGGTCCCGTCTGTGTCTGAGTATAGTCTATAGACTGTAGTTGGTTCTGTTAGGACCCGTTCCTCTCTGGGTATAAGTCTATAGACCCTAGTTGGTTCTGGTAGGACCTGGTCCTCTCTGTCTCTGGGTATAAAGTCTATAGACTCTAGGCTTAATACAGGGGGCTTTGGCCCTGAACCCAATGTTATGCCAAAGTCTCACCTGTGACGGAGTAGGGGGTGGAGACTAGAAAAGGAATGACAGAAGGAAGCACTACTGAAAGTTGCATGATAAAACGAACCGCTGGAGGAGGAGAAGTTCCAAAGAGTTACAGGGCGGTTTATGGTTGAGTTGCTCTGTGAGTTTAAATATGGTGTTGTTTTCATTTTATTATTATTCATTTAATTATTCGTTAATTGTATTTCTATTAAGTGCAGTGCATATGGTCTATGACATATAAGAGAACTTGTGAAAACACATTTTGTATTTAAATGTGTGATAGTAGATATAATTTTGGATATAAACTTCTCTAGTTTAGATTTTTTTTTCTGTGTTGCTGTGTTTCTGTGTTGACATGCTGTATGTGGGTGGACTAGTGGAGCAAATGTGTGGGGCCAAGATCCCAGATAAAGTTGTGTATGAAAGCATGGGGGAGTGTAGGAGTTTTTAAACCCTCCATGCTTCTGCATGCATTGTATGAAAAGACATGGTATGAAACAGTTGACAAAGTTTGACCTGATTGTATTACTCATCCAAAGCCTTAGAATCCACCACGAGGTCGGTACAATGCAACATGACATTTCCAATCGTCCTCTTGCCTAACCCTTACCGTTTTGTCGCCACACAGAGCTTTCTTGCCGTATGTAATTGTTGCTTACGTCTTTCACTCAAAACATGTATTTGTTGTTGAGTTCAGTTTTTGAAGAAGATGAATGTTTTATTTCATTTTGTTTAATGCACGGATTACATTTAGATATTTAGTTTTGTCTTACTAGATTTTACCAGTAACTTTTCTAGGATGCTGAATATTAGGTAAATAAAGTGTGTTTTTGTGTTCTTCATATCATAATTTAGTTTTCTGAAATTTCATGTAACGTTGATTTTAATATTTACTGTAGTGTTATGATTGTGAACTAAATGATTTTAATTTCCTGTGAACTGTAAGGATTGCTTTAATTTCTTGTCTGTTTGAGTTCTTTGAACAAAGATCTTTTATATGGGTATCTGGCATTGAGGAAATATTAGAAGAGTAAGGCTTTCTGTGACAACGCTCACCGACAATGGAGTAATATTTTAATGATCGTCGGATTCACTCTTAAAAGGAAAAAATATTATTAAAAAATATTGTTCTTAGGTGTGTAGGTAAAAAAAAAAAAAGTAATTTTCTACTGTAGTCATTTAAAATAGTAACTATTGTTTGAATATTTTTCATCTCCCTGGATGTCAGGCCATGTTGAAAATCTAGCTGCATATCACTCTTAGGGGGCGTTGTAATTGAAGTCAGGTGACAGAGGTGGGTCGAGTATGGAGTACGCACACTGATCTCTTTACTTAGCCACTAAAATACAAGGGGAAACCTTCAGCCCTTTCTGATTTTCTCTATTTTTGCATATTTTTGACACTGAATGTTATCAGCTCTTCAACCAAAACCTAACATTAGATAAAGGGAACAAATAACAACAAAAAGTGGATTCTTATTTGATTTAATTAAGAAAGTTATGCAACACCCAATTCCCCTGTGTGAAAAAGTAATTTCCTTCTTACGCTCAGTAACTGGTTGTGCCACCGTTAGCTGCAATGACTCCAACCAAACGCTTCCTGTAGTTGTTGATCAGTCTCTCACATCGCTGTGGAGGAAGTTTTTCCCACTATTACATGTAGAACTGCTTAACTCAGCAACATTTGTGGGCTTTCAAGCATGAACTTTCGTTTCAAGTCCTGCCAGAACATCTCAATTGAGATTAGGTCTGGACTTTGACTAGGCCATTCCAAAACTTCAAATGTCTTGCTTTTTAGTCATTTTCATGTAGACTTGATTGTGTGTTTTGCAAAATGACCCAGCTGTGCTTCATCTTCAGCTCGCAGACGGATGGCCTGACATTCTCCTGTAGAATTCTCTGATACAGAGCAGAATTCATGCTTGCTTCTATTAAGGCAAGTCGTCCAGGTCCTGTGGCAGCAAAGCATCACCAAACCATCACACTACCACCACCATGCTTGACTGTTGGTATGAGGTTCTTACTGTGGAATGCAGTGTTTGGTTTTCACCAGACATAATTTGGACCAGCCGGGTCCTGCAGCAAGACAATGATCCAAAACACACAATCATGTCTACATGAAAATGGCTAAAAAGCAACACGTTTTGGAATGGCCTAGTCAAAGTCCAGACATAATCCCAATTGAGATGTTGTGGCAGGACTTGAAACGACAGTTCATGCTTGAAAACCCACAAATGTCGCTGAGTAGGTCTGCATGGAAGAGTGGGCCAAAATTCCTCCACAGCGACGTGAAAGACTGATCAACAACTACAGGAAGCGTTTGGTTGGAGTCATTGCAGCTAACGGTGGCACAACCAGTTATTGAGTGTAAGGGGGCCATTACTTTTTCACCCAGGGGCGTTGGGTGTGGCATAACTTTGTTTATGAAATACATTAAATAAGCAATTGTTGTGTTATTTGTTCACTCAGAACTCAAAAATATGTAAAAATGGAGTAACTTTAAAAGGGGGGAAATACGGTTGACAGCACTGTAGGGGAAGACGGTTGACTTTTTTGCACTTCTGTACATAGTCAAAAAAGAGAGAATCATGTATAAAACTTAGATCTTATTTTGAATAAAAAACATCTTTAACTACAAGACATTTTGCTAGGATAACGAAGAAAGAATGAAAGGCTGAACGAAAGGCTGCTTGTATAAAACTGTTTGTATAAAAAGTGGCACAAGAGTTCTCAGTCTGCAGCCCTTTCAGAAAAGACAATGTGTTGATCTTATTTTCGTCGGCCGCTTGTAGTTTGCCAGGAAACCTTCAGGTTGAGGTGTGCACTAAACTACGGAGAAAAGGGCCTGACTGGGTTTGTCCGGTATCGTGGCTACGTCCTTCCATGCCAACCAATCAAAACAAGTCCTGTTTTAGCCAGAAAGGAATGCATGTTAAAGGGAAAAACATATACCTTTAAAAATAACTACTTCACAACAGAGTAATATTGAATAAGTCAACATGTTACACAGCATTTACAGTATACAGTATAATATCAATGTAATGGAAGATAAACATAAAAAATGAAACAGTGGTTTATTAAAGTCTAAGAATATACTCATTCCAAGAGTTATAATACATATAGTAAATACAGTACATACACAACACAAACACCATAGCTGTCAGTATGTTTCTTTCTGTTTAGAAGCTATGCTTCTGGTTGATGAAATGGACAAAAACATGAAAGTAGTTTGCCAGGTAAACTATGGGGAACTTATAAACAGTTCTCCATTTCCGTGTTACTCACGGGCTTCAACGTTAGTCCAAACCATGATGTGACTTTTCATCTGCCATGAGCACATGCCTGAAGTCATAATATGATGTAATCTGAACTTTACGTTTTCTCAGCTTGTAGTGCTAAAACAATGTATTCTGTCTACTGCTGCGGTTTGGCGCTGCTTATTTTATTGTTCAGGTCCCCCTGAAAGGATTTGTGCCATGTAGCCAGATGTCCAGCTCCTCTGCAAAGCACACGTTACGTAAGCACTGACCTAAAGCCACAATCTAAAGCCATAATATATTTTCATTAAAAATGAATCATTGTTGAGTTAACAGTATTCATAAGAGTGAAGGTGCATGATTGGTTGGCCATTGGTCTCCCGTTTATAAAGCTAGTCTTAACAAAGTTGAGTGATTGATGAAGATGCACTGTGTTAACTTGGAAGGAATCATTTGACTGGCAATGGCTATCATGTGGGAATCCTTTCACTGGGGTTCTAATGCTTTATTTGATTCTTGCTGTTAAGAATTAAAAAAAAAAAATACATGAATTAAATAAAATAAAAGTGAATTTGCTCTAAAAGTGTGATCTCAAATGTATTCTATGGACACAGTTTCTATTATGGTAATGACATAATTACATGCTATATGTCTTCAAGCCAGAGAACGACTCCATTCATTTTTCATATTGCAATAACCCTCATAGGTTTTAATTATAGAGAAACTCATCTCCCTCTAAAAGGTGAAATGTGATAAATTGCTAAAATTTGATTTAAAAAGTGACAAAGACTGGTTGAAAAAGTGAATAATGACACTGGGGTGAAGAATGCCTAACACTGTATTATCAAGGGCAATGGAACAAAACTGTTTTCAATTTCATGCATATTTCCCCTCTGACTATTTTAATTAGTTTTTCTATTTGAACACAGCAATCCATGAAATAAAGTTTTAATTTCCCAAAATGATATACGTGCAAAAATATGTAAATTACATACATAATCTGCAGGAGTATTCATATTTTTTTCATGTGTTTTCACACAAAGTTATACTTTTCTTGTTGAAGTCAAACATGGATAAATTGATTTATCAGTTATATTTGAGATGAGTCCTAAAAATAAAACAGATGTGAAAACTTAGCTCACTTTAATAACAAATGTCCATCATCGATGTGCTTCACAGTATTGCCACAAGATGGAGACCTCACCTTTATTAGCCCAACGGTAATTGTTGAGCCAGAGATGTCCAGGGCCTGTATTCATCATTTTTATTTTACTAGGCAAGTCAGTTAACAAATTCTTATTTACAATGATGGCCTACCTACAGGGTCAGCCCCTGGAGGAAATGAGGGCTAAGTGCCTTGCTCAAGGACACATCAACAGGTTTTTTTCACCTTGTTGGCTCAGGTATTCGAACCAGCGACCTTTCGGTTACTGACCCAACGCTCTAACCGCTAGGTTACCTGCCACCCTAAAATAAAGCATCAGAGTAGGAGTTCTGGTCTAGGATCAGGCTCTCCGTATTCTTATTCATTATGGTATAAAATGCTAAACTGATCTTAGATCAGCACTCCAACTCTGAGACGCTTTATAAATATGGGACCTGACCCACAATCTGACTGACATCCATTCAAACATCAGGCTTATTAAAACCTCTTCATCAGATGCTCTCCTAAATCACAGATGCAATCCAAAACAGATAATACACTCACATTATCAGAAATCAGTATGTATTCACCACACCTACAAGTCACCCAACCTATAGCCTGTCCATCTGTCCAATCAGTATGTATTCACCACACCTACAAGTCACCTAACCTATAGCCTGTCCATCTGTCCAATCAGTATGTATTCACCACACCTACAAGTCACCCAACCTATAGCCTGTCCATCTGTCCAATCAGTATGTATTCACCACACCTACAAGTCACCTAACCTATAGCCTGTCCATCTGTCCAATCAGTATGTATTCACCACACCTACAAGTCACCCAACCTATAGCCTGTCCATGTCTATAGAGACCATTATAAGTGAACTGGTACTTCCATCTGTCACCAGAGTGGAGGAAGAGAGATGATGGATGGACATTTCCACCAATCAGAGATTCAGCAGATCTGAGTTGCCCCACCTCATGCCCCTACATACACACTTTAACCAGGTTACTAACACACTGGTTTAAAGAAGTGTCCCCCCCCCACACACTCTGACAATCTCCCTTCTCTCCACTATTCCATCTTCTACATGAAGTGAACCAACAGACTCAATCTCCCTTCTCTCAGAGTTTAACAGACTCTTTCTCTCACGTAGTCTATAGCACTCTGTCCCATGTCTCTCTTTCTCTAGCCCCATTTACACCTGGTTCTAAAATGTGTTGGTTGTCCTGATCTTTTCCACGTTCTGATTGTGATTAGATCTTCCTGACTACCTCTGGAGATCCTTATAGCATCTCTGGAGGTCCTTATAGCATCTCTGGAGATCCTTATAGCATCTCTGGAGATCCTTATAGCATCTCTGGAGATCCTTATAGCATCTCTGGAGATCCTTATAGCATCTCTGACAAGATTGGCAGCGCATCTCCATTTGAAGGTAGTTATTTTTCTTCTTCACAACATGACTCCAACAGGGTCACCAGGAGGGATCAGACAGTGAAGTTGGAAGTCCCACCCAATTGACTACATTAAAATGGTTGAAGCCCACAATGGCTCTGCCGATGCCAATATGTCCTTTTGGCCACTAGAGGCCGCTATCATTCTCTATGTTAAAGACGCATCTTGTACGAATGTCCTTGAAGTGTAAACGAATCCGGACAACGAAAACTATACATTTGGCCAACGTCACGGTTCTCCCGCCGTGAAAAAAAATCACACTGGCCAGATTAATTAAGATCATGATCTTCAATAGAAACCAGTGGATCGAATGCCACAGTCCAACACCGCATCCAGTGGATCGGATGCCATTGTCCAACACCGCATCCAGTGGATCGGATGCCACAGTCCAACACCGCATCCAGCTCTGAATAAAATGGGTATAGAGAGGCCACTGTCTAATATAACGTAGGATGAGCGAGGACACTGTCTAATATAATGTAGGATGAGCAAGGCCACTGTAATGTAATGTAGGATGAGCGAGGCCACTGTCTAATATAATGTAGGATGAGCAAGGCCACTGTCTAATATAATGTAGGATGAGCGAGGCCACTGTCTAATATAATGTAGGATGAGTGAGGCCACCGTCTAATATAATGTAGGATGAGCAAGGCCACTGTCTAATATAATGTAGGATGATTGAGGCCACTGTCTAATATAATGTAGGATTTTTTTTATTTCACCTTTATTTAACCAGGTAGGCCAGTTGAGAACAAGTTCTCATTTACAACTGCGACCTGGCCAAGACAAAGCAAAGCAGTGCGACAAAAACAACAACAGAGTTACACATGGGATAAACAAAAGTATGGTTAATAACACAATAGAAAGTATATGTACAGTGCAAATGTAGTATTATTAGGAAGGTAAGGCAATAAATAGGCCATAGCGAAATAATTACAAATTATCATTAACACTGGAATATGCCTTTGGTGCGGGCAGAGGTACTGGGCAAAAATAACAGTATGGGGATGAGGTAGTTTGGGTGGGCTACTATTTACAGAAGGGCTATATACAGGTGCAGTGATCGGTAAGCAGCTCTGACAGCTGGTGCTTAAAGTTATTGACAGAGATGGGAATCTCCAGCTTCAATGATTTTTGCAATTCGTTCCAGTCATTGGCAGCAGAGAACTGGAAGGAATGGCGTCCAAAGGAGGTGTTGGCTTTGGGGGTGACCAGTGAAATATACCTGCTGGAGCGCATGCTACGGGTGGGTGTTGCTATGGTGACCAGCGAACTAAGATAAGGCGGGGATTTACCTAGTAAAGACTTATAGATGACCTGGAGCCAGTGGGTTTGGCGACGAATATGTAGTGAGGGCCAGCCAACGAGAGCATAAAGGTCGCAGTGGTGGCTAGTAATATGGGGCTTTGGTAACAAAACGAGTGAGGCCACTGTCTAATATAATGTAGGATGAAATACGAAGGCCTCTTTTACATTGACACGTTATTCCTTCATAAAGACATTTGCTTTACATGTCTGCTCCGTTGCACTTTAATTCCCTGCTTTTATCCATGTGTCTTGCTCAACAAGCTCTCACAGTCTCACTGCATAATTAGATGTTCATCCACATTCTCCAAATGTCCAATTTTGAAGTTAAGGGTTAGATTTAGGCACTCATTCCGAATGGTTAAGGTAAGGGGTAGGGTTTGGGATAGAGTTAATACAATTATTGGGTGTGACAAAGCCTTTATTTTTACTGCTCTAACTACATTGGTAGCCAGTTTATAATAGCGATAAGGCACCTCTGCCAATATACCACAGCTAAGGGCTGTATCCAGGCACTCCGCGTTGCGTCGTGATTAAGAACAGCCTTTAGCCGTGGGATATTGGCCATATATAACACCCCCTCTGGCCTTATTGCTTAATTATCGGACAGTAGGCTATTACGCCCTTAAATCGTTGGATAACCAAAGTAGGCTGTAATGATGAAAGTATTAAATCAATTGGCTATAAATGTTGCTGTTTTTTGTCGATTTATACAACTTGTGTCATAATGGGAGGTCCAAGGCAGGTTGGATTAATTTGCATACAGACAATACGGACGAAGAGACATATTTTATTACCATGTGTAGACGCAAGAAATGTAGATCAAGAAAGGATAGTGGTAGTGATCGGATCATCTTGATCTGCTGAAGACAAACCACATGTTAATGTAAGGTTTAACCACGGCTTCTCTTTCTCCCTTTCTCTCTCTCTCATGCTACTCCATCTCTCCCTCTTCCTCTCTCTGTCCATCCTTTCCCTCCCTCCCTCTATCTTTCCCTTCATTAGCAGTAGATGGTGCTATGTGGAGACAATGAAGCAGTGCTGATCCACTAACGGCAGCTTCTGTCACACCTCACAGGGCATGACCCCACATCTGCATCATCACTCCCACTCACACCACTGCTGCCTGGCCAGTCCCCTTCTATATGTCTGTAGAAATAAGCCACTCTGGAGGAGGTGTGTGTGTGTGTCTATGTCACGTTCGGGTGTGTAGAGAGACCAAGGCGCAGCGTAACGATAGTTCGACATCTTTTATTCAATTAACTGACGAACCATACAAAATAACAAATGATATATATAACGACACACGTAGCACGAACACGGGACATAACAAAACAATGAACCACGCCAACGGAGTGGAACACAGACATATAAGTAAGATCCCTAATTAGAGGTAATGCATAGCAGCTGCCTCTAATTAGGGATCCCACACACACACACCAGACAGAAATAGAAATGATAGATCTGCCAGACTCTGACCATAGAAATATAGAGAAGCAAAGCTTCTCTATGGCCAGAGCCTGACAGTACCCCCCCCCAAAGGCGCGGACTCCCGGCCGCAAGAAAAATAAACACAAAAACATGAGGGAAGGGTCAGGGAGGGAAAAACATCAACCATAACCCATCGCCGGTGGCGGTTCCGGCCCCGGCGAAGTGGATGTCTTCCTCTTCATTTCTACTTGGCCCGGACTGGGCACTGGTGTGGTAGGCGACTCAGGCCATTTAAAGGGGCAACCCACTGGTCCTGGAAATGACCATGGTGGGGCAAAAGGCTCAGGCCATGGAGAGGGGCAAATAACCGGGCCAGGACTGGGCACCGGTGTGGCAGGCGACTCCGGCCATGTAAAGGGGCAACCCACCGGTCCTGGAAACAACAATGGTGGGGGAAAAGGTTCAGGCCATGGAGCGGGGCAAATAACCGGGCCAGGACTGAGCACCGGTGTGGCAGGCGACTCCGGCCATGTAAAGGGGCAACCCACCGGTCCTTTAAATAACAATGGTGGGGGAACAAGTTCAGGCCATGGAGCGGGGCAAATAACCGGGCCAGGACTGAGCACCGGTGTGGCAGGCGACTCCGGCCATATAATCGTCACGGGAGGCTCCGGGCTGTCGATCGTCATGGAAGGTTCCGGGCTGTCGATCGTCACGGAAGGTTCCGGGCTGTCGATCGTCACGGAAGGTTCCGGGCTGTCGAGCGTCACGGAAGGTTCCGGGCTGTCGAGCGTCACGGAAGGTTCCGGGCTGTCGAGCGTCACGGGAGGCTCCGGGCTGTCGAGCGTCACGGGAGGCTCCGGGCTGTCGAGCGTCACGGGAGGCTCCGGGCTGTCGAGCGTCACGGGAGGCTCCGGGCTGTCGAGCGTCACGGGAGGCTCCGGGCTGTCGAGCGTCACGGGAGGCTCCGGGCTGTCGAGCGTCACGGGAGGCTCCGGGCTGTCGAGCGTCACGGGAGGCTCCGGGCTGTCGAGCGTCACGGGAGGCTCCGGGCTGTCGAGCGTCACGGGAGGCTCCGGGCTGTCGAGCGTCACGGGAGGCTCCGGGCTGTCAAGCGTCACGGGAGGTTCCGGGCTGTCGAGCGTCACGGGAGGTTCCGGGCTGTCGAGCGTCACGGGAGGCTCCGGGCTGTCGAGCGTCACGGGAGGCTCCGGGCTGTCGAGCGTCACGGGAGGCTCCGGGATGTCGAGGCGCACCGACGGTCTGATGCGTAGAGCTGGCACTGGAGGCACCTGGCTGGGCTCACGCACTGGAAGTCGAGTGCGGGGAGTCGGCACGGGACGTACCGGACTGGGGAGGCGCACTGGAGGCCTGGTGCGTGAAGCCGGAACTGGAGGAACCTGGCTATGCACACGCACTGGAGGTCGAGTGCGGGGAGTCGGCACGGGACGTACCGGACTGGGGAGGCGCACTGGAAGCCTGGTGCGTGAAGTCGGCACTGGTGGCACATGACTAATAACACGCACTTCAGGGCGAGTGCGGGGAGCAGGCACATGACGTACCGGACTGGGAAGGCGCACTGGAAGCCTGGTGCGTGAAGTCGGCACTGGTGGCACATGACTAATAACACGCACTTCAGGGCGAGTGCGGGGAGCAGGCACAGGACGTACCTGACTGGGAAAGCGCACTGGAAGCCTGGTGCGTGAAGTCGGCACATGTGGCACAGGACTAATAACACGCACCTCAGGGCTAGTGCGGGGAGCAGGCACATGACGTACCGAACTGGAGAGGCTCACTGGAGTGTAGCAGACGGCCGGACCCAGACTGGGCACCGGTAGAGCGGACTGCTCTGGCACTGGAGTGTAGCAGACGGCCTGACCCAGACTGGGCACCGATGGAACGGATTGTTCTGGCACTGGAGTTCTCACACGTGAAACCGGCATAGGACATACTGGAGTGGGGATGTACAATGGAGACTCGGCGCGGGATGTAGACAGTAAACGACCCGGACTGGGGATGCACACCGTGGGCACCTTTAACTCCAGCTCCCTCCGCTCGTTCTCACATTCTTCCCGATTACGCCTACACAGCTCCATAATGTCACAAAATACCCCCTTCAGGTATTCCTCTTCCTCCTTCTCCACCGTATTCCACATGGAGAGTGGTACTGGCTCGTCCTCCTCGTAGCCAGACCAACCCCATAGCCCCCCCCCGAAATTTTCTTGGGGTTGCCTACGGGCTCCGTTACCTCCGTTTACTCGATTACGCCGTTGTCTTCCTTTCTTCCTCTCCGTTGCTCCCGTATAACGCTGCTTGGTCGGGTGGTGGTTCATTCTGTCACGTTCGGGTGTGTAGAGAGACCAAGGCGCAGCGTAACGATAGTTCGACATCTTTTATTCAATTAACTGACGAACCATACAAAATAACAAATGATATATATAACGACACACGTAGCACGAACACGGGACATAACAAAACAATGAACCACGCCAACGGAGTGGAACACAGACATATAAGTAAGATCCCTAATTAGAGGTAATGCATAGCAGCTGCCTCTAATTAGGGATCCCACACACACACACCAGACAGAAATAGAAATGATAGATCTGCCAGACTCTGACCATAGAAATATAGAGAAGCAAAGCTTCTCTATGGCCAGAGCCTGACAGTCTAAGTGTGTGTGTGTGTGTGTGTGTGTGTGTGTGTGTGTGTGTTGTCCCAACACATTTTCACATTTCACATATGAGAGCACTCATATCAGTGTGTGATGCCTTTAATAACAATTGTATCTATCTGTTTGAAAGAACCTCTAAGCCTATTCACAATGACATTGGGCTGGATGCTGATAGGGTTATGATCAGAGAAATGATAGTCAATGCTTTCCTTTTACAATATTTACAGAACAATAAGTCCAGAATGCTTTGCTAGCTATAGACAACAACAAATCCACAGGAGCTGAACAATTGGATCCTGGTCTGCTTAAGTTTGCAGAGCCTATCATTGTTGGCTCTGCGTTGTCTCTGATTGGGGATCCTACATTAGTTGTAATGTCCCACACCATTGTGTGGTTCATTGTCTTGTATGTCAGTATGAAGAGGAGAAGTGTATGTATTTATTTGACTTTATTCTTGTTTTGAGTAGTCCTACGTTCAGTATATTCATTAAATAAAGAATATGTCGAACTACTACTGCGCTGTGCCTTGGTCTACTTACACACCCAGTCGTGACACCATAGGGGCGGGGATAGTGATCAGCCCATGTCAAGGCTTCCTGTCTCGCTAACATTCTCTCTCTTTATCTGAGAAATGGATTTTGAATGTCCTGGGCGTAGCACTATCACAGCAACCACTTTAATTGATATTGATCTTGTCAATGCTTTAGACAATACAATGAAATGTGCTGCTTTGTTTGTGGTCTTGTCAAAACCGTCTGATGCTGTTGATCATGCTATTGTATTGAATAAGTCTTCGATAGGCCTTCGCTCTGACGCCTGTTCATGGTCTCATGATTATCTTAGTGACATAACTCAGGCCATCGTGATTGATGGGGTTAAGTCAGGATTTGTTGAAGTACATAAAGGTGTATGACAGAGAGAGAGAGAGAGAGAGAGAGAGAGAGAACTAGAGAGAGAACTAGAGAGAGAAAGAGACAGACAGAGAGAGAGAGAGAAAGAGAAAGAGAGACACAGAGAGAGAGAGAGAACTAGAGAGAGAGAGAGATGAAGAGACAGAGAGAGAGAGAGAGAGAGAGAGAGAGAGAGAGAGAGAGAGAGAGAGAGAGAGAGAGAGAGAGAGAGAGAGAGAGATGAATTTTGCATGAGGTGATGAAGAGGCCTCCAGGTCTCCTGTAGGTTGGCTTAATTACATGTCCACTGGGAAGGTGAGTGCTATCGATCCGGCCAACTAAACTCCATCACTGAGTTTTACACCACCAGTCACTACCCTTAGAGTTAACAGGAGAACCAGGGCAGGGATAGGAGGGGGTGGGGGGTGGATGGATGAAAGTGCGACAGAGGGGGACAGACGGGGTTCTCCCACTTTTGTTATTGGCATTATTACAGAGGAAGGAGTAAGAGGAGGGTAATGGGCAGAGTGGGGTAATGGGCGATATGGGGTAATGGGCAGAGTGGGGTAATGGGCGATATGGGGTAATGGGCAGAGTGGGGTAATGGGTGGTGTGGTGTAATGGGTGGTGTGGGGTGTTGGGCGATATGGGGTAAAGGGCAGAGTGGGGTAATGGGTGGTGTGGGGTAATGGGCGATATGGGGTAATGGGCAGAGTGGGGTAATGGGTGGTGTGGGGTAATGGGCGATATGGGGTAAAGGGCAGAGTGGGGTAATGGGTGGTGTGGGGTAATGGGCGGTGTGGGGTAATGGGCGATGTGGGGTAAGGGCAGAAGGGGGTATTGGGAACGGGGGGTATTAGGCAGAGGGTGGTATTGGGCATGTGCTATAGTGAAGGGGCCTTGGTCATAGTTCTGGGGCACAGCTGTGACCTGAGAAGAAGGGCTGCCATTCAGAGGGTCACAGGATGCCCCTGGGCGCTGGGAGCTGGTGGACGGGCGCTGGTGGACAGGGGACAGTGGTGGCAGATGCCAGTGGGCGATTTCATCTATCAATGAAACATCATTACTGTTGCTATTCTATTCACTCATTTATCTATTGGCCTCTGTTTCTATTTTAATATGACTTGAATGGGAGAGTGGAGGAGGACAGAGAGTTGGACTGACTTTAGAGATGTTGTTGTAGTCAATCACACAGGAAGAGGAAGGGGGAAATAGGGTGTTGTTACAGCTGGGGATTTTTTAATCACATACAGCAATTACTCTCTCACTGGATGCCTTACGAGAGAGGAAGGAGGGGAGGAGGGTAGGAGAGAAGGAGGGGAGGAGGAGAGGAGGGGAGGAGGGGGGGAGGAGGGGAGGAGGGAAGGAGAGAAGGAGGGGAGGAGGAGAGCAGGGAAGGAGGGGAGGAAGGAATGAGGGAAGGAGGGGAGGAGGGAAGGAGGGGAGGAGGGAAGGAGAGAAGGAGGGGAGGAGGTGTGTGTGTGTGTGTGTGTGTGTGTGTGTGTGTGTGTGTGTTGTGTGTGTGTGTGTGTGCATGTGTGTGTGTGTGTGTGTGTGTGTGTGTGTGTGTGTGTGTATCCCTGAAAACTGTTTGCCTGGGTTTGTCTGATATTTCTAGGACAATGGAACTCTCCCACATAAATCAGATCCTCCCCATCTCTATCCTCTTCTCTCTCTCTCTCTCTCTCCCCTTCTCTCTCTCTCTCTCTCTCTCTTTGTCTCTCTCTCTCTCTCTCTCTCTCTTTGTCTCCCTCTCTCTCTCTCTCTCTCTCTCTCTCTCTCTCTCTTTCTCTCTCTCTCTCTCTCTCTCTCTCTCTCTCTCTCTCTCTCTCTCTCTCTCTCTCTCTCTCTCTCTCTCTCTCTCTCTCTCTCTCTCTCTCTCTCTCTCTCTTTGTCTCCCTCTCTCTCACCCTCTCTCTCACTCCCTCTCTCTCCGTCTCTCTCTCTCTCTCTCTCTCTCTCTCTCTCTCTCTCTCTCTCTCTCTCTCTCTTTGTCTCCCTCTCTCTCTCTCTCTCTCTCTCTCTCTCTCTCCCTCTCTCTCCGTCTCTCTCTCTCTCTCGCTCTCTCTCTCTCTCTCTCTTGGGTCCCCAATAAGTAACCTAAAGGTTGCTTGTTTGAATTCCTGAGCGAGCAAGGTAGTTAAGCCCAAAACAACAGCTCTCCGGGCGCTGATGAAGTTGATTAAATCAGCCCCCCCCGGTTAAATGAGGAAGACACATTCAGAGGGGTTGGGTTAAATGAGGAAGACACATTCAGAGGGGTTGGGTTAAATGAGGAAGAAACATTCAGAGGGGTTGGGTTAAATGAGGAAGAAACATTCAGAGGGGCTGGGTTAAATGAGGAAGACATTCAGAGGGGTTGGGTTAAATGAGGAAGACACATTTCAGTTTTATAGTCTGTCATTCATATTCCATTCATCCAGCTCAATGTAACATCTATAGACTGTCATTCATATTCCATTCATCCAGCTCAATGTAACATCTATAGTCTGTCATTCATATTCCATTCATCCAGCTCAATGTAACATCTATAGACTGTCATTCATATTCCATTCACCCAGCTCAATGCAGCATTGATAGGTTTAAGCTACTACATGATACTCACATTTTCCTTATACCCATCATGAGGTTGCTACAACCGAGCCAATTAATGAAAGTTTACAACATAGGTACACATTCAATACTGCCTTGCACACTTGCATGCATCTAGCTGATCTAGGGTGTAATCATTAGGCCAACTGTTGCAAACGAGAGTTTCTATTGGAATAGTTATAGTGTTGGATAGCCAACTAGCTAACATAGCATCCCTCTCTGTTTGAGCTGGGTGTTTGAGTAGGCTAAACTAGCTAGGTGCATTTGCTAAACTACGTGCAAGTGAAAAAAATACTATGAAATATAGCTAGCTCTCTCTATCTCTGTGAGGGCTTGGTTGTGGTAAGGCCTCTTACTCCCACCTAGGGGAGGAGAGAGGCACACAACCAAGCTCTCACACATTATTAGGGAGATGATCATCCCCAATCAGAGACAGCTGTATAGCGTTGTCTCTGATTGGGGATAGTATTTAGGCTCCACACACAGCCACCTGTGTGTGGATCATTGTCTGTTGTGTTTGTCTGCACTGCCTGCAACACAAAGTAAGTCACCGTGTTTTTGTTTGTTATCGTGTTTTTGTTTTCACTCTCCTTTTTAGTTGTTAATGCTTCGTGAGAACAACTCATTATCAATAAAAAGGATGACACTTCACCAGCGCTCCGTATATCGTCCCATTAATACTACGCACCGTGACAGAATGATCCACCACCCTGGGACGCAACGGGGGATTACATTAGGAGATATCCTCCTCGGTATGGGGAAAATTACCGAGGAGGAACACTCCTATTATCGCTCGGTGGAGGAAGGCTGGGGTCCGGAGCAGCCGAGGCGCCGGAGACGGAGGACACGTCACCGGGCTAGGGTTGAGGACCAGCCTGGAGCCCAGAAAACCCCTCAAACGAATTTTGGGGGGGGGCTATGGGGGTGGTCGGGGATCGAGGGAGAAGAGCCCCGACCACTGCACTCGTGGGGGTTCCAGGAGGAGCCCCTACAGCCGTGGGAACGGGAGTACAGAGAGGAGTCGGAGGAAGACGACGACGATGTGCTTCTGTTCCCTCACTCGTGGGGGTTCCCGGAGGAACCCTCACAGGATGGGGATTGGCGGTGGAGTAGGCACGACAGGGACAGTCGTGCTCCAGCGCCAGTTCCCAGTCCGGTGCCTCCAGCGCCGGTCCAGAGTCGGAGGAGGAGGAGACCGACTCAGCGCACCAAACCATCGGTGCGCAACGCTAGCCCGGTGAGTCCCGTACCAGCTAAACGCACCAACCCAACGGTGCATTTCCCCAGCCCGGTACGGCCCGCGCCTGCTCCACGCACCAGCCCCATGGTGCGTGTCTCCAGCCCGGAGCGACCCGTGCCAGCTAGACGCACCGACCCAACGGTGCGTTTCCCCAGCCAGGTACAGCCCGTTCCAGCTACTCGCACCAGACCAGTGGTGCGTTCCCCCAGCCCGGTACGGTCTGTGCCTACTCCTCGCACCCAACCTATGGTGCGTATCTCCAGCCCGGTGCGACCCGTGCCAGCTCCTCGCACCAGACCTATGGTGCGTGTCCCCAGTCCAGTACGCCCCGTGCCTACCCCTCGCACGGAGGCTACCGCGACGGTCGCCACCACAGGGCTGGAAACCCTCTCTGCGTCGGTGCCCAGGGTGGGCACGACGTTCAGCCCCGCTGTGGAGCAGGAGCTCCATAGCGTGTCGGTGCCCAGTCTGGGGCCGACAGCCAGCCCAACCACAGGGCTGGAAACCCTCTCCGCGTCGGTGCCCAGGATGGGCACGACGTTCAGTCCCGCTGTGGAGCAGGAGCTCCATAGCGCGTCGGTGCCCAGTCTGGGGCCGACAGTCAGCCCAACCAGAGGGCTGGAAACCATCTCTGCGTCGGTGCCCAGGGTGGGCACGACGTTCAGCCCCGCTGTGGAGCAGGAGCTCCATAGCGCGTCGGTGCCCAGTCTGGGGCCGACAGCCAGCCCAACCAGAGGGCTGGAAACCATCTCTGCGTCGATGCCCAGGGTGGGCACGACGTTCAGCCCCGCTGTGGAGCAGGAGCTCCATAGCGCGTCGGTGCCCAGTCTGGGGCCGACAGCCAGCCCAACCAGAGGGTTGGGAACCATCTCTGCGTCGGTGCCCAGGGTGGGCACGACGTTCAGTCCCGCTGTGGAGCAGGAGCTCCATAGCGTGTCGGTGCCCAGTCTGGGGCCGACAGCCAGACCAGCTGCAGGGCTGAAGACCATCTCTGCGTCGGTGCCCAGGGTGGGCACGACGTTCAGTCCCGCTGAACGTCGTTGTCAGGGTCGAGGGCTCCCGCACCAGGGTCCAGACAGGACTTGGTGACTGGCGGGAGTACTGAGGGGGGAACCACCGCGCCGGGGTCCGGACCGGATCGGGCGTGCAACGGAGAGGTAGGAGGGAGGCTACTCTCACAGCCTGTGCCACGCCCGGAACCGGAACCGGAGCCCCCACCAGCAACCACCTCAGTACCCCGCCATGTCCCCCCTAGTTTTGGACATTTTTTCTTTTCAGGAGAGGGGGGACTGTATGTGTGCGGTCGGGAGTCCGCACCTTAGGGGGGGGGGTACTGTGAGGGCTTGGTTGTGGTAAGGCCTCTTACTCCCACCTAGGGGAGGAGAGAGGCACACAACCAAGCTCTCACACATTATTAGGGAGATGATCATCCCCAATCAGAGACAGCTGTATAGCGTTGTCTCTGATTGGGGATAGTATTTAGGCTCCACACACAGCCACCTGTGTGTGGATCATTGTCTGTTGTGTTTGTCTGCACTGCCTGCAACACAAAGTAAGTCACCGTGTTTTTGTTTGTTATCGTGTTTTTGTTTTCTCCTTTTTAGTTGTTAATGCTTCGTGAGAACAACTCATTATCAATAAAAAGGATGACACTTCACCAGCGCTCCGTATATCGTCCCATTAATACTACGCACCGTGACAATCTCTCTATCTTGCTTCTCCTTCATTTCTGAAGAAATGAATGTGTTAAACTGTTCAGCTATTGTCTTTCTCTCTCTTTGAGTCAACTACTCACCGCAGGTTATGCACTGCAGTGCTATCTAGCTGTAGTTTATGCTTTCAGTACACAATTAATTATCTGGTCCTTTGATTGGGTGGACAACATGTCAGTCCATGCTGCAAGAGCTCTCATAGGTTGGAGGATGTCCTCCGGAAGCTGTCATAATTACTGTGTAAGTCTAGGGGGTGAGAACCATGAGCCTTCTAGGTTTTGTATTCAAGTCAATGTACCACTACAGAGTGCTGTTTAGGCTACTGTAGACCTTCATTGCAAAACTGTGTCTTTTAATCAATCATTTGGTGACGTGAATATGTTTAGTATGGTTTTGTCTAAAAAGGACACGGTTGTTTCGTAAATTCACTGAGGAAGATGGTCCTCCCCTTCCTCCTATGAGGAGCCTCCACTGTGAGTCTCACTATAATTCATTTGTGAGGGTTACATGGTGATTTAGGGACTGTCAGGTTTACACAGTTATTTAGGGAGTGAATACTGCTGAGGCTGGTGCTTTAGTATGGAGCCAACTCTGTCATTCTCCCACTCTCTCAACACACACTTCTCCTTTGATATTTTCATTATATTACAGTGCATGCAAAACGTCCTGTTTACTTTTCTATAAATAGTGCTCAGTACACACACAATGATCTACCTTGAACTTTAAGTGTGTGTGTGTATGTGTGTGAGTGTGTGTTTGTGTATGTGTGTGCGTGTGTGTCGTTTGATACATTCCAATAGATGGCGGAGTGCAGGAAACAGGAAGGGGTTTGGGAGGGTCATCATGTATTCTCAGAGATGACTGTCAGATAACTGGGAATAATTCTGTAAGTCTTACTGTAGTCACAGTGACTGATCCCAGGAATGAGGATCTATATATGTTGTTAAAAATAAAAAAAGCTGCAACACTCGCTCACCTTTGAAAACATAGGTTAACTACTAGCGTTACTTACTAGAGTTACATTGTTAATACAGTCACCATTGTGTTACACTGGTGTCAATAGTGGGATAGCTATACACCCAAGCCTTGAAGAGATGGATGACACCGTGAAGCAGCTAGTGAAGGAGACCGGTTAAGAAGAGGAGAAGCTGAGCACTCTGGATGTTGTGACAAAACCATCAGTAGAGTTGAAAATGCGATGAAAACATATTTAACTGTAAAAGTAATTTCTTTGTGCACAGTTGAAAAATATATTGCTAATAGAAAAATGGATGGTGAGAGGGGAGATGGGAGGGGTTGAGTGGAGCTGAAGGATGGGATTAATTAAAAAAAAAAGATAACTAATGTAAAATATACTGTGTACGTAAAATGTATATAAGTTCAGAACTTTTGTGAAGCAGCACAATTAGAAATGTATGTCTTCAGAGATAGATGGGGTTAATGGTAGCTGAAGGATGGGATTAAAAACAAACAAAAGATAACTATTGTAAAATACATTATGGCCATAAAATGTATATAGTATGAATAAACTGGAAGTAGAAGCCTAAGTGTTGTTGTCCATTAGTTTACTCCAATTAGAGGAGGGGTGGCAGGGTTATGGGGAAAATAATAAAGGATAATATATTTAAAAGAGATATATACAGTGAGCACCATAATTCATTGGACAGTGACCATTATTTTGTTATTTTGGTTCTGTACTCGAACACTTTGAGTTTGAAAGGATACAAATTCATACATATCGGATGAAACATTTAGAAATGACAGCACCTTTTGTACCTGGTCCCCCCATTTTAAGGTACTACAAGTATTTGTTGAATTGGCTTCACAGATGTGTGTCGTTAGGCAGGTGTATTAATTGGTGTCATTAGTGAATGCAGGAGAGCTGTTGATGAATAGTATTGATTCTAGACTTTGCTATTGCCTTTAGAGGTTGTTGTTGGGGGTGTGACAACATGAGGAAGACAGCAGTGTCAATGCAAATTAAGCTGGCCGTCATAAGGCTCAGAAATGAAATCAATCAATCAGGAACATTGCAAAAACCCTGGGCATGCCCAAGTCAACAGTTTAGTTCATCAATAACAAGAAAAAAACAACCGGTGAACTCAATTATGTCAGAAGACCCGGTAGACTGAGGAAGACCACTGTAGTGGAATACTCTCTATGGTGAAGAACCCCCCCCTGACAACAGCCCAACAGATCAAAAACACTCTCCTGGATGCAGGTGTAGATGTGTCAAAGTCTACCATACGTAGAAGACTCCACCAGCAGGACTACAGAGGGTTCACTACAAGATGCAAACCACTGATAAGCCTGAAGAACAGAAAGGCAAGATTACAGTTTGCTAAAAAGCACATAAAAGATCCCCAAGAGTTCTGGGGGAAAAGTATTGTGGACAGATGAGACAAAGATTAACATGTACCAGAGTGATGGAAAGAGGAAAGTGTGGAGAAAAAAAAGAAATGCCCATGATTCAAAGCATTCCACCTCATCCGTGAAACATGGTGGAGGGGGTGTTATGGCTTGGGCCTGTATGGCTGCCAGTGGAACAGGCTCACTTGTCTTCATCGATGATGTGACTGCAGACAGAAGTAGAACAATGAATTCTGAAGTCTACAGAAATATTTTATCTGCTAAGATAAAACCAAATGCCTCCAAACTCATTGGACGGCACTTCATCATACAACAAACTTCACCTAAACACACTGCTAGAGCAATGAAGGGGTTTTTGATGGCCAACATGCTGAAGAGGAGACTGAAGGCAATAAGTCCCCGAAACAAGCAGGAAGTGAAGATGGCTGCAGTACAGGCCTGGCAGAGCATCACCAGGGAAGATACCCAGCGTCTGGTGATGTCGATGCATCGCAGACTTCAAGCAGTCATTGTATGCAAAGGATATGCAACCAAATATTAACAATGATTACTTTATTCTTCATTATGTTCAACTGTCCAATGGTTTTTGATGCCTGAAAATGGGGGGGGGACCATGTACAAAAGGTTCTATAATTTCTAAACGGTTAATTAGATATTTATGAAAATACCCTAAAATTTAAGCTGTATCCTTTCAAACTCAAAGTGTTCGAGTACAGAACCAAAATAACAGAAAAATTGTCACTGTCCAATGAATTATGGTGCTCACTGTATATATATGTTATATATGTTATATATATAACATACACATGTTTACAAAAAAATATATGTGGGATTGGAAATGATGCAGACAATTACATTTATCTGCACTATTAATGTTGACTTCCCTCTTAAAAAAATTTATAAATAAATTATGTGCAGTACAGCGCATTCGGAAAGTATTCAGACCCTTTGACTTTTTCCATATTTTGTTACGTTACAGCCTTATTCTAAATTGTATATATATATTTTTTAAATCCCCTCATCAATCTACACACAATACCCCATAATAACACAATACCCCATAATAACACAATACCCCATAATAACAAAGCAAAAACAATTTGTAGAACTTTTAACAAATTTAGTAAAAATACAAAACTGAAATATCTTCTTTACAGAAGTATTTAGACCCTTTGCTATGAGACTCGAAAATGAGCTCAAATGCATCCTGTTTCCATTGACCATCTTTGAGATGTTTCTACAACTTGATTGGAGTCCACCTGTGGTAAATTCAATTGAAGGTTCCACAGTTAACAGTGCATGTTAAGGAAAAACCAAGCCCTGAGATCGAAGGAATTGTCCGTAGAGCTCCGAGACAGGATTGTGTCGAGGCACAGATCTGGGGAAGAGTAGCAAAAAATTCTGCAGCATTGAAGGTGCCCAAGAACCCAGTGGCATCCATCATTCTTAAATGGAAGAAGTTTGGAAGCACCAGACTCTTTCTAGAGCTGGCCGCCTGGACAAACTGAGCAATTGGGGGAGAAGGGCCTTGGTCAGGGAGGTGACCAAGATCCAGATGGTCACTCTGACAGATCTCCAGAGTTCCTCTGTGGAGATGAGAGAACCTTCCAGAAGGACAACCATCTCTGCAGCACTCCACCAATCCTGCCGTTATGTTGGAGTGGCCAGACAGAAGCCACTCCTCAGTTAAACGCACAAGACAGCTCGTTTGGATTCTCAGACCATGAGAAACAAGATTCTCTAGTCTGTTGAAACCAACAAACTCTTTGGCCTGAATGCCAAGCAACACGTCTTGAAGAAACCAGGCATCATGCTGTGGGGATGTTTTTCATCGGCAGGGACTGGGAGACTAGTCAGGATCGAGGGAAAGATGAACAGAGCAAAGTACAGAGAGATCCTTGATGAAAATCTGCTCCAGAACGCTCAGGACCTCAGACTGGGGTTCAACATCCAACAGGACAACAACCCTAAGCACACAGTCAAGACAACGCAGATGTAGCTACGGTACAAGACTTTGAATGTCCTTGAGTGGCCCAACCAGAGCCCGGACTTGAACCCGATCGAACATCTCTGGAGAGACCTGAAAATAGCTGTGTGGCGATGCTCCCCATCTAACCTGATAGATTTTGCAGAGAAGAATGTGAGATACTCCCCAAATACAGGTGTGCCAAGCTTGTAGGGTCATACCAAGAAGACTCAAGGCTGTAATCGCTGCCAAAGGTGCTTCAACAAAGTACTGAGTAAAGGGTCTGAATTGTTTTATTTAAATTTAACCAGGAAAGTCAGTTAAGAACAAATTCTTATATACAATGGTGTCTTACACCGGCCAAACTTAGACGACGCTAGGCCAATTGTATGCCACCCTATGGGATCCCCATTCACAACCAGTTGTGATACAGCCTGGAATTGAACCAGGTTGTCTGTAGTGACACCTCTAGCACTTAGATGCAGTGCCTTAGACCACTGCGCCACTTGGGAGCCCCTTACTTAAATGTGAAATTGCCCTTTAAAAAAAATATATTAATAAAAAAAAGGTTTTGCTTTGTCATTATGGGGTATTGTGTGTAGATTGAGGGGGAAAAAACAAGTTAATACATTTTAGAATAAGGCTGTAACGTAACAATGTCGAAAAAGACTAGAGTTCTGAATACTTTCCGAATGCACTGTATGTCATCACACACAGCCCTTTAACCACAACAAGTAGATTTTATGGAAACACTCTGGTGGGAAAATGCGCATATATTAGAATATTTGTGTGAAAGTCTGTCACAAATTGGATGGAAACCTAGCTAGTGCCTCTGAGTCTAAAGGGATCTGTACAGTCAGTTTCAGAATGTATTGTATTAGACCAGAGTGACACAGATACTGTATCTGAACTTGCCTTTCACATATCCTCTACTACTGTCATTCCGTAGATGCTCTAGATCTCCCATGGTGCCTTGCTGCTTCCTGTCTGTCAGGGCCTCACACGATAACAATGAGAGGATTGTCTTAGATTTGGCTCTTTCCTTGCTCCCACATGTACTATTGCTTGCTTTCATTCATTCCTTCTTTCCTTCTTTCTTTCTTTCTTTCTTTCTTTCTTTCTTTCTTTCTTTCTTTCTTTCTATCTTTAATATTCTCTCTCTACTTCTCTCTCTTTACTACTATCTCTCTACTACTATCTCTCTTTACTACTATCTCTCTACTACTATCTCTCTTTACTACTCTCTCTTTACTATCTCTCTTTACTAATCTCTCATTACTAATCTCTCTTTACTAATCTCTAATTACTAATCTCTCATTACTAATCTCTCATTACTAATCTCTCTTTACTAATCTCTCTTTACTAATCTCTCATTACTACTCTCTCTCTAATACTCTCTCTTTACTACTCTCTCTCTAATACTCTCTCTTTACTACTCTCTCTCTAATACTCTCTCTTTACTACTCTCTCTCTAATACTCTCTCTTTACTACTCTCTCTCTAATACTCTCTCTTTACTACTCTCTCTCTAATACTCTCTCTCTAATACTCTCTCTTTACTACTCTCTCTCTAATACTCTCTCTTTACTACTCTCTCTTTACTGCTCTCTCTTTACTACTCTCTCTCTACTACTCTCTCTTTACTACTCTCTCTCTAATACTCTCTCTTTACTACTCTCTCTCTAATACTCTCTCTTTACTACTCTCTCTCTAATACTCTCTCTTTACTACTCTCTCTTTACTACTCTCTCTCTACTACTCTCTCTCTCTCTAATACTCTCTCTTTACTACTCTCTCTCTAATACTCTCTCTTTACAACTCTCTCTTTACTACTCTCTCTTTACTACTCTCTCTTTACTACACTCTCTCTTTACTACTCTCTCTCTAATACTCTCTCTTTACTACTCTCTCTTTACTACTCTCTCAAATACTCTCTCTTTACTACTCTCTCTTTACTACTCTCTCTACTACTCTCTCCCTTTACTACTCTCTCTACTACTCTCTCTACTACTCTCTCTACTACTCTCTCTCTACTACTCTCTCTACTACTCTCTCTACTACTCTCTCTCTACTACTACTCTCTACTACTCTTTCTCTACTACTCTCTCTACTACTCTCTCTCTACTACTCTCTCTACTACTACTCTCTACTACTACTCTCTCTACTACTCTCTCTCTACTACTCTCTACTACTCTCTCTCTACTACTCTCTCTACTACTCTCTCTCTACTACTCTCTCTACTTCTACTACTCTCTCTACTACTCTCTCTCTACTACTCTCTCTCTACTACTACTCTCTCTACTACTCTCTCTACTACTCTCTCTCTACTACTCTCTCTACTACTCTCTCTACTACTCTCTCTCTACTACTCTCTACTACTCTTTCTCTACTACTCTCTCTACTACTCTCTCTACTACTACTCTCTCTACTACTCTCTCTACTACTCTCTCTACTACTCTCTCTACTTCTACTACTCTCTCTACTACTCTCTCTCTACTACTCTCTCTACTACTCTCTCTACTACTCTCTCTACTACTCTCTCTACTACTACTCTCTCTACTACTCTCTCTACTACTCTCTCTCTACTACTCTCTCTACTACTCTCTCTCTACTACTCTCTCTACTTCTACTACTCTCTCTACTACTCTCTCTCTACTACTCTCTCTACTACTCTCTCTACTACTCTCTCTACTACTACTCTCCCTTTACTACTCTCTCTACTACTCTCTCTACTACTCTCTCTACTACTCTCTCTCTACTACTCTCTACTACTCTCTCTCTACTACTCTCTCTACTACTCTCTCTACTACTACTCTCTATACTACTCTCTCTACTACTACTCTCTCTACTACTCTCTCTACTACTACTCTCTCTACTACTACTCTCCCTTTACTATTCTCTCTACTACTCTCTCTACTACTCTCTCTACTACTCTCTCTCTACTACTCTCTCTACTACTCTCTCTACTACTACTCTCTCTACTACTACTCTCCCTTTACTACTCTCTCTACTACTCTCTCTACTACTCTCTCTACTACTCTCTCTCTACTACTCTCTCTACTACTACTCTCTCTACTACTACTCTCCCTTTACTACTCTCTCTACTACTCTCTCTACTACTCTCTACTACTCTCTCTACTACTCTCTCTACTACTCTCTCTCTACTACTCTCTCTACTACTCTCTCTCTACTACTCTCTCTACTTCTACTACTCTCTCTACTACTCTCTCTACTACTCTCTCTCTACTACTACTCTCTCTACTACTCTCTCTACTACTCTCTCTCTACTACTCTCTCTACTACTCTCTCTCTACTACTCTCTACTACTCTCTCTCTACTACTCTCTCTACTTCTACTACTCTCTCTACTACTCTCTCTCTACTACTCTCTCTACTACTCTCTCTACTACTCTCTCTCTACTACTCTCTACTACTCTCTCTCTACTACTCTCTCTACTACTCTCTCTCTACTACTCTCTCTACTACTCTCTCTCTACTACTCTCTCTACTACTCTCTCTACTACTCTCTCTACTTCTACTACTCTCTCTACTTCTACTACTCTCTCTACTACTCTCTCTACTACTCTCTCTCTACTACTCTCTACTACTACTCTCTCTACTACTCTCTCTCTACTACTCTCTCTACTACTCTCTCTACTACTCTCTCTACTACTCTCTCTCTACTACTCTCTCTACTTCTACTCTCTCTACTACTCTCTCTCTACTACTCTCTCTCTACTACTCTCTCTACTACTCTCTCTCTACTACTCTCTCTACTACTCTCTCTCTACTACTCTCTCTACTACTCTCTCTCTACTACTCTCTCTACTACTCTCTCTACTTCTACTACTCTCTCTCTACTACTCTCTCTACTACTCTCTCTCTACTACTCTCTCTCTACTACTCTCTCTACTACTCTCTCTACTACTACTCTCTCTCTACTACTCTCTCTCTACTACTACTCTCTCTTTATTACTCTCTATTTTTCTCTGAAACCTTTCTGTCCTCTTCTTCTACAACATTATCTCTCTGATGGTATTGATGGTGTGCTCGCTTAGCATTTCCAAATGTGTCTCTGAGGAGAGAAGAGAGTGCTGCTCGAACATCTTCCTCCATTTTTGACTTATAGACTTCCTGTATTTGCTGTGCTGTGACTCAGGAGTCCTCCTGCATCCATTTTGTGAGATTCATTTATTGTACTGTATTTGTTTTGATTAGCAGTTTTCTCATCTATTGTTCTAATATGCTTTGGCAGTGATTTCATCATCAAGAATTCAACCTGCTTCAGCCAGTGCTACTCCAGTCCTCTGTGCTTGTCTCCCATGGACATGCCACTGAACTCTCAACAATATGCAGACAAAAAATCACCCATTTATTCAAATAGTATGTGATAACTCAATGTGTGTGTGTTTGTGTGTGTGTGTGTGTGCGTGTTGTAACGCTGTGTGGAACAGTTTTTCCTTCCTGTTGCATCATGTCTGTCGTCCTACTGTACTGCTGTCAACACTGGAGAGTGTACTACAGTGGCTAGCCTCTGAGAGGGTTGCCAAATGTGTCGTACCACAGTTCAGCATGTTTAGACAGGTGTGTGTAGACACCATAGATCACACTGTATTACCTGTACTGCTCACCTACAGGGGCCCAACTCTATAAGTAGACCTGATCTCAATCCACAAAAGACTGTAGCTAGCTCTACCGCCCCATTCAAAAGGTGATCTACTGTCCCAAGGTCTGATCAGCATACATGGAAGCCAGCCAGGAAATATTGAATTAAACACAGATTATAAATTATGGGGTCCTGGAAGAGAGGAGATCGACGCAGGGTGATCCTGGAAAGTGCTGTCGTGGGAAGGGTCCTTAATGCACTTCCTGTTTTGAGACCTGTTCCTGTACAACTTAGCGTTTTCCCTCACGTACTGTAGTGCTCAGTAAAGAGCTTTTATGTAAACTATTAGCCCCTCTCTTCTCCATCCATCCATCCATCCATCCATCCATCCATCCATCCATCCATCCATCCATCCATCCATCCATCCATCCATCCATCCATCCTCACTATAATTTCCAGTCCTGTGAGCAACTTTAAACCTTAGTCAATCCATCCATCCACGCCAGCCCTGTACCACCACTGAGATACTGAAAACCCTTTACATTAAACCCTCTTTCCAAAAGCTCAATTATCCCCCCATCCATCCATCCACCCCTCAGCTCTGAGCTACAGGAGGCTAAACCGCTCTTCTGGTAAATCTACATCTTACACTCCAATTTACTGCGTACTATTTTGGATCTAGGTTATGATAAATGCCAGATAGAGTGTGCTGGTTGTTTGTGGAATCTGTGTCAATTGAAAGCCATACTATGCCGTCTGAGGGCTGTGGTTATGGGCTAATGCTATGATGTCTGAGGGCTGGGGTTATGGGCTAATGCTATGATGTCTTAGGGCTGGGGTTGTGGGCTAATGCTATGATGTCTGAGGGCTGGGGTTATGGGCTAATGCTATGATGTCTTAGGGCTGGGGTTGTGGGCTAATGCTATGATGTCTAAGGGCTGGGGTTATGGGCTAATGCTATGATGTCTTAGGGCTGTGGTTATGGGCTAATGCTATGATGTCTGAGGGCTGGGGTTATGGGCTAATGCTATGATGTCTTAGGGCTGGGGTTATGGGCTAATGCTATGATGTCTTAGGGCTGTGGTTATGGGCTAATGCTATGATGTCTTAGGGCTGTGGTTATGGGGTAATGCTATGATGTCTTAGGGCTGTGGTTATGGGGTAATGCTATGATGTCTGAGGGCTGGTGCTATGGGCCAATGCACAACCCTTTGAAAATAAGCCAAAACCTATTAATTGAAAGTTTATTTGTAAAAGTGACAGACTATTTGTATCACATTTACATGAGAAATTCAGTGTGTGTGTGTTCATGTGTGTGCACCTGCATGTGTGTGTGTGTGTGTGTGTGTGTGTGTGTGTGTAACATCCTCCACTGAATGAAATAAACATTAGGGTCTCATTCATCTCCCTGTGGTGTATTTCAGGTACACTTGGTTCCCATTTCACAGGACAGGGATGAAGAGGTGGTTGGAAGAGGAAGAGGATATGGTTTCCCCTGACCCCACACACCAGACTTGTGTGTGGTCAAGCAGGGTCCATGATTTCATCCTCCCCAGAAGTGTGTATAGTGTTATTTTGATGGTCTCCATTTGTGACGTTAGAAGTTTTCATTGATCATCTGTATATTAATGCACTATCACTGTAACCATGACAATTGTATACATGCCGTTTCCATGATGTCAGTGTTGCTGTAATTATTGTCTTGATTTAATCACATTAGAAATTATCTCTCGCTCTCTCTCTGTCTATCTCTCTCTGTCTCTCTGTCTATCTCTCTCTGTCTCTCTGTCTATCTCTCTCTGTCTCGCTCTGTCTCTCTCTGTCTCGCTCTGTCTCGCTCTGTCTCTGTCTCTCTCTGTCTCGCTCTGTCTCTCTCTGTCTCGCTCTGTCTCTCTCTGTCTCTGTCTCTGTCTCTCTCTGTCTCTCTCTGTCTCTCTCTCTCTCTGTCTCTCTGTCTCGCTCTGTCTCTCTCTGTCTCGCTCTGTCTCTCTCTGTCTCTCTCTCTCTCTCTCTCTGTCTCTGTCTCTCTGTCTCTCTCTGTCTCTCCCTAATTCTATGTCTACAAGTGTCAAAATCAGGCTTGTCTTACGATTTTATTCTATCCACGACTGGTGTGATATTTATGCTGAGCAGTCAGATTGATATTCTATCCTGTAGAAAATGTGACATTCAGTGACATTCAGTGATGTGTAATTGTATGTGTGTGTTTGTGTGTTGTTCAGAGACTGTTTAAAAAACAGCAAAGGGCTGACCCTTCACATGAAGGAAAAGTCGAAGTCCAAAGCTATTCCACGTGATATATGGTGTGTGTGTGTGTGTGTGTGTGTGTGTGTGCATCTGTGTGTGTAATTGAGCGAAGGTTTGTGCACTTTTCTCTTATCACAGTTTACTGTCTTTGATTAGTTTGAATAAATCAGACTGTTACATAAACCTGGTTGTGGCTGCAGGCTATACTACTGAACATTTCATAGCACATAATCACTATGACAGGAATTAAGTCAGTTCAGTTGAAGTGCGGTGACTAGTTTCCCATGCAGCTTGTAAACTCCAAGAATCACAGGTAGAACCAGACACTTACATGTTTAAACCTTGAATACACTACAATTGTCTGTGACAACAGAGGCAGTATGGGTAAGTGAGTGGGAGTGGGAGTGGGCACTCCTTCTTTGTGACCTCTATACACCACAGTACTGCATCTTCTGAATTACACATCTACTACTGCTCTGCCAAATAAAGGTCTCTTGTTGAACGTGCATGTCAGTTTGTTCAGACATGCACATGTATGTTAGAGTTCAACAGACGTTGAACAATTTAACTTTTTTGTTTTCAAAAGGTTTTAGCATGGTACATTCCATGGGAACATGTGACTCTCAAACCCCTCTTTAAACCCTTCAGTTTCTACCTGGTTGAGTGGGCTCTCTCACTGAGCAAGGCTCCAGGGCAGAGTGTTGCTGCCATGCTATGTTGTTGTCTTAGGTCTCTCTTTATGTAGTGTTTTGTCCTATATTTATATTTTTAATCCCAGCCCCCGTCCCTGCAGGAGGTCTTATGCCTTTTGGTAGGCCGTCATTGTAAATAAGAATTTGTTCTTAACTGACTTGCCTAGTTAAATAATGATTTATTTATTTATTTTAAATAAAATTAAACAATTCCAATTAAGGAACTCCAACTCCCCAGCGGACCTGAACGCCGTGCCCAACCTGGACACCAGCGCAGAGACTGTCTCCAGCCACGTAGCTGGGCTGGATACCGGCCCCAGACTGGACACCGGCACGCTGAGGAACTCCAACTCCCCAGCGGACATGAACGCCGTGCCCATCCTGGACACCAGCGCAGAGACGATTCCCCACCACGTAGCAATGCTGGCTACCACCATCTGGACCGTCACGGGAGGCTCCGGACTCTGGACCGTCACGGGGGGCTCCGGTCTCTGGACCGTCATGGGGGCCTCCGGACTCTGGACCGTCACGGGAGGCTCCAGGCTGTGGACCGTCGCTGGAGGCTACGGGCTGTGGACCGTCGCTGGAGGCTCCGGGCTGTGGACCATCGCTGGAGGCTCCGGATTGTGAGCCGTCGCTGGAGGCTCCGGGCTGTGGACCATCACTGGAGGCTCCGGACTGTGAGCCGTCGCTGGAGGCTCCGGGCAGTGGACCGTCGCTGGAGGCTCCGGGCAGTGGGCCGTCGCTGAAGGCTCCAGGCTATGAACCGTCGCTGGAGGCTCCGGGCAGTGGGCCATAGCTGGAGGCTCCAGGCTGTGGAGGCGCACCATTGGTCTGGTGCGAGGAGCAGGCACGGACCATACCGGCGTTGGAGATCTCCGACTGCCCCAGTCGTCTTCTCTCCACCGCCAATCCCCATCCTGGGAGAGCTCCTCCGGGAGCCCCCACGAGTGAGGGAACAGGAGCACATCGTCGTCGTCGTCCTCCGACTCTTCTGTGTACTCCCGCTCCCATGGCTGTAGGGGCTCCTCCTGGAACCCCCACAAGTGCAGTGGCCGGGGCTCCTCACCGTCGATCCCCGACCACCCCCATAACCCTCCCCCAAAAACTGTTTGGGGGATTTTCTGGGCTCCAAGCTGGTCCGTCACCTTCCTGGCCCGCCGACGTGGCCGACGACGACGGCGCCGCTGCTCCGGACACCAGCCTTTCTCTCTTCTACAATATGGTTCTAAGCTGTGGAGGGCGTCCAGTCAATTCAAGTTCAATGACAGCCAGAGTTCCAAATCCCATAATCCAAAACCAAGCAGTGGGTCATGTCCAGGGGTCATATCCAGGGGTCATGTCCAGGTCTGAACCATCTGTAAACCCCAGTTTAATGAATAACTGCAGCATCTTCTACCAGCAAAGGGGCTGGTAGATACAGACACTATACAATGTTCAGCCCTAGGACCATGCCTCAGGACTACCTGTCCTGATGACTCCTGGCCATCCCCAGTTCACCTGGTCGTGCTTCTGATCCAGTTTCTGCTGTTCTGCCTGTGGCTATGGAACCCTGACCTGTTCACCGGACGCGCCATCTTGTCCCAGACCTGCTGTTTTCAACTCTCTCTCTCTACCTGCTATTTCAACATCTAAATGCCCGGCTATGAAAAGCCAAGTGACATTTACTCCTGATGTACTTACCTGTTATAACCTCTACAACCACTGTGATTATTATTTGACCCTTAATGGCCATGTATTGTTATAATCTAATAATTTTCCTAGCCACCGTGCTTCTACATCTGCATTGCTTGCTGTTTGGGGATTTAGGCTGGGTTTCTGTATAGCACCTTGTGACACTGGCTGATGTAAAAAGGGCTTTATAAATACATTTGATTCATTGATTGATTTATTATTAATATGATAATGATTTTTTTTTTTTTTTTAATATTTCACCTTTATTTAACCAGGTAGGTCAGTTGAGAACAAGTTCTCATTTGCAACTGCGACCTGGCCAAGACAAAGCAAAGCAGTGCGACAAAAACAACAACACAGAGTTACACAGTAAACAAACATAGTCAAAAACACAATAGAAAATCTATATACAGAGTGCAAAATGTAGTGCAAAAATGCAATAAGGTTCGGAGGTAGGACAATAAATAGACCATATTTATTAATCTTAAATTTAACCCCTTGTTCTTATCTTAAGAGTCCGTATGACCTTTGACCCCATTAAGCAGGGATTGCAGTAAACTGTTTGTAGAGTCCTCTGGGGAAACAAGGCGGACAAGCTATAGTTTATGCTAGAAATGAGGATAAACTGTTTTGGCTCTCAGACGTTTTAAAGAATAACAAAACATGGGACAAATGAGAGGTCAGGGCTGGGAGTGTTTACATTGAGAACAACATGAATACAGGGAGAGTATCATATAAATAGTTGGTCATGAGAACAACATGTATACAGGGAGAGTCTCATATAAAGTGTAGGAGAGAAGACGATGCCTTTGTCATTTCACCTGTCTATCAATGTTCCCCATTCAACCCCACCCAAGGCTGACTGAGGCAGGGGATGTGACAACTCAGAAGGTGGTATGAAATAAGATAACTAAACTCAGAAGGTGGTATGAAATAAGATAACTAAACTCAGAAGGTGGTATGAAATAAGATAACTAAACTCAGAAGGTGGTATGAAGTAAGATAACTAAACTCAGAAGGTGGTATGAAGTAAGATAACTAAACTCAGAAGGTGGTATGAAGTAAGATAACTAAACTCAGAAGGTGGTATGAAGTAAGATAACTAAACTCAGAAGGTGGTATGAAATAAGATAACTAAACTCAGAAGGTGGTATGAAGTAAGATAACTAAACTCAGAAGGTGGTATGAAGTAAGATAACTAAACTCAGAAGGTGGTATGAAGTAAGATAACTAAACTCAGAAGGTGGTATGAAGTAAGATAACTAAACTCAGAAGGTGGTATGAAATAAGATAACTAAACTCAGAAGGTGGTATGAAGTAAGATAACTAAACTCAGAAGGTGGTATGAAGTAAGATAACTAAACTCAGAAGGTGGTATGAAGTAAGATAACTAAACTCAGAAGGTGGTATGAAGTAAGATAAGTAAACTCAGAAGGTGGTATGAAGTAAGATAAGTAAACAGATTAACAAAGAAAGGATAATAACTGAATAGATTAGAATCTCCTAGTAAGAGAAAAGAGAGAGAGAGAGAAACAGAGCGAGAGAGGGAGAGAAAGAGAGAGAGAGAGAGAGAGAGAGCGAGAGAGAGAGAGAGAGAGAGAAAGAGAGAGAGACTGAACTGATCACCCCATTCCACAAAAGTGGAGACCATGGGATATGCGTCAACAGAAACCTTGGGAAAATCCTCTGCATAATCATTAACAGCAGACTCGTACATTTCTTCAGTGAAAACATTGTACTGAGCAAATGTCAAATTGGCTTTTTAAAAACTTATCGTACGACAGACCACATATTCACCCTGCACACCCCAATTGACAAACAAACAAACCAAACCAAAGGCAAAGTCTTCTCATGCTTTGTTGATTAAAAACAAATCCATGTACACAAACATCAAGTCTGCGGTAAAAATTGGCAAAAAACAATTTCTTTCCACAGGGCCGTGACGTGAGACAGGGATGCAGCTTAAGCCCCACCCTCTTCAACACATACAGCGGGTGAAATAAGTATTGAACAAGTCACCATTTTTCTATATTCTTTTTATATTTCCAAAGGTGCTATTGACATGACATTTTCACCAGATGTTGGTAACAACCCAAGTAATCCATACATACAAAGAAACCAAAACAAATAAGTTCAGAAATTAAGTTATGTGTAATAATGTGAAATGACACAGGGAAAAAGTATTGAACACACTTACTGATATTTATTTAATACTTTGTACAAAAGCCTTTGTTGGTAATGACAGCTTCAAGACGCCTCCTGTATGGAGAAACTAGTCACATGCATTGCTCTGGTGTGATTTTGGCCCATTCTTCCACATAAACAGTCTTCAAATCTTGAAGGTTCCATGGGCCTTTTCTATGAATCTTGATCTTCAGTTCTTTCCATAGATTTTCAATGGGATTTAAGTCAGGTGATTGGCTGGGCCATTCTAGCAGCTTTATTTTCTTTCTTTGAAACCAATTGAGAGTTTCCTTGGCTGTGTGTTTGGGATCATTGTCTTGCTGAAATGTCCACCCTCGTTTCATCTTCATCATCCTGGTAGATGGCAGCAGATTTTTGTCAAGAATGTCTCGGTAAATTTGCCCATTCATCCTTCCTTCAATTATGTGAAGTTTGCCAGTACCATTTGCTGAAAAGCAGACCCCCACACCATGATGTTCCCACCTCCAAACTTCACTGTTGGTATGGTGTTTTTAGGGTGATGTGCAGTGCCATTTCTCCTCGAAAAATGGTGTGTATTATGACATCCAAACAGTTAAATTTTGCTCTCATCTGACCACACTATATTCTCCCAGTATTTCACTGGCTTTTCCAAATGTTGTGCAGCAAACTTTAAACGAGCTTCAACATGCTTTTTTTCAGCAATGGAGTCTTGCGTGGTGAGCGTGCATACAGGTCATGGCGGTGGAGTGCATTACTTACTGTTTTCTTTGAGACAACAGTACCTGCTAATTGCAGGTCTTTTTGAAGCTCTCCACAAGTGGTCCTTGGCTCTTGGACAACTCTTCTGATTATTCTTTTCACTCCTCTGTCAGAAATCTTGTGAGGAGCACCTGGTCGAGGCAAATTTATGGTGAAATTATTGTCTTTCCACTTCCGTATTATGGCCCCAACAGTGCTCACTGGAACATTCAGAAGTTTAGAAATGTGCCTATAACCAATGCCATCATTATGTTTTGCAACAATTAGGTTGTGAAGGTCTTGAGACAGCTCTTTGCTTTTACCCATCATGACATGTGTCTTGTGTGACACCTTGGCAATGAGACCTTTTTGTACCTCCCTTTCTTCATGTGTTCAATACTTTTTCCCTGTGTCATTTCACATTATTACACATAACCTAATTTCTCAACTTATTTGTTTTGGTTTCTTTTTATGTATGGATTACTTGGGTTGTTACCAACATCTGGTGTAAATGTCATGTCAATAGCACCTTTGGAAATATATTTACTGAGAAAAATGGTGACGTCTTCAATACTTATTTCACACGCTGTATATCAACGAATTGGTGAGGGCACTAGAACAGTCTGCAGCACCCGGCCTCACACTACTACAATCTGAAGTCAAATGTCTACTGTTTGCTGATGATCTGGTGCTTCTGTCACCAACCAAGGAGGGCCAACAGCAGCACCTAGATCTTCTGCACAGATTCTGACAGACCTAGGCCCTGACAGTAAATCTCGGTAAAAAGGTCCAGTCGCCATGACCACAAATACAAATTCCATCTAGACACCATTTCCCTAGAGCACACAAAAAACAATACAGGCCTAAACATCAGCGCCACAGATAACTTCCACAAAACTGTGAACGATCTGAGAGACAAGGCAAGAAGGGCCTTCAATGCCATCAAAAGGAACATAAAATTCGACATACCAATTAGGATCTGGCTAAAAATACTTGAATCAGTTATAGAACCCATTGCCCTTTATGGTTGTGAGGTCTGGGGTCCGCTCACCAACCAAGAATTCACAAAATGGGACAAACACCAAATTGAAACTCTGCATGCAGAATTCTGCAAAAATATCCTCCATGTACAACGCAAAACACAAAATAATGCATGCAGAGCAGAATTAGGCCGATACCCGCTAATTATCAAAATCTAGAAAAGAGCCGTTAAATTCTACAACCACCTAAAAGGAAGCGATTCCCAAACCTTCCATAACAAAGCCATCACCTACAGAGAGTTAAACCTGGAGAAGAGTCCTCTAAGCAAGCTTGTCCTGGGGCTTTGATCACCAACACAAACAGACCCCACAGAGCCCCAGGACAGCAACACAATTAGACCCAACCAAATCATGAGAAAACAAAAAGAGCAAACTAGAATGCTATCTGGCCCTAAACAGAGAGTACACAGTGGCAGAATACCTGACCACTGTGACTGACCCAAACTTAAGGAAAGCTTTGACTACGTACAGACTCAGTGAGCATAGCCTTGCTATTGAGAAAGGCCGCCGTATGCAGACCTGGCTCTCAAGAGAAGACTATGTGCACACTGCCCAAAAAATTTGGTGGAAACTGAGCTGCACTTCCTAACCTCCTGCCAAATGTATGACCATATTAGAGACACATATTTCCTTCAGATTACACAGATCCACAAAGAATTAGAAAACAAATCAAATGTGGATAAACTCTCATATCTACTGGGTGAAATATCACAGTGTTCCATCACAGCAGCAAGAACATCATTGTAAATACAACCCACATTTATGTTTATTTATTTTCCCTTTTGTACTTGTACTTGTACTAGTTAAAACACTGTATATATACATCATATTATTTTGGAACTTCTGTGAGTGTAATGTTTACTGTTATTATGTATTGTTTATTTCACTTTTGTTTATCATCTACTTCACTTGCTTTGGCAATGTTAATATATGTTACCCATGCCAATAAAGCCCCTTGAATTGAATTGAATTGAATTGAGAGAGAGAGACAGAGCGAGAGAGACAGAGCGAGAGAGAGAGAGAGAGAGAGAGAGAGAGAGAGAGAGAGAGAGAGAGAGAGAAATAGGTGGAGATAAGAGGGGGAAGAGTCAGATGGATGGATGGAGGAGACAGATGCATGGTAGCTAAGTATTCTAAAGAGGTATTGTGCCTTGCCATGCGTACCTTCCATTATGATACCATCCACATTGCTGAGAGAAGAGCCCAGTTGCACTGCATCTAATGAGAACGACAGCAACTGATGGTGATTGTGTTGTCAGTAGGAGCAGTGAAATAGGAAGTGATGAAATGCAGGTCAGGACCAAAAACATCCTGTTCTCCACACTTTTCATTATGATTATTTATTTAACTATGCAAGTCAGTTAAGAAAAAAATCTTATTTACAATGACGGCCTACACCGGCCAAACTCGAACAATTGCGCGCCACCCTATGGGGCTCCCAATCACTGCCAGTTGTGATACAGTCCAGATTCAAACCAGGTTGTCTGTAGTGACACTTCTTGCACCGAGATGCAGTGTCTTAGACCACTGCGCCACTTGGGAGGTCAGAACAGAACTACAAGGTATAGACACATGTATGAATCTTGGTTACTGAGGTCAGAACAGAACTACTGGGTAAAGCCACATGTATGAATCTTGGTTACTGAGGTCAGAACAGAACTACTGGGTAAAGCCACATGTATGAATCTTGGTTACTGAGGTCAGAACAGAACTACAAGGTAAAGACACATGTATGAATCTTGGTTACTGAGGTCAGAACAGAACTACAAGGTATAGACACATGTATGAATCTTGGTTACTGAGGTCAGAACAGAACTACAAGGTAAAGCAACATGTAAATCTTGGTTACTGAGGTCAGAACAGAACTACAAGGTAAAGCAACATGTTTAAATCTTGGTTACCGAGGTCAGTCAGATCTACAGAGTAGGCACTGCATCTCAGTGTTAGAGGTGCCACTACAGACCATGGTTTGATTCCAGGCTGTATCACAATCATTATTGTGAGTCCCGTAGGGCGGCGCACAATTTGCCCAGCGTCGTCCCTGTTTGGCCGGGGCAGGCCGTCATTGTAAATAAGAATTGGTTCTTAACTGAGTTACCTAGTTAAATAAAAATAAATAAAGCAACGTGTGAATCTTAAGTGATCTGTCCCACGGCTCTAGTAAGTGATCTGTCCCACGGCTCTAGTAAGTGATTTGTCCCACGGCTCTAGTAAGTGATCTGTCCCACGGCTCTAGTAAGTGATCTGTCCCACGGCTCTAGTAAGTGATCTGTCCCACGGCTCTAGTAAGTGATCTGTCCCACGGCTCTAGTAAGTGATCTGTCCCACGGCTCTAGTAAGTGATCTGTCCCACGGCTCTAGTAAGTGATCTGTCCCACGGCTCTAGTAAGCCCCTGTGTTTTGTGCAATCATGTAACATAGCAAGATTATATACAGTATTTATGCACAAGTGAGAGTTACACAAAAAAATATAAGCAATTGTCTGAGTATGGTGCTGGACCATGTGACATAAAAAGAAAAGGGGTCAGTTTGATGCTTTAAATAAAGGTTCAAATCAAGGCATGTCACATGATTACGCAAAACACAGGTCCTTACCTATAAGTAATGGAAAAAAACGTGGGATCCGGCTGGCATGTGTGTAGCCTCTAAGTATAGAGTATCTCCCTGTTATCCCCCCTGTATGAGATGGTGTGTGAGGCAAAATAGGGCACAGTATCTGGCAGTGAGGAGCGACAGGTGCAGAGGCCATTTCTTGGCTTTGTTTTAGAAAAGCAGTCATCTAATACACCCTTGCTGATCACAGCTGTACACATGTGGTGAACTACATATGGGAACACACACACACACATGAACACACCCAGACATGCAAATATATATGACCACATAGGCTATACAAAGTCACACATATATATATATATATATATATATACATATATATGACCACATAGGCTATACACAGTCACATATATATAGATATGACCACATAGGCTATACACAGTCACATATATATATATATATATATATAAATATATATATATATATATATATATATATATATATATATATATATATATATATATATATATATATATATATATATATATATATATGACCACATAGGCTATACACAGTCACATATATATATACAGTGGGGAGAACAAGTATTTGATACACTGCCGATTTTGCAGGTTTTCCTACTTACAAAGCATGTAGAGGTCTGTAATTTTTATCATAGGTACACTTCAACTGTGAGAGACGGAATCTAAAACAAAATCCAGAAAATCAAATTGTATGATTTTTAAATAATGAATTTGCATTTTATTGCATGACATAAGTATTTGATCACCTACCAACCAGTAAGAATTCCGGCTCTCACAGACCTGTTAGTTTTTCTTTAAGAAGCCCTCCTGTTCTCCACTCATTACCTGTATTAACTGCACCTGTTTGAACTCGTTACCTGTATAAAATACACCTGTCCACACACTCAATCAAACAGACTCCAACCTCTCCACAATGGCCAAGACCAGAGAGCTCTGTAAGGACATCAGGGATAAAATTGTAGACCTGCACAAGGCTGGGATGGGCTACAGGACAATAGGCAAGCAGCTTGGTGAGAAGGCAAGAACTGTTGGCGCAATTATTAGAAAAGTTCAAGATGACGGTCAATCTCCCTCGGTCTGGGGCACCATGCAAGATCTCACCTCGTGGGGCATCAATGATCATGAGGAAGGTGAGGGATCAGCCCAGAACTACACGGCAGGACCTGGTCAATGACCTGAAGAGAGCTGGGACCACAGTCTCAAAGAAAACCATTAGTAACACATTACGCCGTCATGGATTAAAATCCTGCAGGCAAGGTCCCACTGCTCAAGCCAGTGCATGTCCAGGCCCATCTGAAGTTTGCCAATGACCATCTGGATGATCCAGAGGAGGAATGGGAGAAGGCCATGTGGTCTGACGAGACAAAAATAGAGCTTTTTGGTCTAAACTCCACTCGCCGTGTTTGGAGGAAGAAGAAGGATGAGTACAACCCCAAGAACACCATCCCAACCGTGAAGCATGGAGGTGGAAACATCATTCTTTGGGGATGCTTTTCTGCAAAGGGGACAGGACGACTGCACCGTATTGAGGGGACGATGGAATGGGCCATGTATCGCGAGATCTTGGCCAACAACCTCCTTCCCTCAGTAAGAGCATTGAAGATGGGTCGTGGCTGGGTCTTCCAGCATGACAACGACCCCAAACACACAGCCAGGGCAACTAAGGAGTGGCTCCGTAAGAAGCATCTCAAGGTCCTGGAGTGGCCTAGCCAGTCTCCAGACCTGAACCCAATAGAAAATCTTTGGAGGGAGCTGAAAGTCCGTATTGCCCAGCGACAGCCCCGAAACCTGAAGGATCTGGAGAAGGTCTGTATGGAGGAGTGGGCCAAAATCCCTGCTGCAGTGTGTGCAAACCTGGTCGAGAACTACAGGAAACGTATGATCTTTGTAATTGCAAACAAAGGTATCTGTACCAAATATTAAGTTCTGCTTTTCTGATGTATCAAATACTTATGTCATGCAATAAAATGCAAATTAATTACTTAAAAATCATACAATGTGATTTTCTGGATTTTTTTTAGATTCCGTCACTCACAGTTGAAGAGTACCTATGATAAAAATTACAGACTTCTACATGCTTTGTAAGTGGGAAAACCTGCAAAATCGGCAGTGTATCAAATACTTGTTCTCCCCACTGTATATGACCACATAGGCTATATACAGTCACATATATTTTTAGAGATGACCGTCAAACAGAACATCAAGCTCCTGCTGTCTCAGCTGTTTCAGAGTGCCTGCAGATGACCACAGCAGAGAGAGACACACACAGACACACAGACACACACACACACACACACACAGAGACACACACACAGAGACACACACACACAGACACACACACACACACACACAGACACACACACAGACCACATGCCTTTCCATTCCTGTCTCATGTTGTGCAGTAGAACTGCCATATTACAGCGATACATCTCAGGGTGGGGTTATCATTCAGTATAGAACTGCCATATTACAGCGATACATCTCAGGGTGGGGTTATCATTCAGTATAGAACTGCCATATTACAGCGATACATCTCAGGGTGGGGTTATCATTCAGATGGATAGAACAGGATGACAACTAGACTACAAGATATAGGATGTAATAAGATAAATAAAATACTTGATTTATTCAAGTAATAAGGGTCTTACGTTATTGTCAGTATTCCCTCAACACTAGATCACAAGAGAACTACTGTGAGACAAATTAGATTTGTGGGAGATCTCTCCATAGACGCATCTATCACTCTAGCTAATGTCCACAACTCTCACTTGTTTCACTGTTTCACAGTTGGGTCCTCCATTCCAGCGTTTTGGCTTCATGGCACCACTACAGTATGCCCTTTGGGTTTCCAAAACATTACCATTGAGCATGACGTCTCTCAGCGCAGCTGTCAAATGTATATGGAATTTCATTGAGCCATTTGATTTTGCTGTGAGCATAGTAGGAAATAAAAATGTATTGCAAACCATTTTTTCAACATTATCTATGTGATAGACACTTGTATTATTCAGAGCAGTTTCCAGTGGTGAGACTGCGACTGTCACACTAGACTTAGGCCCTTCAAGAACCATATTACAGTCTAGTCCTAGCACAACCTTTCAAGGAATAGAAAGCACTCGCAGCCTTTTCACATACCCATCTTGCACAATATTAACGATCTCCTTTCAACATGCCAGCACGGCCCATACACACTCCCTACTCTCCTCCTGTGTGCATTCTGTAAATGACTCGTGTAGGATATTCAGTAGCTGCCAAGAATCACAATCCACATTAGTCTGACAGTGACCTCGACGGACTGTACTTTGTAGTTTTTTAAAGGGTCAGATGAGGAGTTGGTAGGCTGAAAGAAAGAGCGCGTTTGAGGAGCTTCCCAGTTCTGGTGGTGGCGCCCCTCCCCTCAGCGCGCAGCGAGCGTTTCGCCCTATCCGGTAATTCCTGCGCTTTCTTGCTAGAGAGGGCTCGCGTTTGTCTTCCCTTGTGCTCTGTCGCCGTTTACAGTCGTCGTGCGCAACGAACGGTGGTTGACTTTTACCGTGACAGCGAACGAACCAGACGGAATGTAATTTTGCCGAGCCGGAGAGCTTTGTTGGAGACGGAGGAACAGGGACATCTGACGCGACAGTCTCAACAGTCTGTGTATGTAGGCTATGTTTGAAATCTGTTCAACCGAAAAAGGCTGTAGGAATGCGGGATAAAGTCAACGGTGAGTAGGCTAGTTGATCAGTGTGTGATCAACTTTTATGGTTTTCCCTAGGTGACTGGGATGGTTTTGGAATGTGTAGCCTAGGCTATTTATGTGCGATTTTGGCTGACAGATTGGCTGCAGAGAGATTGGCTTTTCCTGCTCCATTGAGTTTTTAACGCTAGACCAGCAACCATACATTACTGTACATGCCATTCTGTATAAACTACTGGGATGAAAGCTTAATTATAATGAGCTGTTTAAAATATGCGTTATGTAGATAAATATCTCCCTCAACTTGTTTCTTTCCCTCTATACAGTAAAAACACCTGCGTTTCCCTGACAACATGACAACCACAGATCTGGACTTGAGCCTGACATCCCTCCTGAATGTGTCTGATCTCCACAAGGCAACACAGGGGGGATGTTCCCTGACCAGGACAGGCTTCCAGTTCTACTACCTCCCCACCGTGTACATCCTGGTGTTCATCACCGGCCTGGTGGGGAACAGTCTGGCCATCTGGATGTTTGTCTGTCACATGAGACCCTGCAGCAGTATCTCTGTGTACATGTTGAACCTGGCCCTGGCCGACTTCTGCTACGTCCTCTCCCTCCCCTTCCTCATCTTCTACTACTTCAATAAGACAGACTGGATATTCGGGGACGTTCTCTGCCGACTGCAGAGGTTTATATTCCATGTGAATCTGTACGGCAGCATCCTGTTCCTGACCTGTATTAGTGTCCACAGGTACTCAGGAGTGGTCCACCCGCTCAAGTCTCTGGGCAGGCTCAAGAAGAAGACCGCCGTCCTGACCAGCGCCCTGGTCTGGGTCGTGGTCATAGCGGGAATCTCTCCCATCCTCTACTACTCCAGAACGGAGGTGAAACGTAACGCGACCACATGCTACGACACGACCACAGAGGATGAGCTGCCAGGCTACTTTATCTATAGCATGTGTTTGACCGTGTTTGGCTTCTGCATCCCCTTCATCATCATCCTGGGTTGCTATGGGATGATCGTCAAGGCGCTGATCTGTAACGATATGAACAACAGCCCGTTACGGCGTAAGTCCATCTACCTGGTGATTATCGTGCTGGCTGTGTTCGCTGTGTCCTACCTGCCCTTTCACGTGATGAAGAACCTGAACATGCGAGCCAGGCTGTACTTCCAGGGCCCAGACATGTGTGACTTCAATAACCGTGTGTACGCCACCTACCAGGTGACTCGGGGGCTGGCCAGCCTCAACAGCTGTGTGGACCCGGTCCTCTACTTCCTGGCTGGGGACACGTTCAGGAGGAAGCTGTCCAGAGCCACTAAAAAACAATCAAAGAAAGGGGAGCTCCCCCTCCAGTCCAAGAGTGAAGAGACGCCGCTTAATAACCTGCCGAAGTGTGTTGAGAACGGGGATAGACAATTCTGAGAGAGCTCTGGTTCTGGGTCTGGTCTTGGTCCAGGTGGTCAGTCTGAACCTCTACAGGGGTTTTGTGTATTGGTGCTGTGGACTTCGCAGACTGTGTGCACTGTGGATAGAACGATCTGGGTGGGAATCTGACAAAGCTGATGGTGATAGTTTGTGTGTCTGTAATGCATATCACTAGGTAGGTATTTTCTGAATGTGAACAAAGTGCTCATCCATCCATAACCAAACAGAAGGATGAATAGCAGCCTCGTGTTGCTCTATCAAACCAATGCTAATGTGTTTGTAGTGGAGAGAGGTCACTGCTAGCCACCCAGTGGATTCATAATCACTGCCTATTAGCAGGTGGACTATGGAGACACCAGGGATGATGGACTCAGGTTGCTACGAATTAAATTAACCCCAAATGATTGCAGTACAGTCAGTGTATCTCTATGGCGTGCCCGGTGTGTCTGTGGTCTATCTATTCTACATAATATGAAGGGACTATACTAGTCTCATGTGAATATGACACTATACTGTAATATACAGTAATATACTTATATACAGTAATATACTGTAATGTACTAAATGTGTGTTGAAAAGTACATGGTGTTAAGCCTGGTTATGTTGTTATTGTTTTGTTTTAGAAATGTTAACAAGATTTATCCAGACTGTCATGAGTCCAGAGTTATTATCGGGAGGCAACTTACCAATGAAAAACCACGGCAGCCATTTTCTATGAAGTGTTGAACCGTTTATATGCATGCAGAGAAGAATGCATGCAGGTCACCATAGAATTTGAATGAGTAGAACGTTACGCGGTGTGTATTTGTTAAATCCAATCCGATGCTTATCACCTCTCAGTGTTCTGCACACAAAACAACTTCTCTCTCTTTAGCCACCTTAGTAGGTGGAAAAAATCAACTTAAAACCTGGAACTATGTATGTTATGCTAATTCTCTGATCTATCATCAGTGGAGACATTTCTGACTGTTCCTGAACTGGGCAGCAACTGTAGCAGCTACACAGATGTTCATTGTGTGATATTGTATGTGGATTGACTGATAGAGCTTTAAATGCATAAATTAACCCCATCCATATTATTGGTTTAGTTACGTTACAGCTTTTTTAGTTTAGTTACGTTACAGCTTTATTCTAAAATGTATTAAATACAAAAAAATACTCAGCAATCTACACACAAAACCCCATGAAGTGAAAACAGGTTTTTAGACATTTTTGCAAATTTAATAAACATAAAAACAGAAATACCTTATTTACACACACTGGGGGCCAAAAGTTTGGAATATTACTCATTCAAGTTTCAAGTTTTTCTTTATTTGCACTATTTTTTACATTGTAGAATAAAAGTGAAGACATCAAAACTATGACATAACACATATGGAATCATGTATTAACCAAAAAAACGTGTTAAACAAATCAAAATATATTTTATATTTGATATTCTTCAAAGTGGCCCCCCTTTGCCTTGATGACAGCTTTGCACGCTCTCAACGAGCTTCATGAGATCCGCCACAGGAATGGAAGACCCAGAAATACCTCTGCTGCAGAGGATAAGTTAATTAGAGTTACCAGCATCAGATTGCAGCCCAAATAAATGCTTCACAGAGTTCAAGTAACAGACACATTTCAACATCAACTGTTCAGAGGAGACTGTGTGAATCAGGCCTTCATTTATTTTACCTTTATTTTACTAGGTAAGTCAGTTAAGAACAAATTCTTATTTTCAATGACGGCCTAGGAACAGTGGGTTAACTGCCTTGTTCAGGGGCAGAACGACAGATTTTTACCTTGTCAGCTCGGGGATTCGATCCAGCACTCTAACCACTGGGCTACCTGCCGCCCCCTACCTGCCGCCCCAGGACCATGCCTTCATGGTCGAATTGCTGCAAAGAAACCACTACTAAAGGACACCAATAAGAAGAAGAGACTTGCTTGGGCCAAGAAACATGAGCAATGGACATTAGACCGGTGGACATTTGTCCTTTGGTCTGGAGTCCAAATTTGAGATTTTTGGTTCCAACCTCAACCAAATCTAGATGGTTTGGGATGAGTCGGACCGCAGTGAAGGAAAAGCAACAAGTGCTCAGCATATGTGGGAACTCCTTCAAGGCTAATGTAAAAGCATTCCAGGTGAAGCTGGTTGAGAGAATGCCAAGAGTGTGCAAAGCTGTCATCAAGGCAAAGGGTGGCTATTTGAAGAATCTCAAATATAAAATATATTTTGATATGTTTAACACTTTTTTAGTTACTACATGATTCCATATGTGTTATGTCATAGTTTTGATGTCTTCACTTTTATTCTACAATGTAAAAAATAGTGCCAATAAAGAAAAACCCTTTCATGAGTAATATTTAAAACTTTTGGCCCCCAGTGTAAGTATTCAGACCCTTTGATGTGAGACGCGAAATTAAGCTTAGGTGCATCCTGTTTTCATTGATCATCCCTTTCCAGGCACCTAAAGACTCTCAGACCATGATAAACAAGATTCTCTGGTCTGATGAAACCAAGATTGAACTCTTTCGCCTGAATGCCAAGCTTCACGTCTGGATGAAACCTGGCACCATCCCTATGGTGAAGCATGGTGGTGGCAGCATCATGCTGTGAGGATGTTTTTCAGCGGCAGGGACTGGGAGACTAGTCAGGATCGAGGCAAAGATGAACGGAGCAAAGTACAGATTCTTGATGAAAACCTGCTCAAGAGTATTCAGGACCTCAGACTGGGGCAAAGGTTCACCTTCCAACAGGACAACGAGCACACAGCCAAGACAAAGGAGTGGCTCAAGGACAATGAATGTCCTAGAGTGGCCCAGCCAGAGCCCAGACTTGAACACGATCGAACATCTCTAGAGAGACCTGAAAATAGCTGTGCAGCAACACTCCCCATCCAACCTGACAGAGCTTGAGAGGATCTGCAGAGAAGAATGAGAGAAACTCTCCAAATACAGGTGTGCCAAGCTTGTAGCATCATACCCAAGAAAACTTAATGCTGTAATCACTGCCAAAGGTGCTTCAACAGAGTATTGAGTAAAGGGTCTGAATAAATCTTATGGTCTTATGTAAATGTGATATTTCAGTTTTACATTTTTTATAAATTAGCAAAAATGTATAAAAATCTGTTTTTGCTTTGTCATTATGGGGTATTGTGTGTAGATTGATGATGAAAAAAAACGATTGAATCAATTTTAGAATAAGGCTGTAACATAACAAAATGTGGAAAAAGGGAAGGGGTCTGAATACTTCCAAAGGCACTGTAGAAATATGATATGATCATATCTGCCTTCTATAGAGATCTGTGGGACTGCACATTCACTGCTCAGGTCAGGTGTTCTCAAGTTGGAGCACATAGAGTTGCTCTGAAGTTGTACAGCATTTGAGAATGTGTGAATAAACGTTTTATATAAAACATGTAAAAGGTTATCAGATTAATTCCCAAAAAATTTCACTCGGGGCCCCTGAGTGGCGCAGTGGTCTAAGACACTGCATCTCAGTGCAAGAGGCGTCACAGTCCCTGGTTTGAATCCAGACTGTATCACATCCGGTCGTGATTGGGAGTCCCATAGGGCGGCGCACAATTGGCCCAGCGTCGTCCGGGTTTGGCCAGGGTAGGCAGTCATTGTAAATAAGAATGTGTTCTTAACTGACTTGCCTAGTTAAATAAAGGTTAAATAAATAAATAAAATATATATATTTCTCTCTCTCTCTCTCTCTCTCTCTCTCTCTCCATACTGTGTATGTTGCCATTGTTTAAGCAGACCTATCCCCTGTTAATCCTTCATAAGGGCTTTCCTGAATATTAAACTGGATCCAACTCATCTTGACTTGGCGTGACAAAGGTCTGAGATAGTGGATCAAAGGTTTAGAATAACTTCTTATCAATAATTCAATGGTTGTACTGTATTGTACTGTACTGTTTATCCAGCCTATGGCTGTTCTGTGTGTGAATGGCACTGGCACAGAAACCTTATCCTGCAGAGATCTATTCAAACCACTGGCACAGAAACCTTATCCTGCAGAGATCTATTCAAACCACTGGCACTGAAACATTATCCTGCAGAGATCTATTCAAACCACTGGCACAGAAACCTTATCCTGCAGAGATCTATTCAAACCACTGGCACTGAAACCTTATCCTGCAGAGATCTATTCAAACCACTGGCACTGAATCCTTATCCTGCAGAGATCTATTCAAACCACTGGCACTGAAACATTATCCTGCAGAGATCTATTCAAACCACTGGCACTGAAACATTATCCTGCAGAGATCTATTCAAACCACTGGCACTGAAACATTATCCTGCAGAGATCTATTCAAACCACTGGCACTGAAACATTATCCTGCAGAGATCTATTCAAACCACTGGCACAGAAACCTTATCCTGCAGAGATCTATTCAAACCACTGGCACAGAAACCTTATCCTGCAGAGATCTATTCAAACCACTGGCACTGAAACCTTATCCTGCAGAGATCTATTCAAACCACTGGCACAGAAACCTTATCCTGCAGAGATCTATTCAAACCACTGGCACTGAAACATTATCCTGCAGAGATCTATTCAAACCACTGGCACTGAAACATTATCCTGCAGAGATCTATTCAAACCACTGGCACAGAAACATTATCCTGCAGAGATCTATTCAAACCACTGGCACAGAAACATTATCCTGCAGAGATCTATTCAAACCACTGGCACTGAAACCTTATCCTGCAGAGATCTATTCAAACCACTGGCACTGAAACCTTATCCTGCAGAGATCTATTCAAACCACTGGCACTGAAACCTTATCCTGCAGAGATCTATTCAAACCACTGGCACTGAAACCTTATCCTGCAGAGATCTATTCAAACCACTGGCACTGAAACCTTACCAATTAATCAAATGGCCACCCAGACTATTTACATTGACCCCTCCCTTTGTTTATACACTGCTGCTACTTGCTGTTTATTATCTATGCATGGTCACTTTACCCCGACCTACATGTACAAATGACCTTGACTAACCTGTACCCCTGCACATTGACTCGGTACCGGTACCCCCTGTATATAGCCTCATTACTAACCTGTACCCCTGCACATTGACTCGGTACCGGCACCCCCTGTATATAGCCTCATTATTGTTATTTTATTGTGTTACTTTTTATATATATATAGTTTTTTTTTTACTTTAGTTTATTTAGTAAATATTTTCTTAACTCTTTCTTGAACTCCATTGTTGGTTAAGGGCTTGTCAGTAAGCATTTCACGGTAAGGTCTATACCTGTTGTATTCGGTTCATGTGACAAATACAATTGGATCTTTATGTCTCCTCTCCCTCCTCCTTCTCTCTTTCTTCTGTCTCCTCTCCCTCCCCCACCTCCTCCTCCCCCACCTCACTCCTCCTCTCCCATCTAGTCTGATCCCCCACCTCCCCCACCTCACTCCTCCTCTCCAATCTAGTTTGATCCCCCACCTCACTTCTCCTCTCCCATCTAGTTTGATCCCCCACCTCACTCCTCCTCTCCCATCTAGTTTGATCCCCCACCTCACTCCTCCTCTCCAATCTAGTTTGATCCCCCACCTCACTCCTCCTCTCCAATCTAGTTTGATCCCCCACCTCACTCCTCCTCTCCCATCTAGTTTGATCCCCCACCTCACTCCTCCTCTCCCATCTAGTTTGATCCCCCACCTCACTCCTCCTCTCCCATCTAGTTTGATCCCCCACCTCACTCCTCCTCTCCCATCTAGTTTGATCCCCCACCTCACTCCTCCTCTCCCATCTAGTTTGATCCCCCACCTCACTCCTCTCCAATCTAGTTTGATCCCCCACCTCACTCCTCCTCTCCCATCTAGTTTGATCCCCCACCTCACTCCTCTCCAATCTAGTTTGATCCCCCACCTCCCCCACCTCACTCCTCCTCTCCAATCTAGTTTGATCCCCCACCTCCCCCACCTCACTCCTCCTCTCCCATCTAGTTTGATCCCCCACCTCCCCCACCTCACTCCTCCTCTCCCATCTAGTTTGATCCCCCACCTCACTTCTCCTCTCCCATCTAGTTTGATCCCCCACCTCCCCCACCTCACTCCTCCTCTCCCCAACCTTCTTTTTCTTCCTTACCTCCTTCATGCTTTGTGTCGCTGTCAGCTTGCCCTGGGTGACAGGCAGAGGAGGGCAAGGTGTCAGCTTGGGTGAGAGTGAGAGGTGAGGGGAGATGGTAGACAGAAGACAGATGGCAGGAGGCAAGAAGGGCAGTAGAGGGAGGGAGACTTGGGTAAGAAAGTTCTCTCTCTCTAGAGGACAAACGGGCAGGCAGGAAACCCCAGTGTGTGTACGTGTGTGTCTCCAGAGGACAAGCAAGGGGACACCAGAGGGTAATTATGGTCTGGACAGGCCTGGTGAAGTATGTTACAGCAGATATAAGTGAGGTAGCACAGTAGTGTTCATTAAGGAGCACCCTGTTGAGTGTCATCGTGACCCATCTGACCCAAAAACAAAGCACCTAACAGGACAAGATCTAGCCAGAACACACTAGTAAGATCCACCATTTGAGAAACACTGAGATGTACAACAGTGAGGATCTGGTTTGTGGCTACAGACATTGGATTCTGTTAACTGTTGAACATCTCCACTGGAATGACTTGAGGTTAACAGGTCATGTGGTCGACCCATCTCTGCTAAGCTCCTCTCCCACCCAAAAAGGGGGGAGGCTGAGTGGATTCAGACAAACAGACAGACAGACTGACTGACTGACTGACTGACTGACTGACTGACTGATTGATTGATTGATTGATTGATACTTTATTGATCCCTGTGGGGAAATTACTTTATCAAGCAGCTACGAAAAACACAGGGCAGGTGCAAAATGCCAGAACGAAATACACAAATACACGATACATGAGACAGTGCGGCAGTATGAAAAAGTATAAAAATAAGTCTGGAGTGCAAAAAGCTATAGAAACGCATTGCATAGTATGAGTGAATGACTGAATATGTACACTATATATTGTTAAATTATACAATTATTGCACATTGATATAAATAAACAAATATTTGCATGGTTAACTATACAGGTCGATGGCAGAGAAAGATACTTAAATAGCTAAATGTGCGAATGATATAAGTGAGGGTAATAGTTTACTTAATATACAGTCTGGTTAAATGTAATGTACATGTAAATTAATATTTGCATGGTTAAATTAACTGTACAGGTAAATGACAGGAAGAGATACTTAAATAGCTAAATGTGTGTATGATATAATTTAGGGTAATAATACTAATTCCCTTAAAATACAGTCGTTAGAACAGGGTTAATTTCAGATAAATTCACGTATTGCACATTCGATATACAGTCATGTGAGAAAGTAAGTTCACCCCCTGGAAAGTTCTCTTTTCTTTTCTTTTTTTACATATTTGGACAGATGGATCTGTAATCTTCACTTCAACACTATTGACAGATAAAGGTTACCCAATATAACAAATCACACAACAACAACAAAAACTTTGAAAATGTTACGCTATTAAAATAAAAAAAAATGCCTTTTCCTTATGGGGAAAAAGTTAGTCCACCCCTACCTTTAACATCACATAAAAATGCAAAAATTAGAATTAGGTACCAAAACAAGTGCAAATGATTAGAAAACATTAGAGGGTCCAGCCTTCCAAAATTGGTCTGGTTTGGTCTTAGCCATATGGGTGTGTGGGAACACATCATTCAAAGATCAAAAGACCTACCCAAGAACGTCAGAAGAAAGATTATTGATTCCCATCTGGGAGGGGTTACAAATCCATTTCCAAGAAATTCTAAGTACATCATTTCATTTCCAAGCAATTCAAAGTACATCATTCCACTGTCCGATGAAAATTCCAGACCACTGGCAAACTACCTAGGACAGGTCGTCCCACCAAAGTCAGCCAAAGCCAACCGAAAGATGTTCATAGAAGTCTCTAAGAACCCCAGGGTAACATCAAGGGATCTACAGGCCTCTCTTGCCACAATGTCGAATTGCATGGGTACACTGTCAGAAAGAGACTGCACAAACTTGGCCTACATGGGAGGTCAGGAAGGAAGAAATCTCTGCTCTCAAAAAATAATATCAAGACACAACTGACTTTTGCCAGACAACACCTGGGTAAAGTCAGTTGTGTCTTGATGTTATTGTTTGGCTGTAACAGCAGCAAAGGGGGACCAACTCCATATTAATGCCCAGGATTTTGGAATGAGATGTTTGACAATCAGGTGTCCACATACTTTTGGTCATGTAGTGTATTTTCTCACCTTTTAAACCCCTTTGCCTCATGGATCAATACAAGGCACCCTGTTATTAGCCACTGTCAGGCACCATGTTATTAGCCACTGTCAGGCACCCTGTTATTAGCCACTGTCAGGCACCATGTTATTAGCCACTGTCAGGCACCCTGTTATTAGCCACTGTCAGGCACCATGTTATTAGCCACTGTCAGGCACCATGTTATTAGCCACTGTCAGGCACCCTGTTATTAGCCACTGTCAGGCACCCTGTTATTAGCCACTGTCAGGCACCATGTTATTAGCCACTGTCAGGCACCCTGTTATTAGCCACTGTCAGGCACCCTGTTATTAGCCACTGTCAGGCACCCTGTTATTAGCCACTGTCAGGCACCATGTTATTAGCCACTGTCAGGCACCATGTTATTAGCCACTGTCAGGCACCCTGTTATTAGCCACTGTCAGGCACCCTGTTATTAGCCACTGTCAGGCACCCTGTTATTAGCCACTGTCAGGCACCATGTTATTAGCCACTGTCAGGCACCATGTTATTAGCCACTGTCAGGCACCATGTTATTAGCCACTGTCAGGCACCCTGTTATTAGCCACTGTCAGGCACCCTGTTATTAGCCACTGTCAGGCACCATGTTATTAGCCACTGTCAGGCACCATGTTATTAGCCACTGTCAGGCACCCTGTTATTAGCCACTGTCAGGCACCATGTTATTAGCCACTGTCAGGCACCATGTTATTAGCCACTGTCAGGCACCCTGTTATTAGCCACTGTCAGGCACCCTGTTATTAGCCACTGTCAGGCACCATGTTATTAGCCACTGTCAGGCACCATGTTATTAGCCACTGTCAGGCACCCTGTTATTAGCCACTGTCAGGCACCATGTTATTAGCCACTGTCAGGCACCATGTTATTAGCCACTGTCAGGCACCATGTTATTAGCCACTGTCAGGCACCCTGTTATTAGCCACTGTCAGGCACCATGTTATTAGCCACTGTCAGGCACCATGTTATTAGCCACTGTCAGGCACCATGTTATTAGCCACTGTCAGGCACCCTGTTATTAGCCACTGTCAGGCACCCTGTTATTAGCCACTGTCAGGCACCATGTTATTAGCCACTGTCAGGCACCATGTTATTAGCCACTGTCAGGCACCATGTTATTAGCCACTGTCAGGCACCATGTTATTAGCCACTGTCAGGCACCCTGTTATTAGCCACTGTCAGGCACCATGTTATTAGCCACTGTCAGGCACCCTGTTATTAGCCACTGTCAGGCACCCTGTTATTAGCCACTGTCAGGCACCATGTTATTAGCCACTGTCAGGCACCATGTTATTAGCCACTGTCAGGCACCATGTTATTAGCCACTGTCAGGCACCATGTTATTTGCCACTGTCAGGCACCATGTTATTAGCCACTGTCAGGCACCATGTTATTAGCCACTGTCAGGCACCCTGTTATTAGCCACTGTCAGGCACCATGTTATTAGCCACTGTCAGGCACCATGTTATTAGCCACTGTCAGGCACCCTGTTATTAGCCACTGTCAGGCACCATGTTATTAGCCACTGTCAGGCACCCTGTTATTAGCCACTGTCAGGCACCCTGTTATTAGCCACTGTCAGGCACCCTGTTATTAGCCACTGTCAGGCACCATGTTATTAGCCACTGTCAGGCACCATGTTATTAGCCACTGTCAGGCACCCTGTTATTAGCCACTGTCAGGCACCCTGTTATTATTTAAAACATGCCACTGTCGGTAAATCACCTATTAGGAAAGCTCTAGTAAAATGCTGACTCATATAGGAGATATGTGCTGAGAGGACTTAGATTTAGGTTAAAAATAATGATGTATCTCAGAACGTAGGCATTCGGGCTATGTTGACACAGAAAGCCTAATTCTGATCTTTTATTTGGCAAAAGATCTAATCTGATTGATCAAAAGACGAATAATTAGGCAAAAGATCCGATTTGGGCTGCCTGTGTAAAAACAGCCTATGTCTGGCATGCCACCCACAGTGTCAGTTTAGTTGGTTCAGTCTGTCTGGCTGCCAGCCACAGATAGGCCTTTTGATTGGACCTTTTTTCTTTTTATAGAATAGATATCCTGTTTCCTAACCAGCTCACGGAAACACTTTGTTTACTCTCTCAATACTGTATTGACATGCCAGAGGGTCGTCAGCTGTCCTGGCTCTAATAACTTCCTGCTTTGACCCAACCTTCACAGAATGACTGACTGACAGGTTGGGATTCTGTTCAGACATGTTCTCTGACTGTTAACGTAGACCTCTACTGGCCCTGTTCCAACACACACACACACCCTGTTATAACACGCACACACATACACACACTTAACACTCTTCCTGAAGTAATCATTAATCTGACATTAATGGATTGTGAGAGCTGTTTAGTTGGAACACTTGCATTCAATGGTATTAGATCAGGGATCAGTGATTATAGTTAGCTCTAACCTGTGGTAGAGCCACGCCTTCTTCTACAGAAGAGTTCTTCTACAGTTGAAGGAAAGGGTGTGAGAAGAGGAATCTATTCTAAACTATTGAGATGCAGCCCACACTCTATGTTATCTGTCTCTAAGTAGAGAAACTTTAACAGCAGCTGTGTTTAATTTATGGCCCTGGACCACAGCCAACAATAATACAGAACCATCAGCCATGTGAACAGGATCAACCATGAAATAAACTTCTCACTTTCTAGCGGGAAGATGGCGGACTGAAGATGGCGGTGCAGAATGCCTCCTGAGAAATCGTAATATTCAATATCTCTAAAAATGACTAAATAGTAGCACGACACTGGTCTATTTACTCTTGTGCAATAACCTTCAAGCTGGATAATAACCCGCAAAAAAACGTAAAAGGCTAGAGAAGTTTATTGATAAATATTTTACGAAAGCAGTCAAGGCCAAAACATGTCAGAGAGGAAGCAGGGAAAAAATGGAGAACCAAACTATGAGACTCCTCGACAGACACTGGTGATTTTTGTCTGGTACGAGTACGAGTGGAAACCGACCTGCTAAAATCAATAAATTATACATTGGCCATATTTGAACTGGTAAGTAAATAAATGAAGGAGATGGAGAACCTCGAAATGAGTGACGAGAACGTTGCGACACTGGAGAAAGAAACTAAAAAGCAAAAAGGTACTGAAATGGACGTTAATGTACTTAAAAAAGAAAACAAGTTTCTAAGAGAAGCCTTCCTTGATGTACAGACTAGATCTGTGGTGCTTACAGGAATTATAGAGGATGAGGATGAAGATCCAGAGCATGGTAAAATAATTCCTTGTTAAAGCGCCTCAAATCCCTCCAGATATGGTCAACAAAATTCAACTTGAACGCATACACCATTTCGGACAGGAAGGACAGCGATATGACCGCCCCAAGCGTTGCCAAATTTGCATCCTTTAAAGACTAAACAATTGTTAAAAGCCTGGGCAAAAGACTCGATAGGTATGATCGATCAGTTCCTGAAGATAATTGCAGTTCTGTACCCACTCTTCAAAGAGAATGGACTAAAAGGGAGACGTGTAGCTCTCGCAGTCGATAAAATGTACATTGATAACTGTCGGGGCCTGACGGTAGAGTTGTCTGGGCAACTCTATGTTTGTTTGTGGTTAACTGTCGGTTACTTGGAAAAATGTGATGAATTAAGTGAATGAGCAAGGAAAATTGTTGCAAATCCCAGAGCCCATGTGTGTCTGCAAGCAGGAGTTGTAGCAATCCTTCGTTGGAAGAGACTACATTATTACACATTTTATTTGTCAGTTGTGGGAATTAATTATATATATTTTCTAACTATATACCATACAACTGAAGCGAAAGAGTCAAAAATGCTTTTGGTTGCTAATCTGGTTCTGTTGAGTAGGTGGTACTATACGCTCTTTTCAAAGGTCTCATTCTCTTAAAGGCCCTATGATCCATTTGGACAGGGGTGGTCTGTCAGTCACTGGGACGACAACACAACTTGGGATGGGGGGACGTTTTAGTGGGTGGAATATTGGAGGACAATTGGAAGTCTACTCAGTCGCAGTGCAAATATCATGGTACATCTATATAGACACATAATCATCATGGTACTTTTTAATGCTAAATGCACAAACATATATATATATATATTATGGTAAATATAATTAAAAAATGTATCTCATTATGGTAAGTGGCAAAGAAACACAAGTGATCATTTCTATCCGAATGTGCAGACTGTCCAAACAGATCCGCAAGGAAGGTGGATCCTATTAAATATGCTATTTGATAATAAACAGATTTGGTTTACTAATCTATAATGGTTATTCTATATGGTCCAAATATTGATGATCTACGCTTCTTCAAAGATATATATAATAATTTATCGAGTTTACAAGCAATACACAACTATTATTATGGTGGGTGATTATAATACTTAAAAAACTCAATAGACCGTAAAAGAAATCTCACTACAAACTATCACTATCATGACGCTACAAGCTTGGCACACCTGTATTTGGGGAGTTTCTCCCATTCTTCTCCGCAGATCCTCTCAAGCTCTGTCAGATTAGATGGCTAGTGTCGCTGCACAGCTATTTTCAGGTCTCTCCAGAGATGTTTGATCGGATTCAAGTCTGGGCTCTGGCTGGGCAACTCAAGGACATTGAGAGACTTGTCCTGAAGCCACTCCTGCGTTGTCTTGGCTGTGTGCTTAGGGTCGTTGTCCTGTTGGAAGGTGAACCTTCGCCCCAGTCTGAGGTTTCATGAAGGATCTCTCTGTACTTGGCTCCGTTCATCTTTGCCTCGATCCTGACTGGTCTCTCAGTCCCTGCCGCTGAAGAACATCCGCACAGCATGATGCTGCCACCACCATGCTTCACCATAGGGATGGTGCCAGGTTTCCTCCAGACGTGACGCTTGGCATTCAGGCAAAATAGTTAAATCTTGGTTTCATCAGACCAGAGAATCTTGTATTTCAAGCGTGCTAGGACATCCGGGTTGGCGGAGTGTGCTAAAGCAGTGAATAAATCAAACTTAGGGAGGAGGCTTCTAATGTTAACATGCATGAAATCAGTCCTTGCTGCATCCTTCTGGAAGGTTCTCCTATCTCCACAGAGGACCGACCTCTGAAGCTCTGTCAGAGTAACCATCAGGTTCTTGGTCACCTCCCTGACCAAGGCCCTTCTCCCCCAATTGGTCAGTTTGGCCGGGCAGACAGATCTAGGAAGAGTCTTGGTGGTTCCAAACTTTTTCCATTTAAGAATGATGGAGGCCACTGTGTTCTTGGGGACCTTCAATTTTGCAGATATTTTTTGGTACCTTTCCCCAGATCTGTGCCTCAACAATTCCTTCGACCTCATGGCTTGGTTTTTGCTCTGACATGCACTGTCAACAGTGGGACCTTATATAGAAAGGTGTGTGCCTTTCCAAATCATGTCCAATCAATTGAATTTACCACAGGTGAACTCCAATCAGTTTGTAGAAACATCTCAAGTATCATCAATGGAAACAGGATGCACCTGAGCTCAATTCAATTTTCACAAATTTCTTTAAACCTGTTTTCACAAATGTCTTTAAACCTTTCCGAATGCACTGTACATGGCGGAGGCTCAATCAAGCTAGTTTCAAAAGTGTTGATAGGAGACAGAATATGGTTTCTGTCTAATGGATGACAACTTGTTCCCCTCCCCTCCCCTCTCTCCTTCCTCCCCTCTCTTCTCTTCTCTCTTCTCCTCCCCTCTCTCATCCTCTCATCCTCTCCCCCTCTCCTCTGGTCTCTGTGTGGTTGCTATCAGTCCTTGCTGCATGGCTGACTGACCCTATTAATCCTGGGTGTCCAGAGGCTACTTGTGGTGTCATTGTGCAGAGAGAGAATGTGTGTGTGTGTGTGTGTGTGTGTGTGTGTGTGTGTGTGTGTGTGTGTGTGTGTGTGTGTGTGTGTGTGTGTGTGTGTGTGTGTGTGTGTGTGTGTGTGTGTGTGTGCATGAATGTGTGTGAAGTTGAGGTTGCCTGCAGCGTCAAGGTGAGGGAGAGTGTCCAATAAGGGTCTCTCTGTGATTAATGACCTGGGTAAGCCAGGCACCTCACCACCCTAACCCCCACCACGCCCTAACCCCACCCCTCTAACTCCTACCCCACCACTCTAACGAACTACACAGTCATCTCTCAATGACTGAGACAGAAAAGATGGTGTGAAAGAGAGATGTTGTTCATGAAAAAGAGAAGTGATCTTGTTGAAACTTCTCTAATGGCCAGTACCGTAGTTGGAGGGAACTGGAGTGTTCTGGTTTGAGTGCTATTGGCCAGTACTGTAGTTGGAGAGAACTAGAGTGTTCTGGGCTGAGTGCTATTGGCCAGTACTGTAGTTGGAAGGGACAGGAGTGTTTTGAGCCGGTGTGTCTTGGCTCTTAGTGCCAGAGAGGTCAACAACCAATGTTTTTTATTTATTTCACCTTTATTTAACCAGGTAGGCCAGTTGAGAACAAGTTCTCATTTACAACTGCGACCTGGAAAAGAGAGATGCACCATGGGTATTGGCTGGGGTACTGAGGTTTATATTTACTGTAGGAGAGGAGTGGTGTGTATGTGCAGGGTTGGGTAGGCTACTTTGTAAATGTAATCCGTTACAGTTACTAGTTACCTGTCCAAAATGTTAATCAGTAACGTGCCTTTTGGATTACCCAAACGCAGTAACGTAATCTGATTACTTTTGGATTACTTGTCCCTTAAGAGGTATTAGAAGAAGACAAAGAGGATCCATCAAACTCATTTGGAGTGTCATCATAGTGGTCTGTGATTGATGCAGATTGTGTTGCATGATAATGATGAATTACATGTGCACTCTAGTGGAAGCAGGTAGACTGGCATAAGGCGAGGTCTGGTATCTGGGAGACAACCTCGCCCACTGATGTGACAGGAAACATAATCTTCAACTCCAGCCTGCCCGTCAACTGCAGGGTGTTTCTTCTCCTGGCCTAACACTAAAGAGGGCTACATGTCTCCAATATTATAGAATGGATGCTTGTGAGGGCGTCTATATCACTATGAATACTGGTAAGCAGGATACTGAACAGACAGAAACTGAGATGGCTCTCCTGCTGGTGATATGTGTAAAGATAGACATTTTACATTTTATAGTTGAGTCATTTACCAGAAGCTCTGATCCAGAAGCTCTGATCCAGAAGCTCTGATCCAGACGCTCTGACCCAGACGCTCTGACCCAGACGCTCTGATCCAGAAGCTCTGATCCAGAAGCTATGATCCAGACGCTCTGATCCAGACGCTCTGACCCAGACGCTCTGACCCAGACGCTCTGACCCAGACGCTCTGATCCAGAAGCTCTGATCCAGACGCTCTGACCCAGACGCTCTGACCCAGACGCTCTGACCCAGACGCTCTGACCCAGAAGCTCTGATCCAGAGCGACTTACAGTAGTGAGTTCATACATTTTCATACATGTAATACCTAGCTAAATGTGCCTAGCTCCAACAGTGCAGTAAAAAAAAAAGTAAAAAAATACTAACAAATACAAAGAAAGGAATAAAGAAATATTAGAACGAGCCTATAATATAAATACAGTAGTTATATATGATGGTGTGTATAGACAGTATGGACAGTAGTTATATAGGATGGTGTGTATAGCCAGTATGGACAGTAGTTATATTTGATGGTGTGTATAGACAGTATGGACAGTAGTTATATAGGATGGTGTGTATAGACAGTATGGACAGTAGTTATATAGGATGGTGTGTATAGACAGTATAGACAGTAGTTATATATTTTAGCCCTCAGTAGCCTGATCATCACCATGGTTACTCTCCCTTTATTTAGCCCTCAGTAGCCTGATCATCACCATGGTTACTCTCCCTTTATTTAGCCCTCAGTAGCCTGATCATCACCATGGTTACTCTCCCTTTATTTAGCCCTCAGTAGCCTGATCATCACCATGGCTACTCTCCCTTTATTTAGCCCTTTGTAGCCTGATCATCACCATGGTTACTCTCCCTTTATTTAGCCCTCAGTAGCCTGATCATCACCATGGTTACTCTCCCTTTATTTAGCCCTCAGTAGCCTGATCATCACCATGGTTACTCTCCCTTTATTTAGCCCTCAGTAGCCTGATCATCACCATGGTTACTCTCCCTTTATTTAGCCCTCAGTAGCCTGATCATCACCATGGTTACTCTCCCTTTATTTAGCCCTCAGTAGCCTGATCATCACCATGGTTACTCTCCCTTTATTTAGCCCTCAGTAGCCTGATCATCACCATGGCTACTCTCCCTTTATTTAGCCCTCAGTAGCCTGATCATCACCATGGTTACTCTCCCTTTATTTAGCCCTCAGAAAGCTCAGTCATCAGGCAGTATTGGTTTTGTTCACGTTCATTATGCTTCTCCTGTTTTGTGTATCTGCCTTCTATTATCATTAAATGTACCTTCTGCACCTGCTTCCTGACTCCAAGAGCTTACGTTACATCAGTGTTCAATAACTATCTACATAGGGCAGCAGTCTCTAAGGTGCAAAGTTGAGTACCGTGTGGTAGCAAGCTAGTAACAGTGACTAAGTTCAGGGCAGGGGACTGGGAGGAGGCTGGCTAGTGGTGACAGTTTAACAGTCTGATGGCCTGGAGATAGAAGCTGTTTTTCAGTCTCTAGGACCCAGCTTTGATGCAGCTGTACTGACCTCCTGGATGATAGCAGGGTGAACAGGCCGTGGCTCGGGTGGCAGAGGTCCTTGATGGTCTTCTTGGACTTCCTGTGACACCGGGTGCTGTAGATGTGACAACACTGGCACCACTCTGCCACGGCCCTCACCTCCTCCCTATAGGCTGTCTCATCGATGTTGGTAATCAGGCGTACCACTGTTGTGTTGTCTGCAAACTTGATGATTGAGTGGGGGATGTGCGGGGCCACCCAATCATGGGGGAACAGGGAGTACAGGAGGGGGCTGAGCATCCAGTGTTGAGGATCAGGGAAGAGGAGGTGTTGTTTCCTACCTTCACCACCTGGGGTCAGCTTGTCAGGAAGTCCAGGACCCAGTTGCATAGGGCTGGGTTCAGACCCAGGCTCCAAAGCTTAGTGATGAGCTTGGAGGGAACTATGGTGTTAAAGGCTGAGCTCTAGTCAATGAACAGCATTCTCACATAGGTATTTCTCTTGTCCAGATGGGAAATGGCAGTGTGCAGTACGATGGTGATTGCATCATCCGTGGATCTGTTGGGGCAGTATGCAAGGTGTAGTGGGTCTAGGGTGTTGGGTAAGGTGGAGGTGACATGATCCTTAACTCAAAGCACTTCATGATGACAGAAGTGAGTGCTACGGGGTGATAGTCATTTAGGTCAGTAAGCTTCCCTTTCTTGGGTATGGTAACAGTAACAATGGTGGAAGCAATTGGGGACATCAGACTGGGATTAGGAGAGATTGAATATGTCCGTAAACACTCCAGTCAACTAGTCTGCACATGCTCTGAGGGCGCGGCTATGGATGCCGTCCGGGCCGGCTTAAATGTCTAACTCACTTTGGTTAGTGTCAGTTTATTGTGTTTAAAACAATCTGTTAAATGTCTTGTGTATACTCCAGAAGCTATATTGGCCTTAACCTCAGGCCATCATCACCACAGACATTTTGAAGTTGATATTTGGCAGCTTCACAGTAGTATGAATAAATGTCTTGAGTCTGGGTTGGCCAACACTGGCCTTCTTGTGTTACTAATCATTATCTGCTGTGTGCTGTCAGTCTTCTTCATTATTTATCTGAACAATGAAGCTGTCATCTCTCTCTCTCTCTCTCTCTCGTTCTCTCAATTTAGAGAGAATCCATCTCCCCATCCTTCCCTCTCTCCTTCCAGCTCTATCGCCTTCTCTGGGACATGTCAATTGGCCCCATTGTGTTGTAATGGTGGATGTGCTGACCATAATTGATCCAGAATATTGGCCACTATTTTCAATCCCACATTCTTACCCTTCATTTCTGACAACTGTGTTCATGTGTTAAAGGTGCAATATGCAGAAATCAAAAGTAAAAGACACAAAAACTCAACTTAAGTATGGGAAGCATAGAAATAGAGCACATAGAACAGATCTACCGCTTCTTAGACTTGTTATAACTCACATAAAACAGATAGAACACTTCTTAGACTTGTTATAACTCACATAGAACAGGTCTACCACTTCATAGACTTGTTATAACTCACATAGAAAAGATATAACACTTCTTAGACTTGTTATAACTCACATAGAACAGATCTACCACTTCTTGCTTTCAATGCGATTGACTGATCTATAACACACATTTCAATGTAAATTTGGTTGGGTCGCCTAAAAAGTTACATATTGTAGCTTTAAATGGTTAACATTACCCTCACAGGCTACAAATGGTTAACGTTACCCTCACAGTCTTTAAATGGTTACCCTCACAGTCTTTAAATGGTTACCCTCACAGTCCTTAAATGGTTAAAAAAGCCAGCTTTAATATCCACTGTGGATCATCCAGCTCTGGCTCCTCTTTTCCTTTGCTTTTAACAAATTCACAGATTTGTGGGAGGAGAGAGATAAATCTTTCTAAAACTCTGCCACACGAAAGCCATCTCACTTCATTGTGAAATATTAAGTTGCTGTATTCTGTCCGGTATTCCTCCAGCAACTGGTGGAATTGCCGGTGATTCAGTGCCCTCGCAATAATCATGTTCACTATGTGCACGACGTCCTGCATCACATTCTGTCATTCACAGTCTGAGTTTAGCCACAAGTGCTTCCTGATGAATGATACAATGAAATGTAACAGACTTGGAAATATCCTCTTTCTTTATCATCAGGCCTACGAGTCCCTTCTCCTTCCCTCGCATGTTCGGTGCACCGTCACACATGGGCAATGTCACTTATATCAGTGCTTTCGTCAAGTGCGAGACTATAACACGGCACCATAGATATGTCAGCAATCAATTGCTTACCGATGTCCTCGCAGATATCTTCTATGCGTCTTGTTGTGGTTGAGTCAGAGAGTTGCAGTCCATTAATTGACTTTAAAATAGCTTCCTTGTTTGTGAAATCAGCATACAATATTTCGGCTGAGGCCAAAAAACAGTCTTTGACAATTTCTGCGTCTGTGAAGGCCTTCTTGTTTCTTGCGAGTATCCAAGCAATCTCATATGTTGCCTCTGTCGTTTTCTCTGCAACAGTGCTAGATATGTTCATCATTTGTTGTTGTCCTTTGAGTTGCAATATTTTGTTGTTTCTGAGGTTGCTTTGTGGCGGATATGTTTTGTCAAAATGGGCATGTTGTGATTGGAAATGTTGCTCTAAATTTCCTTGTTTAAAACAATTGACTGCCTTTTGGCAAATAAGATAGAGTGAGCTGCTCGCATCATGCAGTACAAAAAAAAACATGTCTGTCCATTTCTCTTGGAACTTTCTGTGTTCTTCTTCAATCGACCGTATCCTTCTCTTAACCACCGGAGTCACATTAGCCAGCAGCACTTCCCCAACACTATCTTCCTGATTTTCCCGGTTCCCCGGTGGTTGCTCGTTCACAGCTGTCACGCTGTTCTCCGGCCCTTCCCCCTCATTTTCATTGCCAACAGATTTACGTTTTGTTTTAATAATAAACCTATCCAGGTCGACAAGACTGCAAAAGTAGGCCGTAGTAGCATTAGGAAACTGTGTCGATCGCTCTCTGGCTGAGCACTCACGTTAAGCGCTTAATTGCCTTTCTGTTCCAACAACTGCTATACTGCCATCTATCTGCCGTCCAGGGAATAACATATATAACGTGACTCAGGCCTGCATTTAACACATTGCTTTGAAATTCTGTCATTGTCATGTATAATTATTGGAAAATTGGAAAGTCAGGGCTAGCGGGCCCACTGCTTTAAATGGTTTCCCTCACAGTCTGTAAATGGTTAACGTTACCCTCACAGTCTTTAAATGGTTAACGTTACCCCCACAGTCTTAAATTGTTACCCACAGTCTTTAAATGGTTACCCTCACAGTCTGTAAATGGTTACCCTCACAGTCTTAAATGGTTACCCTCACAGTCTTTAAATGGTTACCCTCACAGTCTTAAATGGTTACCCTCACAGTCTGTAAATGGTTACCCTCACAGTCTTTAAATGGTTACCCTCACAGTCTTTAAATGGTTAACCTCACAGTCTTTAAATGGTTACCCTCACAGTCTTAAAACGGTCATACAGATGTTTTTCAATCATACAGTAAACATTTGGTAACACTTCTTGGCCTTACAGCGGAGGGCTCTGGTGAAATGTAATCAAACAAGTTTACTCCCATTCCACTATTCCAGGCCCTCTCACAGTACTGTAGGGCTGTGCTCACATGCAGGGGAGCCAAGGCAATTTCCCCTATCTCATATTCTCAGCGACGGTTACTATGACCCCCTAACATGTGACCCCTGACCCCTGACCCCATTCCACTCCCTCTGTCTTTACACCATTGATCTGCACCATACTATGCTTTACTGTCTATTATTAATGATGGGCAAATGTCAGGCTTGAAAGGCCTGCATTGTGGGCTGGGTGAAAGAGGCTGTGTCCAAACCCGCACCTCTCTCTCTTTCCTTCCCTTCTCTTCCTCTCTCTCTCTCTCTCTCTCTCTCTTTCTCTCTCTCCCTCTCTCTCTCTCTCTCTCTCTCTCCCTCTCTCGCGCTCTCTCTCTCTTTCTTTCGTTCTTTCTTTCTTTCTTTTTCTCTCTCTCTCTCTCTTTCTCTCTCTCTCCAGCTTTACAACCAACAGCATATAGCCAAGTCTGTCCCACTACACTGGTCCTCTGTGTGAAATCTTTCTACAGTGCCAACAATACTACCAATACCAGACATCCACAAGATCCCTCCCCACTGTTCTCTTGCAGAAAGGAAACACAATGCATGTGCAGTTATTTAGTTATTAACATATTCAATCATTCAATCCAAGAAGTCACATAGAGATGAAAGACATCTCATTCCAGAAAGGGATCACAACAAAGGGACAGGACAAAGACAAGACAACTTCTTCAATTATTCCATCAATTGTAAACAGGATGCCACTCCATTCAAGCGCCCCATAGGATAATTTATGCATGGATAGTCCCACCCCCCACCATCTAAATCAGTCATCCTTCTAGCCTTACACATACACTGGGAGACTCACAAATATGTCACTGCAGAGGTTTGTTAGATACTACTGCACTGTTGAAAGCTAGGAACACAAGAATTTAGCTACTCCCGCAATAACATCTGCTAAATATGTGTATGTGTTTACACCCCGGGATCGAACCCTGGTCTGTAGTGACACCGCCAGCACTGCGATGCAGTGCCTTAGATCGCTGCACCACTCGGGAGGCCAAAAGCTGTGTATCATCTATCACATAGATGAGATGGGGGGGGGGGGGGGGGGGTGTGTCTCTGTGTGAGTGTGTGTGTCTGTGTGTCTGTGTGTGTGTCTGTGTCTGTGTGTGCGTGCATGTGTGTGTGCACATCCCTACAGATTATCTTATTGTCTCTGTCATCATTCAGGACCAGTAAATCTGCAGAAGTCTGCTGTCTATTATAATCAGCTGCTCTGACTCTCTCCCTCGCTTACACACTGAGGTGGTGTAGTGTCTCTGCTGTACTCCACTGTCCTCTTCTGGCCAAGCTGGGACCCTGCAGTGACTGTGTAGTGGAGCAATAGTATAGTTTTGAAGTGTTGAAATTCTTAAGGTTAGGTATTAACTTTGAATGGTTAAGGTAAGAGTTAAGGTTTGCGATAGACTTTAAACAAAGTATCAAAAACACGTTTCTATTGCATTTCACTTTTAGTCTACACCTGTTGTCTACGAAGCATGTAACAAATAACATTTGATTTGATTGACTTGATCCATTTAGTGGGCTACCTAACTATAAATACAATAATTAATTCAATTAGAATTTGTATAACACTAAATATACAAGTATCCCTCCTTCCTTCCCTGAGACTAGACAACTATCCCCAGGGAATATAACAGAGAAACCTCACTCTATCGTTAATTAGCTGTTTCGTCACAGAGGCATGTTAATTGTGTTGCTGTCACTCTGCCATGGCTGACCCAGTGGATTATGTCCTGTTATATCCTATTAATGCTGAATACAGTGTCCTGTTATATTATGTTAATGAATACAGGCTCATAGGGATGCCGCTCTAAGGGCCATTTCACTTAGAAGGTGTCAACCAGTGGAGGCTCCGCAGAGAAGGAAGGGGAGGACCATCCTCCTCAGTGAATTCCAGAAGAAAATAAATAGTGAAACATTAAAAAAGTTATGGTGAGTAGTTAACTCAAAGAGAGAGAAAGACAATAGTTTAACAGTTTTGAACAAATTAACAGTTTTGAACAAATTAACTGTTTTAAACAAATTAACAGTTTGAACAAATTAACAGCAAGAGCGAGCAAGCGAGATCTAGCTATATTTCCTTCAAACATTTTTTAGATAGATAGATAGATAGATAGATAGATAGATAGATAGATAGATAGATAGATAGATAGATAGATAGATAGATAGATAGATAGATAGATAGATAGATAGATAGATAGATAGATAGATAGATAGATAGATACTTTATTGATCCCCGAGGGGAAATTTCTTAAAGGATGCTCTTTTGCCATGAAATTGTGTATTGCAGTGTCGTGACCCGGATTCAAACCGATGTTGGCTCTGTGTAGTGGTTAGTGGCTATGATATGAAGATTTGGCTTGGAAAGGTTTTGTGTTGTGCACTGAAGTCAACAAGCAAAGGGAAAAGGTGAAAGGAGGAGAGTGCGTAGATGCGAGAAGGAAAAACTGTTTTCACTGTCACAGGCAAACTTGTTCATTTTTATAGTATCAAATATCTCTGTGTGTGTGCGTGTGTGTGTGTGTGTGTGCACTTGTGAGCGTGCATGCGTGCGTGCGTGCGCGTGCGTGTGTGTGAGTGAGTAGTACCGGTGCCGAGGGAAGAGAGGAAGCCAAGGCACCATTGACCGGCACATGAGACAGCAGACATCATTATCCAGTTACATCAAGCATTATCTGCCAACAGAGACTCATCTGGGAAACACAACACATTAGCTGATGAATTACAGGCCTACTTATCACTCGCATGTGAAAAGACACTTTTGTCTCAAAGGACATAGCTGACTGGCCAACCAGGCCCTAAGGTGTGACATTCCTGCATCAATTTAAAGCCCCTGGATTGGATTGTCTCCAGTCCCCATTGGACAGGCCAATCCACACACCCAGGCTGAGAAGAGCCAGTAAGGGCCATGACCTGCTGTGTCGAAGCAGTAACTGGTCAACAGTAACATGTCTGGGCTGGGGTAGCTCAAAGGACGAGATGACTGGCTTTGAGTTAATTTAATCTGTGTGTGTGTGTTTTATGTGCACGTGTGTGTGTGTGTGTGTGTGTGTGTGTGTGTGTGTGTGTGTGTGTTTTATGTGTGTGTGTGTGTGTGTGTGTGTGTGTGTGTGTGTGTGTGTGTGTGTGTGTGTGTATTCATATTCTGTAAACCATGTGCAATATCCACCTGACGTGTCCTGCTCTGACCTTTAGGCATCTCAGAGGGTCTCCCAATCACAGAGTGTTTCACTGACCCAGAACAGCCATTGGATGTGGGGTGAGATTAAAAACCTATCGATCTGACCAATTCCATTCCCTCATTCGTTCTGCCCCGAGGTGACGAGGTGATGAGTTCACTGAGGTCTACTCATCAGCATCCTATACTGTCCTGCCATTGATTACACAGTGATAATCACACCTACGTAGAGAGAGAGAGAGAGAGAGAGAGAGAGAGAGAGAGAGAGAGAGAGAGAGAGAGAGAGAGAGAGAGAGAGAGAGAGAGAGAGAGAGAGAGAGAGAGAGAGAGAGAGAGAGAGAGAGAGAGAGAGAGAGAGAGAGAGAGAGAGAGAGAGAGAGAGATTACACAGATCACAAAGAATTCGAAAAACAAACCCAATTTTAATAAACTCCCACATCTACTTGGTGAAATACCACAGTGCCATGTCAGCAGCAAGATTTGTGACAAGAAAAGGGCAACCAGTGAAGAACAAACATCATTGTAAATACAACCCAAATTATTAATTGTTTATTTCACATTTGTTTATTATCTACTTCACTTGCTTTGACAATGTTAACATATGTTTCCCACGCCAATAAAGCCCCTTGAATTGAATTGAGAGAGAGAGAGAGAGAGAGAGAGAGAGAGAGAGAGAGAGAGAGAGAGAGAGAGACTCTGACACACACACAATTTATTTATTCGCTGGCTGGCAAGTGAAAATAGTAAACAGCCACAGGGGGTGATATAATACCAACATTTTGCTAGTATTTTTGTCCCCATGTGCAGTTGCAAACCATAGTCTGGCTTTTTAATGGCGGTTTTGGAGCAGTGGCTTCTTCCTTGCTGAGCGGCCCTTCAGGTTATGTCGATATAGGACTCGTTTTACTGTGAATATAGAAACTTTTGTACCTGTGTCCTCCAGCATCTTTACAAGCATCTTGTACCTGTTTCCTCCAGCATCTTTCCTTTGCTATTGATCTGGGATTGATTTGCACTTTTCGCTCCAAAGTACGTTCATCTCAAGGAGACAGAACGCGTCTCCTTCCTGAGCGGTATGATGGCTGCGTGGTCCCATGGTGTTTATACTTGCGTACTATTGTTTGTACAGATGAACATGGTACCTTCAGGCGTTTGGAAATTGCTCCCAAGGATGAGCCAGACTTGTGGAGGTCTACAATGTTTTTTGAAGTCTTGGCTGATTTGTTTTGATTTTCCCATGATGTAGAGCAAAGAGGCACTGAGTTTGAAGGTAGGCCTTGAAATACATCCACAGGTACACCTCCAATTGGCTCAAATTATGTCAATTAAGAAGCTTCTAAAGCCATGACATCATTTTCTGGAGTTTTCCAAGCTGTTTAAAGGCACAGTCAACTTAGTGTATGTAAACTTCTGACCCACTGTAATTGTGATATAGTGAATTATAAGTGAAATAATCTGTCTGTAAACAATTGTTGGAAGAATTACTTGTGTCATGCACAAAGTAGATGTCCTAACCGACTTGCCAAAACTATAGTTTGTAACATGAAATCTGTGGAGTGGTTGATAAATTAGTTTTAATGACTTCAACCATAGTGTATGTAAACTTCTGACTTCAACTGTATATAGTTGCAGTGTCTTTGTAAATGCTCTCAGGGTTGGTAAAATACGGAAAAAGTGTCTGCAACACAATAAAACTATGGTGCAACAGAATATTTTTCCCACTCGTCATTTCAAAGCTAGATGTTCTGTACTGACTCACAACATAGCTTTATCATTCTATCAAAATCTCCACTTTGGACCAACTGGAAAATTACCCTCTGGAGTTTCCCTAACAGAAGTAACCCTGGGTAATGCCTGACAGGCAATACTGTGACATAACTGACTGCTCCCTGATATAGTGCACTCACTCACACCAGACTTGCTCACGCACACCCAGACACACACACAAGCACACAGGCACACAGACTCACACACACAGTCTTGTACAGCTAACCTTGTGGGTATTCAGTCCCATTCAAAATCCTATTTTCCCTAACCCCGTACTCTTACCCTAACCTTAACCTTAACCAAAAAACATAAAGGACCCTAAACCTAACCCTAGCTGCTAACACTAAAACTAACCCTAGCTCCCAACCCTAACCCTAAACCTAATTCTAACCCTAACACTAATTCTAACCTTAACCCTATACCCCCTACAAATAGTATTTGACCTTGTGTGGAATAACAAAATGTCCCCAGTTGGTCAAATGTCTACTGGTCCCCACAAGAATAGTTAAACATGTCCACTCACACACACACACACACACACACACACACACACACACACACACACACACACACACACACACACACACACACACACACACACACACACACACAGCTATGTGCCAACCCTTTTGGTTATGTTGTGATCTCTCTGTGCTCCATGGCTATTAACACAGCTCAATGGTAACATGTCACAGACGCCCACAGAGAGGAGGGCCAAACCATAAGAATTCCACAGCCCCATAGGTAACACCAGGTTAGAACTAAAGGGGTTGTGTTGTATAACATATTCTCAAACGATAGATGAAGCTGGAAAACAACCAATAGTCTCATATGATGGGCCCTGTTGAAGTGCTGCTATGTTTAGTGACATGGATGTCCTCTGGACTGTACTGTCTGAGGCAGGAAGTCTCAGGTGGGTGGGTGAGACTGTGCTTGTCTGAAGGTGTGAATAAGTAACTCACTAATGTCAACATACTCTGGTACATATTATATTTAAGGTAACAGTAATTTAGTCCCAGGCGAACGCATAGTCCCTTATCCTTTTTTATATCCACTGTAGAGCCCTAGGCTATATCACCTGAAAGCTTTGGATGGTTGAAAGCAAAATGTCAGAGCCTACCACAGAGCTTTGCTTATTCGCAAAGAAATAAAACAAGGTTAAGCAGACGTCTGATTGAGGTGTGCAACGATGCGTACAATGAGTCAAACATTGTGACTCAAGCTTTATCCATGCACGCATGCCAGGGGTGTGGCAGTTTCCTGTAACCTAGTCATGCATTTTGACAGCGGCCAGGGTGTGTGTCTGCGCCTTTAAGAAAACGGAGCGCTAACTCTTCAGTTAGTGACGTGAAGACGTTGGCTACGTACTGTGGAGTGTGGGCAGGAAGAGAGCGCACGGTGGTCACTCCACGAACACAGACATTGCACAAGGTTCAAAAAGCGGCGGAGCTCAACATGTCACATTTCTAATGCTGGGTCACAGTCGGAGCCAACCCTACTCTCACCCCGAACGTGCACGACCTGTCCTCGAACTTGCGGATTTGGGCTAAAAACTGCTACCGGAGGCACAACGGCGTCGCTGCTTGCGATTTGAAACACAGCAGGGCGCTTAGCGGACTGGGAGGAATCAGAGAAGAGAGAGGACTGTTTTCAGAACCATGAGAGAATACAAAGTAGTGGTGCTCGGATCCGGCGGGGTTGGCAAATCCGCATTGACTGTGCAATTCGTAACTGGATCCTTTATAGAGAAATATGATCCCACGATAGAGGATTTCTACCGAAAGGAGATCGAGGTGGACTCATCTCCTTCCGTTCTGGAGATACTGGACACGGCCGGGACCGAGCAGTTTGCCTCCATGCGAGATCTGTACATAAAAAACGGGCAGGGCTTCATCCTAGTCTACAGCTTGGTCAACCAACAAAGCTTCCAAGACATCAAACCAATGAGGGATCAGATCATCCGGGTGAAACGGAACGAGAGGGTGCCGATGATTCTGGTCGGGAATAAAGTGGACCTGGAGGGCGAGAGGGAGGTCTCGTTCGGGGAGGGGAAAGCACTGGCGGATGAGTGGAATTGCCCGTTTATGGAAACTTCAGCCAAAAATAAAGGCTCGGTGGACGAACTGTTTGCAGAGATTGTCAGACAGATGAACTATTCTTCAGCACCAGGTGGAGACGACCAGTGCTGCACGTCCTGTGTTATTATTTAATAGGAGAATCAGAGTACATTTTTTTTGGTGCATTTTTTAAGTTTGCAAATGGTGAGTGAGCCCTTCCTAATATTAATTTAAAGTTAAACCAACAAGAATCCAGAACTAACAAGTTTCGCTTGAAGACAAAAACTAAAATTTTGAACAATACTTTGGTGTTAACTGTTACCTTCATCATTAGTAATGGAAAGTGTCCTACTACTATGTGTTGCACATGCTTAGAAAAGACAGAAGTGTCATCTATACCAGTGTTTACATGGCAGAATACTTGAATGTTCTGGGAAAATAGCTAACATTTCAAACGGGCACTTGCATCCTTGGAAAACAGCTTGCCCGGTGCTATGTTGAGATGTTCTCTGAATCTTTCAATGCAAACTGACATTTTATTTCACCATATATATTTTTCGTCTTTGGAGGTGTGTTGCAGGGAGTCTGTACTGTTGAGTTCTTCTTCGTGGCTCACCTTGGGACTGAATGAAGGGAGGGGAGCTGCGAAGCAGGGAGGGTGTGGGCCACTCTACAGGAATTCTGCTCTGCTGGAGTATCTTTGCAGCAAACTCAATGTACACCACTGATGTCGACATAAGTGGCAGATGTAGAGATCAGCTGAGTTAGCAACCCCTGTCTCCACTTGCACTCACAACTGGAACTTATCCCCACTGGCAAAGACGTTGAGACTGGGACTTGAAACGCTATGGATATTTCTTTATGAAAAGTGGAGATGACTATAAAAGTATATTTTGTTAATTGTTGCACATTTTGTTGTTGTTTTTTGGGGGAGTTGAGGGAATGGTGACATTTCTCCTACCATCATGGAGTCATGTTCTGCGACCACAACACACAAAGTTGATGTTTTTCAAAGTCAATGATGTTAGAATTGGACACCATTTTTGTGGAGTGTTATGACGAGTGCAACCCACTGTCTTTCTCCTTCAACGCGTGCGAGGACCTTACTTTAGTGACGTACGGACGGCGACCCGACCGCCCTTGCATCGAGTGCCTTTCCAAAACAAATCAGCTGTTCAAATTCAGTGCCAACCAGTGTCTCCAGAAGCATCCCAAAACATGGCAATCCAGAAAGTTCTTAACTGTTGCTCTGAATAATCTCTTGGGGATGGCAGAAGAAAAAACCTTTTGATAAAGGAATGGTGGTTGTATTCTTCTCTTTAAGTTTTGGCCTTTTGAAAACTAAGGTTTTTTGTTGCAGTTTCTCTCATGGGTTTGGCCAAATTTAAATCGAAATACACAGGTACTGGAACCCCTTGACTTAACCACACCAAACGCTTCTTCCAGACCACTTAAATCAAAGGAATTCTATGTTTTGTTTTTGTTTTTAAAAGAAAATGTGATGTACTGTTTAAAAATCTAACCTGATTGTAAGTTTAATTTCAGACCAGCCTTTTAACAGCTGTCTGTTTGTTTTCAAAATACTTTTAATACAAATTGCATTTTTTAAGACGCCTTGTTTTCTGTCTTTGTACGTGTTGTTTCCATTCTATCTGGTAAATCAACTCTATTAAGCAGTCTGATCTCTCTAGATTACCAGTGGGGCAGTCTGATCTCTCTAGATTACCAGTGGGACAGTCTGCTCTCTCTAGATTACCAGTGGGGCAGTCTGCTCTCTCTAGATTACCAGTGGGGCAGTCTGCTCTCTCTAGATTACCAGTGGGGCAGTCTGCTCTCTCTAGATTACCAGTGGGGCAGTCTGCTCTCTCTAGATTACCAGTTGGGCAGTCTGCTCTCTCTAGATTACCAGTGGGGCAGTCTGCTCTCTCTAGATTACCAGTGGGGCAGTCTGCTCTCTCTAGATTACCAGTGGGGCAGTCACAGCTCAAATGTATAAATGGGTTTGTAAACAGTGCCATTTCAAAACTCTGCAGTCAGTGATCGAATGTAGAAATGAGGTCAAAGGTAACACTGTATCCAATGAGAGGGAGTTCCAGTGCCTCCCAGCCCAGTGTGTGGGTGTCACTACTATGCAGTGAAGGTGGGAATAATGGAGGTTTGTTCGACAGTGAGGCTGAGCTAGACAGGTGTGTGTGTTTAACAACAGGGATTATCCTGATCTGGCTGACTGCAGCATGGTCTGATCTGGCTGACTGCAGCATGGTCTGATCTGGCTGACTGCAGCACGGTCTGATCTGGCTGACTGCAGCACGGTCTGATCTGGCTGACTGCAGCACGGTCTGATCTGGCTGACTGCAGCACGGTCTGATCTGGCTGACTGCAGCACGGTCTGATCTAGCTGACTGCAGCACGGTCTGATCTGGCTGACTGCAGCACGGTCTGATCTGGCTGACTGCAGCACGGTCTGATCTGGCTGACTGCAGCACGGTCTGATCTGGCTGACTGCAGCACGGTCTGATCTAGCTGACTGCAGCACGGTCTGATCTGGCTGACTGCAGCACGGTCTGATCTAGCTGACTGCAGCACGGTCTGATCTGGCTGACTGCAACACGGTCTGATCTGGCTGACTGCAGCACGGTCTGATCTGGCTGACTGCAGCACGGTCTGATCTGGCTGACTGCAGCACGGTCTGATCTGGCTGACTGCAGCACGGTCTGATCTGGAACAATGGAAACAATAATACTGGTTGTGTGTGTGTACATATTTATGTGGAAGTGGGTGTGTGTCTGTGTGCATGCACCTCTGGATACGAATGTGTACTGTGTGTGTAACTATGCATGTGTAAACCTGCATAGTTACCTATCCATACCTATCCTGTAATGGCTTCAGGCTTGTGACCTAGGCTGGAGGGATGCTATGGTGTGTGTGTGTGTGAAATGTCTGAGTTCCAAACAATGCCTGCCAAGGTGTTTCTCCAACACGTTGGGACACAGTAGTATATCAACAGCCTTTACAAACGAGAGGTGAATATGCATCGTTAGTCTAGTCGGCACATTGTGGACTTTTGTCGGTCTGGGATGTCTGTGTGTGTTTGGCTGTATGTCTTTGTAGACTGAGAGAGAGTATCTGTTTGCCTGGCATTTTACATGAATTACTCTGTCATTTTTTTTTCTCATTAACTGCACAATTCTCTCACATTGTTACTTGCTGCCCTCAACAGTCTTGTCTATGGCAGTTTCAGTTAGCCACAGGGCTAGCATTTAGCCTGTAGGCTAGTACATGTTGGAGCATATTGCTGGGCTGGGGTGAATCTCCTTGCTTAATGAAAGGCTTGTAGCCTCTCAGACCTTAGTCGGCTAAAACACAATGAGAGAAAGATAGCTAGATAAATAGACAGGTCACCGTGTGCTACAGAGCTGTGGGCAGATCTCTCTCTGCTGTAAACCCAAGCTCCCACAGTATGGCTACATTACAGTGTGCGCCAGATATTTCTTCCCCGTCTGCGCTGCCTCACTTTAACCCCCTGCTATGGTGCCCTTCAGAGAGGAAAGGGCTAGACTGTGTGTAGTCTAGAGTTCCTGCTTTCTCTCTTCCTGTAGAGAGGAGAGGGTGAAAGGTTCACTTTCTCTCTGTCATTAACAAACAGGGTTCTGTTGTGGTGTGCACGGTTCAGAGCCATCTAGTCTAGGGTAGAAAATGTATGTCAGTTTTAGAACCTAGAACTGAGAAGTTATAAATACTATGTAACAGTGAAGTGTACCTAACAGTGTGTAGCCTAAGTACCATGTCAGTACATTGGTTTAAGTGCCACGTAATGTGAAGTGGGACAGATTCTATTAAGTACTTATTTTGTCTGTAACCCACTGTATGGACCCTGTGCATGTTTAGACTTTTCAGCCATCAGGAAGTGGTCATGAGTTTTACACACTGTCTGCATTATCATTGGCCTACTGGTCATGGGCAGTGGTCATGTGATGTGGTTGCCATGGTTAGGGGGGCATGGGGCCTGCGGCTAGTTCTGTAGCTGGAGGTCAGACTGCTCTAGTGATGATATTAGGATCCTAACCTCTCTTCTAGACCATACATGTTGATTTTCACTGTGTCAAATTGTTAGATTTATTGTATTGGCCTTGCCATTGTCCTAACCATGGTGTCTTAGAACAATATGGCAATAGTATGGTTTGAATGGCTCCTCCCTGGTCCTGTCATGCTCTTTAATTAGCCAATGACCTTTCCTCATTTGAGAAAAAGTCTGTCCTCCACGGTGTTTCATTCGTCCTCTCCTCCATGACCCAGAAACAGAGTGGTCGAGGAGATATTTACTTTCAGCGTTATGACTGGGGGAGGGAAATCTGATCCTAGAGATGTTTTTTCTGTTGCAGAGAGAGATGTATTTGGCAGTTCCAGGTTTACATGGTTCTTATTCACCATATAGACACCTACTTGAATTAGGGTGCTTTTGTCTCTGGACGTCACTGGGTTATTTTGAGGTTGTCTGTGGCATATGCTGAGGTCAATGTGCAGTGTGTGTTCATGTGTCTGTTGTCATTACAATGTGCAGTGTGTGTTCATGTGTCTGTTGTCATTACAATGTGCAGTGTGTGTTCATGTGTCTGTTGTCATTACAATGTGCAGTGTGTGTTCATGTGTCTGTTGTCCTCCCCCCTCTCTCTCTCTGGGTTTGTTTTTGTTGTGGTGCTGTCAGCATACTGATCTCTCTCTGGGTTTGTTTTTGTAGTGGTGCTGTCAGCATACTGATCTCTCTCTCTCTCTGGGTTTGTTTTTGTAGTGGTGCTGTCAGAATACTGATCTCTCTCTCTCTCTGGGTTTGTTTTTGTAGTGGTGCTGTCAGTATACTGATCTCTCTCTCTCTCTCTGGGTTTGTTTTTGTAGTGGTGCTGTCAGTATACTGATCTCTCTCTCTCTCTCTGGGTTTGTTTTTGTAGTGGTGCTGTCAGCATACTGATCTCTCTCACTCTGGGTTTGTTTTTGTAGTGGTGCTGTCAGCATACTGATCTCTCTCTCTCTCTGGGTTTGTTTTTGTTGTGGTGCTGTCAGAATACTGATCTCTCTCTCACTCTGGGTTTGTTTTTGTTGTGGTGCTGTCAGCATACTGATCTCTCTCTGGGTTTGTTTTTGTTGTGGTGCTGTCAGAATACTGATCTCTCTCTCTCACTCTGGGTTTGTTTTTGTTGTGGTGCTGTCAGCATACTGATCTCTCTCTGGGTTTGTTTTTGTTGTGGTGCTGTCAGCATACTGATCTCTCTCTGGGTTTGTTTTTGTTGTGGTGCTGTCAGCTTACTGATCTCTCTCTGGGTTTGTTTTTGTTGTGGTGCTGTCAGCATACTGATCTCTCTCTGGGTTTGTTTTTGTTGTGGTGCTGTCAGAATACTGATCTCTCTCTCACTCTGGGTTTGTTTTTGTTGTGGTGCTGTCAGCATACTGATCTCTCTCTGGGTTTGTTTTTGTTGTGGTGCTGTCAGAATACTGATCTCTCTCTCTCACTCTGGGTTTGTTTTTGTTGTGGTGCTGTCAGCATACTGATCTCTCTCTGGGTTTGTTTTTGTTGTGATGCTGTCAGCATACTGATCTCTCTCTGGGTTTGTTTTTGTTGTGGTGCTGTCAGCTTACTGATCTCTCTCTGGGTTTGTTTTTGTTGTGGTGCTGTCAGCATACTGATCTCTCTCTGGGTTTGTTTTTGTTGTGGTGCTGTCAGCATACTGATCTCTCTCTGGGTTTGTTTTTGTTGTGGTGCTGTCAGCATACTGATCTCTCTCTGGGTTTGTTTTTGTTGTGGTGCTGTCAGCATACTGATCTCTCTCTCTCTCTGGGTTGGTTTTTGTAGTGGTGCTGTCAGTATACTGATCTCTCTCTCTCTCTGGGTTGGTTTTTGTTGTGGTGCTGTCAGCATATTGATCTCTTTCTCTCTGTGTGGCACTGTGCAAGTTATTTGACATATACATTTAATGTAACTATCTTCACAGTGTTAACACATACACAGTCGCACCCTCTCGTAAGACAAACACACAGACAGTTATTCCTCTCCTCAGGGCGCTGGGCTATAGGCTCTTGGCAGTAAGAGTTTCTTCAGACTGCTGTTTTTATTTCTTAATCATTGCTTAATCACCAGTCTTATTGCCATCTCATTCGGCTGTGCTACTGTACTTTGAGCTGAACAGTGAAAGCAGTAAAGGCCATTGGAGCTGAGTTGAGAGGGAGTGGAGAATAGGCTCAGAACAGATGTTCCCAAATGGTGGGTCAGAGGCTCATCTCAGGACGGAGTTGTGGTTAGAATTAGCAAATTCTGACTTTGGATCAGCCTCTGAGCGGCAACTTGACTCTAATTGGGGTCTGCCCAGGGATCAGTGTTCCAGTTCAGACCTAAAGGAGGGGGACTTTGCCAGGCTGGAATGCCCCAGAATCACTGTCATTTTTGTCATTCCTCCATCTCTTCTGTCAGGACATGAGAGAGAGAATTTTACAGACGTGGGGGGGGGGGGGGGGTTAGATAGATAGATAGAGGAATCAATGAAATAGAGAGAGACTTGTCTAAACAGAACCGAAACACCGCCCTACCCTAGTACTGTATCTCAAGATTAATTATTCTGGGCAGAGAGTCAAACACAGTGATATAGATGTTACAGCACGCCCTGGATCTAACCCAGTGATATAGTTGTTACAGTACACCCTGGATCTAACCCAGTGATATAGTGTCTGACAGACTACTGTGCTATGAGGTTCCCCAGTACCATTATAGTTTCTATAAGAACTGAGCAGATCATGTAAATCCTTGGTGACATATCTGATAACTGGACTGATCATGTAAATCCTTGGTATCTGATAACTGGACTGATCATGTAAATCCTTGGTATCTGATAACTGGACTGATCATGTAAATCCTTGGTATCTGATAACTGGACTGATCATGTAAATCCTTGGTATCTGATAACTGGACTGATCATGTAAATCCTTGGTATCTGATAACTGGACTGATCATGTATCTTTTATGAAAATCAGGCATTCTTGTTTTCACTTTACTGCTGCTGTTTTGCTTCTAGGCAGGATGCAAGTGCAATCATGGAAGCCAGGGTGTGGTTTATCACTTAAATGACAGAGTAGTATCTCTGCTGTGAGATTTGGAAGAAGGAGTGCTGTTGAGAACACTGCCAAAAACAAGTTCCTTCATGCCTTTAGCTGTTGTGTGTGAGTGCGTGTGTTTACATGTCTGTGAATGTTTGAGATCAGTTTCAAGTCTATGGGATCTGTTGCATCATGTGCTCTCTATCTTCTATTGGGGTTCTTTACATTTTATTCATTTAGCAGACGCTCTTATCCAAAACAACTTACAGTTAGTTAGTTCATACATGTTCATACTTTGTTCGTACTGGTCCCCCGTGGGAATCAAACCCACAACTCTGGCATTGCAAGCGCCATGCACTACCATTTGAGCTACACGGGACTACTGTGTTATTTAGTTAATATTTTATGGGGACAGGAAGTCCTCACAAGGATTGTAAAACAAGACAAATTTGGACAAGTGGGTACATTTTGTCGGTCCCCACCAGGAAAAATGCAATTTTATGGTTAGGGGTTTAGGGTTACAATTCATGTTAGGGTTTAGGGTAAGGTATAGTTTTAGGGTTAGGGTAAGGTATAGTTTTAGGGTTAGGGGTTAGGGTAAGGTATAGTTTTAGAGTTAGGGGTTAAGGTTATGCTTAGGGTTAGATTTACAGTTAGGGGTTAGGGAAAATAGGATTTTGGATGGGAATCAATTCTTTGGTCCCCACAAGGATAGCAATACAAAACTGTGTGTGTGTTTCCGCCCATCTGGTGGATGCTCTGTGGTCTGAGAAGTTCCCATCATGCCTTGCAGGTTGCATGGCTTCTGCCTGGGGCCTGCTTGGTCATGTGACTTTCCATTCTGCCACTCTGGCATTGCCCCCCCCCTGTCACCACGGCAACCTCAGCATTCTGACTAACATGTCATGACATGCCCTGAATTCACCTCCCTACTCCTCCCTCCTTCTCTCTCCATCTCCCTCCTTCCCCCATTCTCTTTTCTCTCTCTCTTCATCTTTTGACCCCTTTTGCCTTTTTTTTCTCTGTTGTGATGTGTTCATCCCTCTACTATGTGTTTCTGTTGTGTTGTAGCAGGGCCTAAAGAGCCTAGGGAGCTCTGCCATGTGACTGACGAGGCTTCACTGTGTGGAAAATAGAAAATAGGCCATTTCCTGTTTTGCAATCATGATAATTGTTTTGTTTAGTCAAAGCAACATTTGTGCAATACTACTATTCTTATGGCTTAGCTCTCGTTGTTCTGCAGTAAGAGTATGACTGTTACTGGTCATTATAACACGTCAGAGCTGTCTTACAGATTGGAAATATGTTAATAATGTGTATGACTGAGTTGAGATTAATCAAGTGTTCATTTGATCAAGTCTTGAGGGCTTGTTCCATTGGTCAGATACTGTGTAATGTAGTCATAAGCCTCTTGCTACATAAAGGGTGCAGTTAGTATGTGAGTGTACAGCACCTTTAGTAGCCTACATGGGGGATCATCATGTCTCTAGACTACATGGGGGATCATCATGTCTCTAGCCTACATGGGGGATCATCATGTCTCTAGCCTACATGGGGGATCATCATGTCTCTAGACTACATGGGGGATCATCATGTCTCTAGGCTACATGGGGGATCATCATGTCTCTAGGCTACATGGGGGATCATCATGTCTCTAGGCTACATGGGGGATCATCATGTCTCTAGACTACATGGGGGATCATCATGTCTCTAGACTACATGGGGGATCATCATGTCTCTAGGCTACATGGGGGATCATCATGTCTCTAGGCTACATGGGGGATCATCATGTCTCTAGACTACATGGGGGATCACCATGTCTCTAGGCTACATGGGGGATCATCCTGTCTCCTAGGCTACATGGGGGATCATTATGTCTCTAGGCTACATGGGGGATCACCATGTCTCTAGGCTACATGGGGGATCATCCTGTCTCCTAGGCTACATGGGGGATCACCATGTCTCTAGGCTACATGGGGGATCACCATGTCTCTAGGCTACATGGGGAATCACCATGTCTCTAGGCTACATGGGGGATCATCCTGTCTCCTAGGCTACATGGGGGATCACCATGTCTCTAGGCTACATGGTGTCATTATCCATATTTTCAGTTTTCCATATTGTTGTGGGGTTGGTTGTAATGTGTGCTATTCTGTTCCTCTATCTCTACCTGAAAAGCATGAAAGATTAGTCTCTATCCATCCATCTTTCTCTCTCTCTCTGGCAGAGGAGAATAGTATCACATTCTCTTGTTCATCATCAGAGCTCCTCCAGAGAGATGTTTATGTAACATCTCTTTAGTAAAGCAGCTGTTCATAGGTTTAGATTCACTACCTCGTGGGAAAGTGCAACTACAAAGACAAATGCAGCTTTCTTTTTTGACTGTGTGTGTTTACAGTTTTGAAGGACAGTTCACATCTGTAAAGTGAGTTTATTGAGAGAATGTGGGTCTGGATAGGATAGGATTAATTTCAATGTCCCAAGTGGAAAATTGACTTAAGAAGCGCTACTGCTGTATAGGAAATAGACACTACATTACACATTACCCTTATCATACACTTCTCATATATCAATTATTCAATCAAATGTATTTCTAAAGCCCTTTTTACATCAGCAGATGTCACAAAGTGCTAAACAGAAACCCAGCCTAAAACCCCAAACAGCAAGCAATGCAGATGTAGAAGCACGGTGGCTAGGAAAAACTCCCTTGAAAGGCAGGAACCTAGGAAGAAACCTAGAGAGGAACCAGAGGAGGGGTGGCCAGTCCCCTTCTGGCTGTGCCGGGTGGAGATTTATAACAGTACATGGGCATTAAGGCCAGATCTCCAAGATGTTGAAACGTTTATAGATGACCAGCAGGGTCAAATAATAATCACAGTGGTACTTAGCATATTCCCTTATTGTGTCAGCCTGACTGACTGTCCATAAGTCTGTTTGTCTCCTCACAGCGGGAGAGACACTAGGTTTTAATCCGTTGTCCTCTATATTGGCCTCCACTAATTAATCAGTAACACAGATATCCTCCTGCATAAGTCTGGTGGTGGGAACTGTGAGGACCTGGGCCCAGATTCACAAAAAACGTCTTACGCAAAAACGCTAGAAACTTAAGAAAAAAAAAAAAAAGTTCATAAGATAGTTCGTAAGTGCAATTTCCTAAACAATATCTTAAGATTTCATGATTTTCTTAGGAACTTCTCAAATATCTTCTTACAAATCTTCTTAAGATGTGTGTTGCAATGGCAATCATGGTAGCATATTTCTTACTGAGATTACGGTTCTAAAACATGTTCTTGCATTTAAAATAATCAATACTGAAACTTTCAGATGAAGTTTGAGTGAATTAAACATGGTCAATTTCTTTCATGAGATTTAAGAAAAGGGTTTAGCTTATCTTGGAATTATGAACATTCCCAAGAACTTTATTTCAACTTAACTTAACTTTTTGCTTAAGGAGAAACACAAGAAAATGTCCAATAACCTATTTGAGGAAAAGCAACTTTGCTTAACTTTCTTCTTAAGTCTAAAGAAGGTTTTGTGAATCCGGCCCCTGGTGTTGATGTGGAGAGACATTGTCCATCTCCTTCCCTTCACTGACGTCTATTGAGGAACTCTCCTGATGTATACAACACACAATGTTCATCTTAGTACTACAGTGCATTCGGAAAGTATGTGTCAGACTTGTTCTAAAATTGATTCAATTACATGTTTTCCTCATCAATCTTCACACAATACCCCATAATGACGTAGTAAAAACAGATTTTTTGAAAGTTTAGCAAATTGTATAAGAAATAAAACACAGAAATACCTTATTTACATAAGTATTCAGACCTTTTGCTATGAGACTCGAAATTGAGATGGTCGCCTGACCAAACTGACCAATCAGGGGAAGAAGGGCCTTGGTCAGGGAGGTGACCACAAACCCGATGGTCACTTTTACAGAGCTTCAGAGTTCTTCTGTGGAGATGGGAGAACCTTAAAGAAGGATAACCATCTCTGCAGCACTCCACCAATCAGGCCTTTATGGTAGAGTGGTGAAACGGAAGGCACATGACAGCACGCTTGGAGTTTGCCAAAAGGCACCTAAAGACTCTCAGACCATGATAAACAAGATTATCTGGTCTGATGAAACCAAGATTGAACTCTTTGGCCTGAATGCCAAGCGTCACGTCTGGATGAAACCTGGCACCATCCCTATTGTGAAGCATGGTGGTGGCAGCATCATGCTGTGGGGATGTTTTTCAGCGGCAGGGTCTGGTAGACTAGTCAGGATCGAGGGAAAGATGAACAGAGCAAAGTACAGAGATTGTTAATGAAAACCTGCTCCAGAGCACTCAGGACCTCAGACTGGGTCGAAGGTTCACCTTCCAACAGGACAACAACCCTAAGCACACAGCCAAACAACGCAGGAATTGCTTCAGGACAGGTCTCTGAATGTCCTTGAGTAGCCCAGTCAGAGCCCGGACTTGAACCCGATCGAGCATCTCTGGAGAGACCTGAAAATAGCTGTGCAGCAATGCTCCCCATCCAACCTGACAGAGCTTGAGAGGATCTGCAGAGAAGAATGGGAGAAACTCTCCAAATACAAGTGTCCCAAGCTTGTAGCGACATACCCAAGAAGACTCAAGGCTGTAATCGCTGCCAAAGGTGCTTCAACAAAGTACTGAGTAAATGTTCTGAATATTTATGTAAACGTGATATTTCAGTTTTTGCTTTGTCATTATGGGGTATTGTGTGTAGATTTGAAAAATGTATTTAATCCATTTTAGAATAAGGCTGTAACTTAACGTGTAAAAAGTCAACGGGTCTGAATACTTTCCGAATGCACTGTATATATACTCATTGGACAGTTTATTACATACACCACCCTGTTCACAAAAATTGATCCAGTTACTGTTAGATTTAACGTTAGAATGGGCAAAACGAGTGACATAAGCGACTTTGAGCGTGGAATGATCGTCGGTGCCAGGCGCACAGGATCCAGTATCTCAAAAATGGCCTCCCTCCTGGGCTTTTCACGCAAGACAGTGTCAAGGTTTTACCGAGAATGGAACGACAAACAAAAAAACATCCAGTCAGCGGCAGCTTTTTGATGATAGAAGTCGAAGGACAATGGCAGGCCACAAACAGACAAATAACGGCACGGTACAACAGGGATGCACAACTCGATGATCCTTGTGATGGGATGGGCTATTGCAGCAGACGATCACACCAGGTTCCACTCCTATCAGCTAAAAACAAGAAGCGGCGGCTACAGTTGACAACACTTGATCATCATGTCTCTAGGCTACATGGGGGATCATCATGTCTCTAGGCTACATGGGGGAGCCTAGAGACACCAACACTTGACAATTGACGAGTGGTCCGACGAATCCCGGTTCTTGTTGCGTCATGCTGATAGCAGTCAGGATTTGCCGTAAGCATGGGGCCCATCCTGCCTGCTGTGGGGAATGCTGTTCTGGATGCAAAGGGGGGTCCGACCCGGTACTAGATGGTGTACCTAATAATGTCTATACCATCAATATGGGTAGAGCCACATGCAGACACAAAACACATAGTTTCTCTTTTTAACTTTTAAAAACAGAAAGCTGTTCATTCTGACTGTATGTTTGTAGGTTTGCTGTCAGTGAAGGCCAGTGTGATTCATTCTGTCACAATAAATATTGTCCTTATAGACATCCGTTTTAAATGAAAAATGGTACTGTATCTTCTCAAGGAAGTGTGTGTGTGTGCGTGTGTGTGTACAATGTGTACGGTATGTGATTAAATGTCAAAGTTAAGCCTTGAAGTAAACCCCAACCGAGGATACCACAGTATTTCCACAGAATCTCTCTCACCGACACCACAGGAAGTAAGTATTGTGATAGTCAAACAATGCAACAAAACCCACACATATACAGTGGGGAGAACAAGTATTTGATACACTGCCGATTATGCAGGTTTTCCTACTTACAAAGCATGTAGAGGTCTGTCATAGGTACACTTCAACTGTGAGAGACGGAATCTAAAACAAAAATCCAGAAAATCAAATTGTATGATTTTAAATAATTAATTTGCATTTTATTGCATGACATAAGTATTTGATCACCTACCAACCAGTAAGAATTCCGGCTCTCACAGACCTGTTAGTTTTTCTTTAAGAAGCCCTCCTGTTCTCCACTCATTACCTGTATTAACTGCACCTGTTTGAACTTGTTACCTGTATAAAAGACACCTGTCCACACACTCAATCAAACAGACTCCAACCTCTCCACAATGGCCAAGACCAGAGAGCTGTGTAAGGACATCAGGGATAAAATTGTAGACCTGCACAAGGCTGGGATGGGCTACAGGAAAATAGGCAAGCAGCTTGGTGAGAAGGCAACAACTGTTGGCGCAATTATTAGAAAATGGAAGAAGTTCAAGATGACGGTCAATCTCCCTCGGTCTGGGGCACAGTGCAAGATCTCACCTCGTGGGGCATCAATGATCATGAGGAAGGTGAGGGATCAGCCCAGAACTACACGGCAGGACCTGGTCAATGACCTGAAGAGAGCTGGGACCACATTCTCAAAGAAAACCATTAGTAACACACTACGCCGTCATGGATTAAAATCCTGCAGAACACGCAAGGTCCCCCTGCTCAAGCCAGCGCATGTCCAGGCCCATCTGATGTTTGCCAATGACCATCTGGATGATCCAGAGGAGGAATGGGAGAAGGTCATATGGTCTGATGAGACAAAAATAGAGCTTTTTGGTCTAAACTCCACTCACTGTGTTTGGAGGAAGAAGAAGGATGAGTACAACCCCAAGAACACCATCCCCACCGTGAAGCATGGAGGTGGAAACGGGGAGGTAGAAGGCTAGCCAGGGGATACTTTTCTGCAAAGGGGACAGGACGACTGCACCGTATTGAGGGGAGGATGGATGGGGCCATGTATCGCGAGATCTTGGCCAACAACCTCCTTCCCTCAGTAAGAGCATTGAAGATGGGTCGTGGCTGGGTCTTCCAGCATGACAACGACCCGAAACACACAGCCAGGGCAACTAAGGAGTGGCTCCGTAAGAAGCATCTCAAGGTCCTGGAGTGGCCTAGCCAGTCTCCAGACCTGAACCCAATAGAAAATCTTTGGAGGGAGCTGAAAGTCCGTATTGCCCAGCGGCAGCCCCGAAACCTGAAGGATCTGTATGGAGGAGTGGGCCAAAATCCCTGCTGCAGTGTGTGCAAACCTGGTCAAGAACTACAGGAAACGTATGAGCTCTGTAATTGCAAAAAAAGGTTTCTGTACCAAATATTAAGTTCTGCTTTTCTGATGTATCAAATACTTATGTCATGCAATAAAATGCAAATTAATTAATTACAAATCATACAATGTGATTTTCTGGATTTTTGTTTTAGATTCCGTCACTCACAGTTGAAGAGTACCTATGATAAAAATTACAGACTTCTACATGCTTTGTAAGTGGGAAAACCTGCAAAATCGGCAGTGTATCAAATACTTGTTCTCCCCACTGTACCAACACAGATAATAACACAGATACCAACACTCTGGGACACCAGATTATGACCACGTGAGTCATCAGTCTCTTGGAACACCAGATTATGACCACATGAGTCATCAGCCTCTTGGAACACCAGATTATGACCACGTGAGTCATCAGGCTCTTGGAACACCAGATTATGACCACGTGAGTAATCAGGCTCTTGGAACACCAGATTATGACCACGTGAGTCATCAGGCTCTTGGAACACCAGATTATGACCAGGTGAGTCATCAGGCTCTTGTTTTCACTGAAACCTAAATTAAGGTTTGTTCTGTTTTCCTGATGTGTGTCTTTGTACAGTACACAGAAGCAATGTGGAGATAATATCCCATTCATAATATCATGAGGATAACCTCCTTTTGACCCTCCTCAGTGAATAGATAATATCCCTACATAATATGAGTATAACCTCATTTTGACCCTCAGTGAATAGATTTCTGCAAATGTTCAGATATAAGGCCATGAGAAGGAAATTGCTCATATCTGATTCAAATCAAATCAAATGTTATTTGTCACGTGCCGAATACAACAGGTGTAGACCTTACCGTGAAATGCTTACCTACAAGCCCTTAACCAACAATACAACAGGTGTAGACCTTACCGTGAAATACTTACCTACAAGCCATTAACCAGTAGAGAGGCTTTATACAGGAAGTACCAGTACAGAGTCAATGTGAGGAGGCTATATACAGGAAGTACCAGTACAGAGTCAATGTGAGGAGGCTTTATACAGGAAGTACCAGCACAGAGTCAATGTGAGGAGGCTATATACAGGAAGTACCAGTACAGAGTCAATGTGAGGAGGCTATATACAGGAAGTACCAGTACAGAGTCAATGTGAGGAGGCTATATACAGGAAGTAACAGTACAGAGTCAATGTGAGGAGGCTTTATACAGGAAGTACCAGTACAGAGTCAATGTGAGGAGGCTATATATAGGAAGTACCAGTACAGAGTCAATGTGAGGAGGCTATATACAGGAAGTACCAGTACAGAGTCAATGTGAGGAGGCTATATACAGGTGGTACCAGTACAGAGTCAATGTGAGGAGGCTATATACAGGAAGTACCAGTACAGAGTCAATGTGAGGAGGCTATATACAGGTGGTACCAGTACAGAGTCAATGTGAGGAGGCTATATACAGGAAGTACCAGTACAGAGTCAATGTGAGGAGGTTATATACAGGAAGTACCAGTACAGAGTCAATGTGAGGAGGCTATATACAGGTGGTACCAGTACAGAGTCAATGTGAGGAGGCTATATACAGGAAGTACCAGTACAGAGTCAATGTGAGGAGGCTATATACAGGATGCAACCAGGCAGTGATGCAACGGGAGCTGTGGAAGAAGTCTCTTGTGACACAAGGAATCTCCTGTTAGATGACCCACATTACTGGGCAGGAAAGACAGGCCTTATCAGAATAATATGTTGGTGTATCTACAGTGGGGAGAACAAGTATTTGATACACTGCCGATTTTGCAGGTTTTCCCACTTACAAAGCATGTAGAAGTCTGTCATTTTTATCATAGGTACTCTTCAACTGTGAGTGACGGAATCTAAAACAAAAATCCAGAAAATCACATTGTATGATTTTTAAGTAATTAATTTGCATTTTATTGCATGACATAAGTATTTGATACATCAGAAAAGCAGAACTTAATATTTGGTACAGAAACCTTTGTTTGCAATTACAGAGATCATACATTTCCTGTAGTTCTTGACCAGGTTTGCACACACTGCAGCAGGGATTTTGGCCCACTCCTCCATACAGACCTTCTCCAGATCCTTCAGGTTTCGGGGCTGTCGCTGGGCAATACGGACTTTCAGCTCCCTCCAAAGATTTTCTATTGGGTTCAGGTCTGGAGACTGGCTAGGCCACTCCAGGACCTTGAGATGCTTCTTACGGAGCCACTCCTTAGTTGCCCTGGCTGTGTGTTTCGGGTCGTTGTCATGCTGGAAGTCCCAGCCATGACCCATGCTCTTACTGAGGGAAGGAGGTTGTTGGCCAAGATCTCGCGATACAAAGCCCCATCCATCCTCCCCTCAATACGGTGCAATCGTCCTGTCCCCTTTGCAGAAAAGCATCCCCAAAGAATGATGTTTCCACCTCCATGCTTCACGGTTGGGATTCATTATTAAAAAATCATACAATGTGATTTTCTGGATTTTAGATTCCGTCTCTCACAGTTGAAGTGTACCTATGATAAATATTACAGACCTCTACATGCTTTGTAAGTAGGAAAACCTGCAAAATCGGCAGTGTATCAAATACTTGTTCTCCCCACTGTATGTAGAGAATGTTGTGCCGCCTCCAGTGCCAGGTCCGGTCTGAAAATATGATGCGTCCTGTTTCTGTATTGAGCCTGTGTTCTGTCTGATTTGTAACCTGTCCAGAGCCCATGTTCTGTGCCTGTGTCATGTCGATATCTCTGCTTGTGCGGTGAGTGTGTGGTAATGGGTGGGACTGTGTAGAGCCTGTGTTTGTGACGGTAGTGTATGGTGTGATGTGTGTGTAGATGGTCTCCTGTCTCGGGGATCCCAATGTTCACAGGAAGGAAGGGCAGTTCCGTCTGAGACTTCCTGTCCTGCTGGCTGACTCAGTGTGCTGCTCTCTCTCCTCTCATCTCCCTCTCTCTCACTCTCTCTCTCTCTCTCTTGCTCTCTGTCTCTTTCTCTCTCTCTCTCTCTCCCCGTCTCTCTTGCTCTCTCTCTTTCTCCGTCTCTCTTGCTCTCTCTCTCTGTCTCTCTCTCTCTCTCCCCCCTCTCTTCTTCTCTCTCCCCCTTTCTGCTTCTCTATCCCCCTCTCTTCTTCTCTCTTGCTCTCTCTCTCTCAATTCATTATTTTTTTTTCATTTTAAGGGCTTTATTGGCATGGGAAACATATGTTAACATTGCCAAAGCAAGTGAAGTAGATAGTAAACAATCTCCCTCTCTCTGTCTCTCTTTATCCTCCATTGTCATCCCCGGGGTACCGAAGGACATTTGGACTAGTTAGGATGTGTTGCAGGTCAATGTTCAGATCATCTTAGTAGTAGCAGCTGTGTTGTTGGGTATTGTTGTTTGGCTCTACTAGATATACTGTCGGGTCAAACATGTCAACAGTGCAAGATAATGTGAGGACATCCAATACAAGCACCTCTGTGTTGCTCAAACTGGTCTGTTAGTCAGTGACCATACAAACTGGTCTGTTAGTCAGTGACCATACAAACTGGTCTGTTAGTCAGTGACCATACAAACTGGCCTGTTAGTCAGTGACCATACAAACTGGTCTGTTAGTCAGTGACCATACACACTGGTCTGTTAGTCAGTGACCATACAAACTGGTCTGTTAGTCAGTGACCATACAAACTGGTCTGTTAGTCAGTGACCATACAAACTGGCCTGTTAGTCAGTGACCATACAAACTGGCCTGTAAGTCAGTGACCATACAAACTGGCCTGTAAGTCAGTGACCATACAAACTGGCCTGTTAGTCAGTGACCATACAAACTGGCCTGTAAGTCAGTGACCATACAAACTGGCCTGTTAGTCAGTGACCATACAAACTGGTCTGTTAGTCAGTGACCATACAAACTGGTCTGTTAGTCAGTGACCATACAAACTGGCCTGTTAGTCAGTGACCATACAAACTGGCCTGTTAGTCATTGACCATACAAACTGGCCTGTTAGTCAGTGACCATACAAACTGGCCTGTTAGTCAGTGACCATACAAACTGGTCTGTTAGTCAGTGACCATACAAACTGGTCTGTTAGTCAGTGACCATACAAACTGGCCTGTTAGTCAGTGACCATACAAACTGGCCTGTTAGTCAGTGACCATACAAACTGGTCTGTTAGTCAGTGACCATACAAACTGGTCTGTTAGTCAGTGACCATACAAACTGGCCTGTTAGTCAGTGACCATACAAACTGGCCTGTTAGTCAGTGACCATACAAACTGGTCTGTTAGTCAGTGACCATACAAACTGGTCTGTTAGTCAGTGACCATACAAACTGGCCTGTTAGTCAGTGACCATACAAACTGGCCTGTTAGTCAGTGACCATACAAACTGGTCTGTTAGTCAGTGACCATACAAACTGGCCTGTTAGTCAGTGACCATACAAACTGGCCTGTTAGTCAGTGACCATACAAACTGGTCTGTTAGTCAGTGACCATACAAACTGGTCTGTTAGTCAGTGACCATACAAACTGGCCTGTTAGTCAGTGACCATACAAACTGGCCTGTTAGTCAGTGACCATACAAACTGGTCTGTTAGTCAGTGACCAGCTAAAACAAAATATTTCCTCCCTAATGAGTCAGTCTCCATGTAAATAGATGAGGTGTTTCTAGTCTTGTGGCACACAGGAACAGTGAAGTGATTCAGATGTGATTGATCATGTTGGATGCCGTCTTTGGAATGTGTATTGCAGAGGTGAATGATTTTATTTAATTGATCCACAAACAAATTCAATTTTGATAAACTCCCATATCTACTGGGTGAAATAACACAGTGTTCCATCACAGCAGCAAGATGTGTGACCTGTTGCCACAAGAAAAGGGAAACCAGTGAAGAACAAACACCATTGTAAATACAACCCATATTTATGTTTATTTAAAGTAGAGTATAGGGGAGAGGGGGGAGTAAAGGGGAGAGGGGGGAGTAAAGGGGAGAGCGGGGAGTAAAGGGGAGAGGGGGGGGGTAAAGGGGAGTAAAGGGGAGAGGGAGGAGTAAAGGGGAGAGTGGGGGAGTAAAGGGGAGAGTGGGGGAGTAAAGGGGAGAGTGGGGAGTAAAGGGGAGAGGGGGGGAGTAAAGGGGAGAGGGGGGGAGTAAAGGGGAGAGGGAGGAGTAAAGGGGAGAGTGGGGAGTAAAGGGGAGAGGGGGGGAGTAAAGGGGAGAGGGGGGGAGTAAAGGGGAGAGGGGGGGAGTAAAGGGGAGAGGGGGGGAGTAAAGGGGAGAGGGAGGAGTAAAGGGGAGAGTGGGGGAGTAAAGGGGAGAGGGAGGAGTAAAGGGGAGAGGGGGGGAGTAAAGGGGAGAGGGGGAGTGAAGGGGAGAGGGGTGCGACTGGTTTGATATCCCTCTATCAGGCAGACTGATGTCAGTAGTGTCACCTTCTACCTCCCCGTCCCCATATCCAGCCCCCTTGCAAGCCTTCTACCTCCCCGTCCCCATATCCAGCCCCCTGGCTAGCCTTCTACCTCCCCGTCCGCATATCCAGCCCCCTGGCTAGCCTTCTACCTCCCCGTCCCCATATCCAGCCCCCAGGCATGCCTTCTGATTCTGTCAATCTGCTTAAGTCTCCGGACCATATGGGCACTGAGGGGCTTAGTGGACCTCCAGCCAGCCTAATGGTGCAACCCCGTCCACAGCTTCAGGGGCTTCTGCTGGGAAGAGATAGGAGGGGGGGGGGGGGGGGGTAAGGTGGAAGTTTGTGGGATTTTGGATCCATCTAGTCAGCTGGTTCATACTTAGTCAAGGGAATGACTGGTTGAGCGTATGTAGGCAGTGTCTCTGGTAAAGATGCTAGTCTGACTGTCAGTCTTCTCTCCCAGCATTCCAGGACCGAGCATGGGAAGCAGATGGCTCCTCCTCATGGACACACACACACACATACAACACACACATGCAAATTCCAGTTGGGGTGAGGAAGTTCTGTCTGCATGGTGCTGGGGCAAGAGTACAGTGAGTAGTGGTGTGTTTGTGTGTGTGAGTGTGAGTGTGAGTGTGAGTGTGAGTGTGAGTGTGAGTGTGTGTGTGTGTGTGTGTGTGTGTGTGTGTGTGTGTGTGTGTGTGTGTGTGTGTGTGTGTGTGTGTGTGAGTGTGAGTGTGAGTGTGTGTGTGTGTGTGTGTGTGTGTGTGTGTGAGTGTGAGTGTGAGTGTGAGTGTGAGTGTGAGTGTGAGTGTGAGTGTGAGTGTGTGTGTGTGTGTGTGTGTGAGTGTGAGTGTGTGTGTGGTGTTTTAGGACACTCTGCTCTAAGGACCATATGGTCCAACACTGCCTGCTGGGTAAAGATAAATCCCACATACAGACAGACACCAGTACTGCTGCCACACATGCCTGTACTCCTTGTCTACATGCTTGCCTCTACTCTGTGTCTGCTAGACTACCATACCCCTATATCCTCCCTATATCCTCTCTATATCCTCTCTCTATATCCTCTCTCTATATCCTCTCTATATCCTCTCTCTATCCTCTCTCTATATCCTCTCTATATCCTCTCTCTATATCCTCTCTATATCCTCTCTCTATCCTCTCTATATCCTCTCTATATCCTCTCTATATCCTCTCTCTATCCTCTCTCTATATCCTCTCTATATCCTCTCTATATCCTCTCTCTATCCTCTCTCTATATCCTCTCTATATCCTCTCTATATCCTCTCTATATCCTCTCTCTATCCTCTCTCTATATCCTCTCTATATCCTCTCTATATCCTCTCTCTATCCTCTCTATATCCTCTCTCTATTTCCTCTCTATATCCTCTCTCTATATCCTCTCTATATCCTCTCTATATCCTCTCTCTATCCTCTCTCTATATCCTCCCTATATCCTCTCTATATCCTCTCTATATCCTCTCTATATCCTCTCTCTATATCCTCTCTATATCCTCTCTATATCCTCTCTCTATATCCTCTCTCTATCCTCTCTCTATCCTCTCTATATCCTCTCTCTATATCCTCTCTCTATATCCTCTCTCTATATCCTCTCTCTATATCCTCTCTCTATATCCTCTCTCTATATCCTCTCTCTATATCCTCCCTATATCCTCCCTATATCCTCTCTCTATATCCTCTCTCTATATCCTCTCTATATCCTCTCTATATTCTCTCTATATCCTCTCTATATCCTCTCTCTATATCCTCTCTATATCCTCTCTATATCCTCTCTCTATATCCTCTCTCTATATCCTCTCTCTATATCCTCCCTATATCCTCTCTCTATATCCTCTCTCTATATCCTCTCTATATTCTCTCTATATTCTCTCTATATCCTCTCTATATCCTCTCTCTATATCCTCTCTATATCCTCTCTATATCCTCTCTATATCCTCTCTCTATAGTCTCTCTATATCCTCTCTATAGCCTCTCTATAGCCTCTCTATATCCTCACTATATCCTCTCTATATCCTCTCTCTATATCCTCTCTCTATTGTCTCTCTATATCCTCTCTATAGTCTCTATAGTCTCTCTATAGTCTCTCTCTATATTCTCTCTATAGTCTCTCTATAGCCTCTCTATATCCTCTCTCTATATCCTCTCTCTATATCCTCTCTCTATATCCTCTCTATAGTCTATCTCTATATCCTCTCTATAGCCTCTCTATAGCCTCTCTATAGTCTCTCTCTATATCCTCTCTATATCCTCTCTCTATATCCTCTCTATAGTCTCTCTCTATATCCTCTCTATATCCTCTCTCTATATCCTCTCTCTATATCCTCTCTATAGTCTCTCTATATCCTCTCTATATCCTCTCTCTATATCCTCTCTATAGTCTCTCTATATCCTCTCTATAGTCTCTCTCTATATCCTCTCTATAGCCTCTCTATAGCCTCTCTATAGTCTCTCTCTATATCCTCTCTATATCCTCTCTCTATATCCTCTCTATAGTCTCTCTCTATATCCTCTCTATATCCTCTCTCTATATCCTCTCTATAGTCTCTCTCTATATCCTCTCTATAGCCTCTCTATAGCCTCTCTATATCCTCTCTCTATATCCTCTCTATAGTCTCTCTATAGTCTCTCTATATCCTCTCTATAGTCTCTCTCTATATCCTCTCTATAGCCTCTCTATAGCCTCTCTATATCCTCTCTCTATATCCTCTCTATAGTCTCTCTATAGTCTCTCTATAGTCTCTCTATATCCTCTCTATAGTCTCTCTATATCCTCTCTATATCCTCCTTATAGTCTCTCTATATCCTCTATATCCTTTCTATATCCTCGCTATATCCTCTCTCTATATCCTCTCTATAGCCTCTCTATAGTCTCTCTATAGCCTCTCTATAGTCTCTCTATAGCCTCTCTATCTTCTCTATATCTTCTCTATAGCCTCTCTATATCCTCTCTATATCCTCTCTATATCCTCTCTCTATCCTCTCTCTATATCTTCTCTATAGCCTCTCTATATCCTCTCTATATCCTCTCTATATCCTCTCTCTATCCTCTCTCTATATCCTCTCTATAGTCTCTCTATAGCCTCTCTATCTTCTCTATAGCCTCTCTATATCCTCTCTATATCCTCTCTATATCCTCTCTCTATCCTCTCTCTATATCCTCTCTCCATACAGCCAGGCCCAGACTCTGACCTATCAGGCTCTTACTAAAAGAGAACACAGGTCGCATAGTGCCTGCCGCACACACACACACACACACACACACACACACACACACACCCCTTTCCTGCCCACCTGGATACTCTCCTGTCTACCAATGTGCTGTACACTTCTATCATAGCATCTACACTCAGTCGCTCTGTGTCACAGCCACAAATAATAAGTGTGTGTGTTTGTCAGTCACATGCCAATCCCCAGTTTCTAGATTAAGGATGCTTCTTTGTTTTCTGAAATTCTCAAAGAGTTCAGATTTGTAACAGGGGAAGAGAGACAGAGAGGGAATCTCTTTAAACCTCCTACATGCCTCCTCTGCAGTTTCTGCTAAGGTTGCCTCTGCTGGGAAATATCAGTTATTAGGAGAAAAGCAGATCAAATCAAATTTTATTGGTCACATACACGTGTTTAGCAGATGTTATTGCGGGTGTAGCAAAATGCTTGTGCTTCTAGCTCCGTCAGTTCAGTTATGTGTTCATTCACCAGACTTCCTCTCCTTTCTCCTCAGCTCTCCAATCAGGAGCTTTAGTTCCACCATGTTCCAGAACCCTTGAAATAGGGGATAATATTGGATAAAGTTAGGGAGGATAATGTTGGATAAAGTTAGGGAGGATATTGTTTGATAAGGTTATGGAGGATAATGTTTGATAAGGTTATGGATGATCATGTTTGATAATGTTATGGAGGATAATGTTTGATAAGGTTATGGATGATCATGTTTGATAATGTTATGGAGGATAATGTTTGATAAGGTTATGGATGATCATGTTTGATAATGTTATGGAGGACAATGTTTGATAAGGTTATGGATGATCATGTTTGATAATGTTATGGAGGACAATGTTTGATAAGGTTATGGATGATCATGTTTGATAATGTTATGGAGGATAATGTTTGATAAGGTTAGGGAGGATAATGTTTGATAAGGGTTATTCTGTCTACATCACTTTTAGTAGGCTTAAATCTTTTTTATGTTTCATGTTTTCTGTGTTGTCATCTCTCAGTTTCAGAGAGAGAAAGAGAGAGAGAGAAAGAAACAGCATTTCAGAAGGTGCTAGCTCAGTTGCTATGACAACGACCAACTCAAACGGTGTTTAATTGAGGGTTTCTGCACCTCTCTCTTTTAACAGCATCCACACTCTCTATACAGCACAATATAACATTACACTGCAATTAGTGTGAAGTAATGGGGGCGGGGGAGGGGGGAGGGGTTTGTGTTGGCCTACGCCCATGACTGTGTCTGAGTGTGTGTGCATGTCTATGGTGTGTATCTGTGGGTGAGTGATGTTTGTTCCTAGGTCTACAGAGGTCTACAGCGTGTCCGTCTGACAGTCAGATGGTCTTGTCTAGTGTTGATGGCTGTCCAGACCTCCATGCAGCAGCACTCGTTAACCCCTAAGTCATGTGGTCAGTCTCCGGTCACAGAGAGAGGTTTACTGCTCCCACTGTGTCAACCAGTCAGAGAACAGAGAACTGGCCAGACGCCACAACACTTCTGACAGTACAGCCCATGGCTATGTGGGGACTGGTTTACAACAAGCACTGTAGAAACAGGCATTATGTCTGCTGATCAAACACATCAAATCAAATGTATTTGTCACATGCTTGGTAAACAACAGGTGTAGACTAACAGTGAAGTGTTTACTTACGGGCCCTTCCCCACAACGCAGAGAGAAAATTAAAAAAATATATACATATCTGTCAGGCTCTGGCCATAGAGAAGCCTATTTGCTTCTCTATGTAGTTATGGTCAGAGTCTGACCGTTCTATTCTTTCTGTTTCTGTGTGGGTTTTGGGTTGGATCCCTAATTCGAGGCAGCTGCACCGCATTGTCTTTAATTAGGGATCCTATATATGTTTGTATGTCGTTATTCCTCCAGTCACAAGTGAGTTGCCACATTACGTTTAGAATAGCGTGTTTCATTTGGAGGTTACGTTTATAATGTCGTGTTTCGTTTGGACGTTACGTTAGTGGATTGTGTTTGTTTGGGTTGTATAGTTTGTTCTCCTATAATTGAATACATAGTCAATTTAAAAAGGAATGTCGAACTACTATCCCAGCGCTGCGTCTTGGTCTCTACACACACAATCGTGACAATATCATGGAACGTTGCTGTAAATGGGAACGTCTGTTCTACTGACTTGACCTGTGTTAAGGGCTAGACGTAGGTTTGGGGCAGGGTAGCTCGCATGCGTGCAAACTATGGACATAATTGAGGCTAAATATAAGAGCAGGCAGTTTTTTGTTGTCTCATTGTGATGTGTTGAGAAAGCTGCGGACTCTGAAGACAGAGATCCGTCTTCAGAACGCTTATCTCCTCTGTTAAACATATTCCTTCACCCTGAAATTCAAAGATAACTGCTCATATCTAGGAATAACAGAATGCAAACCAGTCTACAGAAGGCCTACACTGTTCCTGTTAGTGAAGAAACATGGAACACACTCGTGCCGATATGTATTGTAACAGGGATGAGGAAAAAGCATTCGCCTCACTGTCTGAGCTTGTGTTCATCTCACACTGTCTGTGCTTGTGTTCATCTCACACTGTGTCTGTGCTTGTGTTATTTCTTACATTATTAGCTAAGAACATTTTTACAAGCATTTCGCTACACCCGCAATAACATCTGCTAAACGTGTATGTGACGAATAAAATTTGATTTGATATAGATAGATACTTTATTGATCCCTGAGGGGAAATTTCTTCAAGATAAATAAATATGAAAGTAACCTGGTGTGCACACAGCACACATTCACACAACACACATATACACAGTCAGTCTCAGCTGTGCTTTTCTGCAGGGTGAATTCACTAATGCCTCTCCTGAGGAAACACACTCACATGCACAGTGTCTAAGCCAGCAACTGATAAGACAGGGTTGGGTTGCACGGCTGCAGGCTGATACCATTGTTACCGATGACAGGAAACTGAATGTGTGTGTGTGTGTGTGTGTGTGTGTACTGCCTGTTTTTCTTCTCTGTGTGTGTGTGTGTGTGCTGCCTGTTTTTCTTCTCTCTGTGTGTGTGTGTGTGTCCTGCCTGTTTTTCTTCTCTGTGTGTGTGTGTGTGCTGCCTGTTTTTCTTCTCTGTGTGTGTGTGTCTGTCACACTGAGTTTGTTTGGTAGAAATTATGCAAGTCTTAACTAAGCTATGTAAAGTTTATAGTCAACTATTTCTGTCTCCATTTTGATTTCTGCTTCTCCTAGTCCCCTCCCATACTGAGAAGGCTCTTGTGCTCTGTGTGAATGAGAGTGCTTCTCCATAGGGAGAGCAGAGAGAGGAGGCATACATGCACTCTGCTGCTGGGCCAATAGAATGGACAGTGGGGGAACTGTCCTGCCTGGCACCATTGTATGGAGGTGAACAAAGACTCGTTTTAGCCTCTCTACATCTCTGCTCTACACACTGGAGCTCAGCACTACATTAGCATGGTTAACATTGGTTAGGGACAAACAAACTAACAGGCTTTAATTAATGTCATCAATTATAGTTGTCATTTGTTGTACATTTCCATTTGGTCTTTTAGTCCAGAGCCTGGAGGAGGCAGATGACCCTGGGACAGGGTGTGGGGTCACAGTGACATCGCTGGGTCTATTAGCCCCTATAACAAACAGAAAAAACATATACACTAGGACATTCTGCAGCACCCGGCCTCACCCTACTAGAGTCTGAAGTCAAATGTCTACTGTTTGCTGAAGATCTGGTGCTTCTGTCACCAACCAAGGAGCGACTACAGCAGCAACTAGATCTTCTGCACAGATTCTGTCAGACCTGGGCTCTGAAAGTAACTCTTAGTGGTGTTCCAAAAAAGTCCAGTTGCCAGGACCACAAATTCAAATTCCATCTAGACACTGTTGCCCTAGAACACACAAAACTATACATACCTCGGCCTAAAAATCAGCGCCACAGGTAACTTTCACAATGCTGTGAACGTTCTGAGAGACAAGGCAAGAAGGGCCTTCTATGCCACCAAAAGGAACATAAAATTCGACATACCAATTAGGATCTGGCTAAAAATACTTGAATCAGTTATAGAACCCATTGCCCTTTATGGTTGTGAGGTCTGGGGTCCGCTCACCAACCAAGAATTCACAAAATGGGACAAACACCAAATTGAGACTCTGCATGCAGAATTCTGCAAAAAATATCCTCTGTGTGCAACGTAAAACACCAATTAAATAATAACCGCTAATTATCAAAATCCAGAAAAGAGCTGTTAAATTCTACAACCAGCTAAAAGGAAGCGATTCCCAAACCTTCCATAACAAAGCCATCACCTACAGAGAGATGAACCTGGAGAAGAGTCCCCTAAACAAGCTGGTCCTGGGTCTTTGTTCACAAACACAAACAGACCCCACAGAACCCCAGGACAGCAACACAATTAGACCCAACCAAATCATGAGAAAACATAAAGATAATTACTTGACACATTGGAAAGAATTAACAAAAAAACTGAGCAAACTACAATGCTATTTGGCCCTAAACAGAGAGTACACAGTGGCAGAATACCTGACCACTGTGACTGACCCAAACTTAAGGAAAGCTTTGACTATGTACAGACTCAGTGAGCATAGCCTTGCTATTGAGAAAGGCCACCGTAGGCAGACCTGGCTCTCAAGAGAAGACAGGCTATGTACACACTGTCCACAAAATGAAGTGGAAACTGAGCTGCACTTTCCTAACCTCCTGCCAAATGTATGACCATATTAGAGACACATATTTCTCTCAGATTACACAGACCCAAAAACAATTAGAAAACAAATCAAATGTGGATAAACTCTCATATCTACTGGGTGAAATACCACAGTGAGCATCTCAGCAGCAAGATGTGTGACTTGACAAGAAAAGGCAACCAGTGAAGAACAAAGACCATTGTAAATACAATCCATATTTAAGTTAATTTATATTCCCTTTTGCACATTGCTACAACACTGTAAATAGACATAATATGATATTTGAAATGTCTCTATTCCTTTAAAACTTCTGTGAGTATAATGTTTACTGTTAATTTTGATTGTTTATTTCACTTGTTAACATATGTTTCCCATGCCAATAAAGCCCCTTGAATTGAGAGAGAACAGTAATTAGACGGTGTCTATGGTGACTCACCAGCCTAAAGCTCTGTGTACGAGCTGAAAAATGGATGTGTGTTTTAGAGGACCTGCAGACTTCATACACATTTTATATGTTAGTTGACACTCTTATCCAGTGCGACTTATAGTAGTGAGTACGTACATGTTCTTACTGATAGCCCTCAACCTTGGCATTTCAAGCGCCATGCTCTACCGACTGAGCTACATAGGGTCACCACAGGTACACACACACACACACACACACACACACAGCAATCTGATGTGGCTGACAGCATATAATACAACTGCAAAAATAAATATCTCCCAAATGATAACACCCACATGTGTATGAGTCTGTCTGTATGTCCCTCCTCTCTCACTGTTGATTAACAGACTACGTAAAATATAATGATGATGAGGATGATGATGGTGTACACTCTGAATGCAGCAGTGAGGTCTATCTGTTTAGCCAATGATATGAGGATGATGTAACATGTCCTGGAACTGGTCAGACACAACGCAACCAATTACCTCACAAAGGATGACATCACTCCTCTGTCATTGGTCAGACAGTCATTGTCCCAAAATGAGTAACATCACAAAGGATGACATCACTCCTCTCTGCTTCCATTACACTGCACCTACAGGTTCAACATTTTCAGGTTAAGACTAGAGGATTCTAATGAAGTGATAATTCCTGAGAAACCAGTGATATATTGGCACGGGGTGTTGTCATCGAAGGCCGGCAAACCGTGCCAATATATCCTTCAAAACACCAGCTTCGACTGCATTATCACTTTTATACAAGGGGTTACAAACATATACAAATAATAATTTACATATTTTAATTAAAACGTTATTTTGATGAATTTATTCATCAAAATAACTCTTGTCCAGAACTCTTGTCCTGACATTCTGTTCTGTCTCTGATAAAGACATTGAAGCAAATTATTATAATGTATAATGTTAACTGCTCATTGATTGTTTTAATTCTTACTATTTGTCCAGTGGAGTATTTGGGCTCCCTAGTGGCGCGGTAGTCTAAGGCACTGCATCTCAGTGCAAAAGGTGTCACTGCAGTCCCTGGTTTGAATCCAGGCTGCATCACATCAAGCTGTGATTGGGAGTCCCATAGAACGGTGCACAATTGGCCCAGCGTCATCCAGGTTTGGCTGGGGTAGGCTGTCATTGTAAATAAGAATTTGTTCTTAACTGACTTGCCCATTTTTTCTCAATAAAGTAGCTATCAGGAAAGTCAGAGCTTATAAAGGGGGAAAAGGTCAAGTGCGAGTTTTCGTTCACAGAAGCCTGTTTTTTAGGGGGGTGGGGGTTGCTGTGGGATTATTAGAGATACTCTTTGAAGAGGTAGGGTTTCAGACATTTTCAGAAGATGGGTGGGGACTGTGCTGTCTTAGCTTCAGGGGGAAGCTGGTTCCACCATTGGGGTGCCAGGACAGAGAAGAGCTTTGACTGGGCTGAGTGGGAGCTGCCCTCCCATTGTGGTGGGAGGGCCAAGAGACCAGAGGTGGCAGAACAGAGTGCTCTGGTAGCTTTCCTGATAGCTACTTTAATGAGAAAAAATGTACTTACTATGACTGAGATACTTTTTTATTTAACCTTTATTTAACTAGGCAAGTCAGTTAAGAACAAATTCTTATTTACAATGATGGCCTACCAAAAGGCAAAAGGCCTCCTGCAGGGACGGGGGCTGCAACACAACATGGTACAAACATTACTGGGCACAGACAACAGCACAAAGGGCAAGAAGGTAGAGACAACAATACATCACGCAAAGCAGCCACAACTGTCAGTAAGAGTGTCCATGATTGAGTCTTTGAATGAAGAGATTGAGATGAAACTGTCCAGTTTGAGTGTTTGTTGCAGCTCGTTCCAGTCACTAGCTGCAGCGAAATGAAAACAGAATGTGACTGGCAGAACGGGTGTTGTATGTGGAGGATGAGGGTTACACTAAGTATCTCAGATAGGGGGGGAGTGAGGCCTATGAGGGTTTTATAAATAATCATCAACCAGTGAGTATTGTGACGGGTATACAAAGATGACCAGTTTACAGAGGAGTATAGAGTGCAGTGATGTGTCCTATAAGGAACATTGGTGGCAAATCTGATGGCTGAATGGTAAAGAACATCTAGCCACTCAAGATCACTCTTACCTGCCGATCTATAAATTATGTCTCCGTAATCTAGCATGGGTAGGATGGTCATCTGAATCAGGGTTAGTTTGGCAGCTGGGGTGAAAGAGGAGTGATTACGATAGAGGAAACCAAGTCTAGATTTAACTTGAGCCTCCAGCTGTGATATGTGCTGAGAGAAGGACAGTGTACCGTCCAGTCATACTCCCAAGTACTTGTATGAGGCAACTACCTCAAGCTCTAAAACCTCAGAGGTAGTAATCACACCTGTGGGGAGTGGCCTTTTTCTTACCAAACCACATGACCTTTGCTTTGGAGGTGCTCAGAACAAGATTAAGGGCAGAGAAAGCTTGTTGGACACTAAGAAAGCTTTGTTGTAGAGCATTTAACACAAAATCCAGGGAGGGGCCAGCTGAGTATGACTGTATCATCTGCATATCAATGGATAAGAGAGGTTCCTACTGCCTGAGCTATGTTGTTTATGTAAATTGAGAAGAACGTGGGGCCTAGGATCCTTGGGGTACTCCCTTGGTGACAGGCAGTGGCTGAGGCAGCAGATTTTCTGATTTTATACACTGCACTCTTTGAGAGAGGTAGTTAGCAAACCAGGCCAAAGACCCCTCAGAGACACCAATACTCCTTAGCCGGCCCACAAGAATGGAATGGTCTACCGTATCAAAAGCTTTGGCCAAGTCAATAAAGATAGCAGCACAACATTGCTTAGAATCAAGGGCAGTGGTGACATCATTGAGGACCTTTAAGGTTGCAGTGACACGTCCATAACCTGAGCGGAAACCAGATTGCACACTAGAGAGAATACTATAGACATCATGAAAGCCAGTCAGTTGATTATTGACAGGTTTTTCCAACACTTTTACTGACTTTATTGTCCCCATGGGGAAAATGAGTTGCAGTGTCATGTATACATTTAAAGTGGTGTTTTAAATACAAAACAAATTGACAATACAACTTCCATAACAATAACATACAAAATAAAAAGACTAGCCTGCTGGCCTTCCTGTGCTGATGGGAACATTAGCCAGAGCTATTTAGGAGGGATATCACACCTGGCACAAATGATTGTCTAGTTCTGTTTTTCCTGCTGAGGGGTGCCCTGTACCTGCGCCCAGGGGGAAGTAGTTCAAAGTCCGGGTACAGGGGGTGGCTTGGGTCTAAAATTATTTTGTGAGCCTTGCAGAGGATCTCATCCAGGCCTGTCTGTTTGACTCCAAGTACCTTGCTTGCTGAGGTGATAATCCTTCTCAGCATATTTATCTGGCTGACAGTGGCATTGCCAAACCAACAAACAATACAAAAAGTTAAAATACTCTCATTGAAAGATTTGTAAAGAGTCAGTAATATTACAGTCAACATTAAAAGATCCCAGCTTTTTGAGAAAGTACAGTCTGGCTCTTCTTGTAGATCAGGTCTGTACATTTATTCCACTGAAGCTTATTGTCCAAGAGGACAGCCAGATATTTGTAATCCTCTACAATCTCTATATTCTGAGGTAGGTGTTGTGCATAGACTTCAGGAAGCGTACATCTCCTTGGTCTTGTTGGTATTGGAGGACCAAGTGTGATTCATCACACCACTCTACAAAGTCCTTTAGGACCGGGCTATGGCGTTCCTCGTCATGCAACAGACTGATCAAGGCTGTGTCATCAGCGAACTTAATGAGGTGTCTGTCAGGATGGGAACTAGTACAAGAACAAGACTATTAGTGTACAAGATGTTTTTTATTTTTTTTATTTTTATTTAACCTTTATTTTACTAGGCAAGTCAGTTAAGAACAAATTCTTATTTACAATGACAGCCTAGGAACAGTGGGTTAACTGCCTTGTTCAGGGGCAGAACGACAGATTTTTACCTTGTCAGCTCGGGGATTCGATCTGGCAACCTTTCAGTTACAGGCCCAACACTCTAACCACTAGGCTACCTGCCGCCCCATGTACAGGAGTGGGGACAAAACACATCCCTGAGGAGTGCCTGTGTTGGTGTTGCGTATGTCCGATACGTGGGGACCTACTTTGACCAGCTTTGACATCTGGCTCAGGAAGTCCAACAACCACAAAACCAGCCCCCCATCTAAAGAGAAATCCCTAATGTGTCTCTGTGCCAGAATGTAAGGCTGGATTGTGTTGAAGGCAGAAGAGAAGCCAACAGACAGAACCCTGACATGGGATTTGGAACCCTCTAGATGTCTATAGACCATGTTGAGGAGAGTAAGAAGGGCATCATCGACACCTCTGCTGGGCTGATAGCAAACTGAAAAGGGTCGAGGAGTTTCTCGGTGGCGCTGAGAATATGACTTTTCACAATTTTCTCCAAACATTTAATTACTAAGGATGTCAAGGCGACAGGGCGGTAGTCATTCATCACAGAGGGATTAGATGCTTTAGGAATGGGTATAATTATTGAGTTGTTCCACAATATTGGCACGTGTTGTTGATCGAGGGAGGATTGGAAAATGTCTGTAAAAACACCAGCCAATTGTTCAGCACAGTGCTTTAACACGCCCACTTATTTTGCCCGGGCGTTACATCCCCTGAACAACTTCAAAACATCAGCCTGTTTAACAACAACTCTCTCAAACATTTGTAGTGATGCTTCCATTTGTTTTACCTCCAACACAAAGTCGTCAGATTCAAATCTTGAAAAGAAAACATTCAGTTCATTAGCCATGTTCTGGCCCTCATGTCTCCCAAGGTCAGCTTTGGTTTTTCCCCCTGCCTATGTGGGGGGCACTAGGCATGGATTTTATCCCTTGCCAGGCCACCTTTGAGTTTCCTGAGGAGAGGGTGCTCTCCACCCTTTGCTTGTATTCCTCCTTGTCCACCAGTATCTGTCTTTTGATCTCATGTTGTACATCTCTTAAAGCCTGTATTACCCTCAGCATAAACTGCCTTCTTCCTATTAAGTAGTGATTTTAAATGTGTTGATACCCAAGGCTTATTGTTGGGGAAGACTTTACAGGTTTTAGTAGGTACAACTGACTCAACACCGAAGTTTACATAGTCTGAAACCACATTGTGAGTTCATCAAGATGAGAGCTGCTGTCCTCAGATACCTCCCACATAGTACAGTCAAAACCTTGGAGATGAGTGATACTATCATCGTTCCAGATCTGGACAGTTTTAACTGTAGGTTTCTCCCTATCCAGGAGCCGACAGTGTAAACAATCAAAGTGTAAAAAATACATCAATAATAACATAAAAAGAACGCCACGCCAAACGTCACACACACCGCGCCCCTCCTACTTTTGATAAACAGGGCAAAATAGAAATAGGCCTATAACAGTTAGGATCAGCTTGATCTCCCCATTTAAATAAAGCACTAACCGTGGCTGCCTTCCAAGCAATGGGAAACTCCCCAGAGAGGAGAGACAGCAAAGGGTGGGTTGGTCACGACACGACCGGAATATCGATTAGGCCAATAAATTCAGTATAGCCGCTTTTTCAAAACAAAGCTAAAAGGACAAAATATTATAAAAACATAATGTGCATATTTTTCTCTAATGACCATATAATAAAAACATTGCAACTCACCATGTCGCTGAATCAGTGGGAGCCCTGAGATTGTTTCCCGCCAACAAGATGGTCCCATCTAGGGGTGATGGGAGGCCGTGACATGTTCCTTATGTCCAGTCTACTCCGTCATTTCGTTTCAGTTGCAGTCATTGCGGGGAAACCCCGCTTCGCAGAGATAGGATCTTGGAAATGGAAGCAACGTTTTCAGTGCTTTGGTGGCTATCTCAGGATATTCAGCCTTTCTTTAAATCCAGAAGGTCGGCAGAGATTAAGTTATCTATAACATACTTTTAAGGCCACCGTCATTTGCGACCTCAAGGAGTTGATCTTCTTCCTGCATGGACACCTGGACATTCACAAATGGGTCGCGGATCCATCCCTTTGCACTTCGTGGGACTAACGCTCAAACTCCGTTGACAGCGAAGCTAGGTGATCCCGCACCAGCCGGGAGAAAGACGGCCCAGTCTCAGTCTCTCCCCAAACCCCGCTAAAGTTTGGAACATGTCAAACTAGTACAACGTTGGCGGGAAACACAGCTCACGCAGACCGGGATGAACTCGCGGCGGGCGCTCAAAATTGTGGGCGTGATATTAGATATTATAGTGGTGAGAAAAGGACCAATAGACTGCAGCAAGTTCAATGTAATTACTGCACAAATAGCCTATAATTGCATATAATTATTATTTTATTTTACAGATTAAAAAAATAATTGATCCTTTCTGTGCGGCCCGGTAGCGGCCCGGTGGTTTGGGACCTCTGTGCTAAATGACTAACATGTAAAGAAAATGTAAACATTCAGTCAATGTCATAATGTAGGGTGACATCACTCCTTGGTTAACTGCCTGTGTCTTAGGGGCATATTGAAGTCAGCGTTCATTATTAGGCTCCTGTTACTGGACAGGCTAGTGCAGATTTCTGCTACACCATGTGTCTGGAATGTCTGTGTGGTGACACCATCTGTCAGAGAAATAGGAAAGAGGTTAAGAGACCTGATAGCTCTCTCTCAGTGGAGGCTGTTGATGGGAGGACGGCTCAAAATAATGTCTGGAACGGAGTAAATGGAATGGCATCAAACACATGGAAACCATGTATTAGATGTATTTGATACCATTCCACGGTCCAGCCATTACCACCCATTCTCCCCAATTAAGGTGCCACCAACCCCCTGTGTTCTCCTTATCAGTAATAATGTCCATTCCAAACAGAAGAACAAAGAAATAGTCATTGTTTCAGCAGTGCACTGTCAACCAGTCATGAGTGCAGATCAAGGATCACATGGTACTGGTTGAATTGTTTTGGAGGTTTTTGGGCTTTGTCATTTTCCTCCGGCTGTCTTTTCCCTATACATTCCGTTGTAACAATTAGTCATCAGCCTTATAGTCAACAGTGATATGATTAGAGAGGCCAAATAGACAGCACTATAGAAGACAATAGAGAGAGAGGAGGGGTGAAGAGGGGTCAGGAGGGGTGAAGAGGGGTGAAGAGGGGTCAGGAGGGGTGAAGAGGGGTCAGGAGGGGTGAAGAGAGGTCAGGAGGGGTGAAGAGAGGTCAGGAGGGGTGAAGAGAGGTCATGAGGGGTGAAGAGAGGTCAGGAGGGGTGAAGAGGGGTGAAGAGGGGTCAGGAGGGGTGAAGAGGGGTCAGGAGGGGTGAAGAGAGGTCAGGAGGGGTGAAGAGAGGTCAGGAGGGGTGAAGAGAGGTCATGAGGGGTGAAGAGAGGTCAGGAGGGGTCAAGATGGGTGAAGAGGGGTCAGGAGGGGTGAAGAGAGGTCAGGAGGGGTGAAGAGAGGTCAGGAGGGGTCAGGAGGGGTGAAGAGGGGTCAGGAGGGGTGAAGAGGGGTCAGGAAGTAGTGGAGGGTAAAGGACTGGTTAGATGGAGGAGATTAGAGGAGAGAAGAGAGGATGAGAGATGTAAAGGTTGTCAGGGAAGTGGTGCGTTCAGCATAGCTGTCATTCAGCTGAATTCTGGGTTCTGGCCCGCTCAGGAAGGCAAGAGCTGGTTAAACTGACAAGAGCTGGGAGGCGTGGGAGGAAAGAGGGAGAGAGAGAGAGGCAGAGGGAGAGAGAGAGGGGAAAGGAGGGAGATGGAGAGGCAGAGGGAGAGAGAGAGAGAATAGCTGAAGGTTATCTGTGGCATGACTCAGCAGTTGGGCCTCGAGGTGTGAGTGGTTAGTGTGTCTATGTGTCAGTCTGTGTCTGTATGTGTGTGTGTGAGTGGCTTGCTTACCAGATGCACACCTTCTTGACCCTCAGCCACCACTCCTACAGATGTGTGGTCCCTAGCCTGACCCTTTAAACTTGACTGATTCACTTGGGAACAGTCACGCACAAACACATCAACCACGACACACACACCTCTGACTCACAAAGCTGTTACTGTGACAACCCTTAGCACAAAACCCTGTCGGCCAGGAGTCGTTCGTCAATCACTATCAGCCTCATAACAGAACTCATGCTTGACCTCCAACCCACTCTCTTCTTGCTATCTCTCAGATGCTCTCTTCTTGTCCTCCTCTGCCCTCCGTCCTTACTCTACGTAATTAGAATCCTAGGGCATCTCTCTCTCTCTCTCTCTCTCTCTCTCTCTCTCTCTCTGAATCACATTGGAGTCGTGATGAGGACAGGGTGGGATGTGTAGGTTCTTTTGAGTGTGTATGAATAAGTTCTGTGTGTGTGTGTGTGTGTGTGTGTGTTTTCCTGCCTGCTCTTGGGATGAGAGTGTGAATGCTTCCCTGAGTATACAATCTGTTTGTGAGGTAGCCAGAAACATCTGGGGACTGATGGTTAGACTGCAGGGTTCCCCATAGGGCAGCAATTAGCCGCAATGAGAATATAAACTATTAACACTGGTCAAATATGACTGATGAGCACTGCATAAACACACATAATATAAAATATACAACATTACAAAACATATTAAGAATAACAGACACATTTATCAACATAGAGGTCTCTGATCATTACTTTGAACTGACCAAGGGGACCAGAACATCTCATTTCAGAGAGCTCTGTAAGAAGTGTAAAACTACTTGCTCAGGCAGGGAAGTAGAGGAATTATCCTGCTTCAGGGAATTTAGGATTTTCCAGAATTTAGAGGGGTCACTAAGAGTCTGCCATAACGCTAAGGAAGTACTTTGATTTGGCCTGTTTAACCTAGGCATTGCACTTATTTCTCAATTGCTTAAATAGCTGCCAATCAGCTAGCGAGACAGTTTGTCTAGCCTTGGCCAAGGCTTGATTTCTTATCAAGAGGAGGTCTGAGAGTACCATGGATTAGTTTGTTGTTTGACTCGGAGTCGGTTGAAAGGGGCATGTTTATCAGCCAGAGACAGGATCTGGTATACAGCTAGTAGAAAAACGCTCTGAATAATAGATCATGAAGGAATGCCTGGGGCGAGATTTTTTATACGAGGGTCTGAGTTATTACATTTGGTATCTCTAATACAAACAATAGGGCAGTGGTCGCTGATATCATTTGAAAAAACACCACTAGCCAAATACTTATTTATTTATGGGGACAGTTAGTCTGTATAAGGTCAATCAGAATTTTTCTAGATCTTTTAGATGAATCCAAGTGGGTTTGGTTATCAGCTGAGTCAAGTTGAACTCCAGACAGATATTCTTAAACTGATCTGAGGCATGTGTAAGCTGATCAAGATCTCCTAACACAACTAGTTCAGATACCAGAAAGGGTTTTAAATAATCAGTACACAGGCACTGCAAGCCTGTGCACGTTACGGAGACAGCAACATACCATTGCCACCAGCTTGCACCTACACCCAACGCTGTCCAAGAGTGCCACGAGGGGATGGTATTTATGCAGCTTATCAGCAAAGGTCTGCTCCATGTAGCCGACAAATGAGCAGCCCACTTCCAAAATGAGCTCCTCCCCCTGGCCTCCCCCCACAAGCCGTGTAAATGAGCAGCCCACTTCCAAATTGAGCCCCTCCCCCTGGCCACGACAATAATATCTGGCGTATTTGGCACACAGGAAAAGACATCATCATCAACATAAAACCAGCTTCCTCTTAGATCTCCTATCATAACCAATTTAAATACCAGAAAGGGTTTTAAATAGTCAGAAATAATACCAACACCCCCCCGTGGAATCGGCTTGTGGGCGGTAGACAGCAGCAATAAATACATGCACATTTTGGCTTATGGACACTTTTATAACCAACAGCTCACACATTTTGGGGACAGAGATGTTAAGACAGCATGATACCATAAGAGAAGATCTTACATAAATACCCACCCTTCCCCCTTTTTTTCCACATTTGAACATTTTATAGTCTGCAATGGCAAAGTCCTTATCCATAATGATTCACCCAGGTCTCTGAGATAACCAGAATGTCTGGGCTAGTGTCATGCACCCAGACATTCAGACAGTCCAGTTTAGACATCAGGCATCGCACATTTATATGTAACTGTCAAAGCCCTCTGCGAGATTTGCAAACAACAGGAGTATCCATGGTGACACAAGAGTCAATAGAACTGGATGAGCGACAACGGGCTTCCTGACTGGAGCTAATAGTAGAATTCAGGTAAATCTGCACAAGATTACTATTGACTATGCATATGAGCACATGCAGCAGAACGATAGCTTGATATACTGTAAAACTAGTAATAGCATAGGTGGAGCTAACAGAATACTATTTACAATACCCCTATAAATATGGGAAGCTGTGAAGCAGTAAATACCTTCGAGGTGCTTGATTTGATCAGTCAATGCCTCAACGCTACCATGTAGTGTTTGGACAGGATCCAGGCACCCAAATGATTAGAGTGGATGTCATCTTCCTCATAGAGCATCCTCTGCTTCCAAAAGGTGTCAAAGTTGTGTACAAACGTTACACCCAAGGAGCTGCAGGAGTCATATTGCCAGTTGCGAAGTGCTAGTAACCTGATAAAACATTCACTACCTCGACCAGGCGAAGGGCAAAGGGCAAAGGGCAGAAATGAAAGGATGTTTTTTGGTCTAATATGACTGGTTTAATATGACTGGTTTAATATGACTGGTTTAATTTGACTGGTCTAATATGACTGGTATAATATGACTGGTTTAATATGACTGGTTTAATATGACTGGTCTAATATGACTGGTATAATATGACTGGTTTAATATGACTGGTATAAGTGTATATATATATCAAACAACAGGAGTATCCATGGTGACACAAGAGTCAATAGAACTGGATGAGCTACAACGGGCTTCCTGACTGGATTCAAATATGACTGGTTTAATATGACTGGTATAATATGACTGGTACAATATGACTGGTATAATATGACTGGTTTAATATGACTGGTTTAATAGGATACTATTAGACATGCCCACATATACACACACACGCATACACACAAACACACACACAAACATAGACATAAACACACACACACACACACACACACACATACAAAGATTGTAGTTGTCAAATCTCTGAGCGCGTGTGAGGCTCTTTCCCACAGTCACACTCCACTGCAGGCCCAGAGCAGAGCTATCTATCAGGAAGGAAATGCTGTTTTCACTGCTTCCTGTTGGAATGTTTGGATTCCTGTTTCTTCTGGTTTAGAGAGGAGGGGGGGATGTGTGTGATGTGAACTGGGACTGGATGTGTGTGTGTGTATATTTTTTTGCACTGGTGTGTGTGTGTGTGTGTGTGTGTGTGTGTGTGTGTGTGTGTTTTACTAATACCTCTGCACTTACTCCAGGTCCAAACTCATCTGAGACCGTGGCTCTCTATGGAGATAGTGGGAGATCACACAATCACACACACACACACACACACAAACACACACTCATAGAAACATACAGATACACTCTCGCGCTCTCTCTCCAGTACTCCCACATACTCTTTCAACCAGCTCTATAAATACAGAAATTAATCGATGCAGGAAAAGAGAACAGTTCATTACTCCCATTTTATCCACATCCAGTCATTTATCCGGCTTATGGTATAAATATTAGTTTTCTCCCCAGCAGCATCAAGTTGCTAGAACCCACCGCTACATAACCCTATGTAGCCCAGGTAGAGACAGGATCAGATCACTCTAAAGTTCCTTCTGTGACGTATATATCAAGTGTAATATTGGGAGGCAAACATACATTTCAACTCTATATCTGACATGGTACAGGTGTCTTCTTTTTTTTAAGCCCATATGTCTGAGGTGCATACTTTTGTTTCAAAGTAGATTTGTTTTTAAGAATACCAAGAAACACTCTGTGTGACTCTGATTTAGCCCACTGCACTAAATGGTTATATATAATTTCCTACCAAGTTTGCCATGTTTATTCCCTGTTAATGATATCTGAGGGAGAGTGACTACACAATCAATGGGGGTCCCCTGGAGGTCAGGGCCCCTGGGCACATGCCCTGCATGACAAGTTGGTATTCGGTCATGATTACTACAACTTTAGATAGCTAGACTCATTTACCAATCTAAAAATTGTTAGCTGACATGGCTAATTGAGTAACTGTCAGTGATTGACATAACACGAGAACGTACAGTGTATCATCAGAGCGTGACATATGTTGTCCGGCAGTCTCAAATGGAGGTCGCTATTGAACATTTTCAACTCTGCAGGAGCTGTGTTTATTTTGCACCATTCCGGGACATTGTGAACCGGCCTGACTTGTATAGTGTATAGCAATGCTTTGCTTACAGAGGACTACAGGGGTGAAGTGGCTACTCTTAGCAAACAGGTAGTGAACCAACACAAGCTCCTGGGGAATCCTACACAAGCTTCTGGGGAATCCTACACAAGCTTCTGGGGAATCCTACACAAGCTTCTGGGGAATCCTACACAAGCTTCTGGGGAATCCTACACAAGCTCCAGGGGAATCCTACACAAGCTCCAGGGGAATCCTACACAAGCTCCAGGGGAATCCTACACAAGCTTCTGGGGAATCCTACACAAGCTCCTGGGAATCCACGCCGCCTACTTTTAATTTCTCCTCTACTCCAGTATCTGGTTGCCACTCTGGCCTGGTGTGCCACCATGACAGCTCTCCACAGCCAACTGACCAGTGCTCGGCAGGGATCCCTCCCCAAAGGTGGCTCCCAGACATGGAGATACGTCACTGCCGTGGAAGTCGAAAGCAGCGGAATCTGGTGATGGGGGACTCCTTGGTGATGGGGGACTCCTTGGTGATGGGGGCCTCCTTGGTGACGGGGGCCTCCTTGGTGATGGGAAGCCCGGACCGGACACAGGCTTCAAACAGCTTCACCGCCCTGGATCCAGAGGTTCCGGCGCCATCATCCCTGGGGGATTTCCAAAAAGAGGTCAATTATTTCAGGCCCGGTACCATCATTGGGCCGCGGCTGTGAGTGATTCAGCAGTCTACTGGCATTACACATCTGGCTAAAAGATTACTGTAGCTCTGTTGGCATAATTTTTATAGATAACTTTGACACCTTCTGGAAACAAAAGATGCTCCACAGGAATGACAATGTCCATCCAAATCATCTTGGCTCCTGGTACCCTGTCCACACATTTCAAGGCTGTCCCAAGAGCGTTGGAAGTCATAATGTAAGTAACCTAATTGATGTCCCTGAATGCCTCTGTCGATCCTACAGATATTGTATGCCGTAATCATATGTCTATGAACCAGAGCTATACTGTTAGCACTGAGGAGGTGTGTCCTAGTAGAACGTCCACTGTGTGCAGCTCAAACATACTGTAAATATCACTGTCATCTCTCCTTCCGATAAGCCGCTTAGTAAAACAATCAAAATAATCAAGCATCCCAGAAAGTGCTAATAATAGCCCATATTAACATATGTAGCTTAAGAAATAGATAACTTGCTAGTAACAGATGATATTCATATTCTGACTATTTTCTATTTTATGATATAGTGGTAGCAATACATGGTTATAACATCTACAGAATATACATAAATGCCAATGGGGGTGGTGTTTCTGTTATTAATCAGAACCACCTTCCAGTAAAGCTTAGAGAGGATCTCATGTTAAATACTGTTGAAGTAATATGGCTGCAGGTTCATCTGCCTCACCTAAAGACCATTCTGGTGGGAAGCTGCTGTAGACCAAGTACTAACAGTCAGTATCTGGATAATATGTGTGAAATGCTTGATAATCTATGTGATATCAACAGAGAGGTATGTTTTCTGGGTGATTTAAATATTGACTGGCTTTCATCAGGCTGCCCGCTCAAGAAAAAGCATCAAACTGTAACTAGTGCCTGCAAACCTGGTTCAGGTTATCAGTCAACCTACCAGGGTCGTTACAAACAGCACAGGAATGAAATCATCCACATGTATCGATCACATCTCTACTAATCTTACAGAAATCTGCTGTCCTTTGGATGTAGTGATCACAATATGGTAGCCATACTGTATCTAGGAAAACCAAAGTTCCAAAGGCTGGACCTAATATTGTGTATAAGAGGTCCTCAAAAAGGTTTTGTAGTGATTCCTATGTTGATGATGGAAATAGTATTTGCTGGTCTGTGGTTTGCAATGAGGAGCAACCAGACACTGCACTTGACACATTTACTCCAGTTACTAATATGCACGCACCCATTAAGACAATTACTATAAAAAATAGTGAATCCCTGAGTATTGATAAGGAATTGAAAAATGTTATGGTTGAGACGGATGAGGGAAAAGGAATGGCAAATAAGTCTGGCTGCACAACCGATTAGCCAACCTGCTGCAAATTGAGAAATCATGTGACTAAACAGAATAAAAAGAAGAAGAAGCTATACTATGAAACAAAGATAAATTACATAAATAATGATAGTAAAAAGCTTTGGAGCACCTTAAATGAATTTTGGGCAAAAAGGCAAACCTGACAGGTAGAACCAAACTCTTCCTGTTAAAATGTCAGCCAGTTTACTGTCCCATGGCTGACAGGTAGAACCAGACTCTTCCTGTTAAAATGTCAGCCAGTTTACTGTCCCATGGCTGACAGGTAGAACCAGATTCTTCTTTGTTGTCTCATTTCCTCATATTGGTTTTCCAGTCAATGTAATGAGATAGAAGAATGCAGTGGTGAGGTGGAAAAGTTGTGAAACAACTGAGGTGATTCATCTTTGAAACGTCAAAGACTAAATAAACACGTCTCATTTCCTCTTGAAGGACAATAAATCATTCCTTCATTCCTTCATTAATTAATTTGTTTGTTCATTCATTTGTTCATTTATTCAATCATTCTCATTGTTCTGATCCAGCATCAGGAGATCACAATTCACAAGTCCTGCGGTCTATAGAAGGCTGAGCGAATCCCAGGGCTCGCCACAGACAGGCTGGTGACCCCAGAGGAGGGGGGGCTGGGAGGGGTTCCAGGGATAGGTTGGCCCTCAGGTACAGATCCAGGATCTTCTTAGCCTCTTCCAATCCTCTCTTGAACCATAAGGGGTGGAAAAGCCAAACTAACCTAAGATCACTGTCTAAGGCCAACTTCTAAGTGCGAGAGCGTTGGGGTGGGGTGTTGATGCACCGGGGCGACAGCCAATTTCAGTTGGTAATTAATCGGTTGGTTAAGCAGCTTTGAGAAGAGTAATTAGTTGACATGAGGGTTCAGCAGAGGGGATGGGAGGGAGGAGGGAAGGGGGAGGGAAGGGGGAGGGGGACAGCAGGCGACCCTCTCACGGTGACAGGCTAACATCAATAAACAAAAGCTGGGCAGTCATGTTGTCACTGATGCTGTAATGGCACTGCAATTGATGCTGTAATGGCACTGCAACGGATGCTGGCAATGAAAAGGTCAAATGCTTTATTATCTAAATGTTGAAAGTGCGTGGGTGACAGAGAGAAACAAAATGGTGCAGTTTGAGGCCATGTGGCAGAGAGTGATGCAGTGCTGGAGATGGAGGTCTGAGCCGGTGGGTCTGGGTAGGTGTGATGTAGTTGATCTGGAGATGGAGGTCTGAGCTGGTGGGTCTGGGTAGGTGTGATGTAGTTGATCTGGAGATGGAGGTCTGAGCTGGTGGGTCTGGGTAGGTGTGATGTAGTTGATCTGGAGATGGAGGTCTGAGCCGGTGGGTCTGGGCAGGTGTGATGTAGTTGATCTGGAGATGGAGGTCTGAGCTGGTGGGTCTGGGTAGGTGTGATGTAGTTGATCTGGAGATGGAGGTCTGAGCCGGTGGGTCTGGGCAGGTGTGATGTAGTTGATCTGGAGATGGAGGTCTGAGCTGGTGGGTCTGGGTAGGTGTGATGTAGTTGATCTGGAGATGGAGGTCTGAGCCGGTGGGTCTGGGCAGGTGTGATGTAGTTGATCTGGAGATGGGGTGTGAGCCGGTGGGTCTGGGCAGGTGTGATGTAGTTGTATATTGTATGTTGGTGTGCGTCTGTATGCTGTCATTTGTATGTGTATGTTTTGTAATATAAAACACTTATAATGATCTTACTTTTTTTATAAGTGTATGTGTGTGTGTGTGTGTGTGTGTGTGTGTGTGTGTGTCTCTCATTCACACCTTAGCATTTTTGTGTACAAAGTATCACACATGCCCCCTACTGGTTCCAATACAGAATTAAGAAAATGAGAGCAACAGGCCATTTCCCTCTTATCTACATTCTTACAGTGGAGGAAATCTATCACTATAGTTAACGCAATGAAAATGTGTGTAAGCAGTGCTTGTAGCACGAGGCCATTCACCCCATCAATGAATCACCACTGATGGTGTCATATCCTGTTTCCTCCAGGGTGAGTGGGCCCTGCTGGGACCAACAGCATACATAACATAACTGATCATTTCACCACAGCTGCTAGACTTCCACTCATTCCACTCTCATCCATCCTGTCTTTTTCAGATCAATGCATGATAACCCAAGGAGACAAGGAAACAAGGAGATAAGGAAACAAGGAAACAAGAAAAGGAATCCACTTTGAAACTATTGAGATTCACCCTGCGGTAATGCATACAGAACCTGGGTCAAGAACTGCATGGAACCGCATGTGGGGAAGTGACATCATTCCCGGAGCGCCCAGCCAATAGGAGACCCCGTGTGAGGAGTCAATCACAGGTCACCGCACTGACGTCAGTCAATCAGCAGATGGCTCAGGGATGGTAACCGTGACGACGAGCTGGGGTTCAAATCTGCATATGTTCAGCAGATGCCCCCTGCGCGTGCTCCATATGCACTCATGTGAATACGTGGATGTACTGTAGCAGGGTACTGTAGGACTGTGCTATACTGTGAGTGAGTTAGATATGTGTGACAGTGTTTAGTTAACGAGTAAAGCAGAGGTAGCAGCTGGGAGACGACTCCAGAACATAATGCAGTATTTACTACTGTAGGATTCTGGGGCTGTGAAGGTACGACCAGAGACCAATGCATAGAATTAACCATTTACACAAAGGAAGTGTGTTCATGATGTGTTTTATATGTAATACTTCTCTGTCATAAAAGGAGTGTTTGGTACTTTCTATGGTTCTGTTGCATAGTCCTCTACTAACCCCCCCCGTGCCAAACGAGTCCAATATCGACAGAACCTGAAAGGCCGCTCAGCAAGGAAGAAGCCACTGCTCCAAAACCGCCATAAAAAAGCCAGACTACGGTTTGCAACTGCACATGGGGACAAAAATCGTACTTTTTGGAGAAATGTCCTCTGGTCTGATGAAACAAAAATATAATTGTTTGGCCATAATGACCATTGTTATGTTTGGAGGAAAAAGGGGGAGGCTTGCAAGCCGAAGAACACCATCCCAACCGTGAAGCACGGGGGTGGCAGCATCATGTTGTGGGGGTGCTTTGCTGCAGGAGGGACTGGTGCACTTCACAAAATAGATGGCATCATGAGGAAGGAACATTATGTGGATATATTGAAGCAACATCTCAAGACATCAGTCAGGAAGTTAAAGCTTGGTCGCAAATGGGTCTTCCAAATGGACAATGACCCCAAGCATACTTCCAAAGTTGTGGCAAAATGGCTTAAGGACAACAAAGTCAAGGTATTGGAGTGGCCATCACAAATCCCTGACCTCAATCCTATAGAAAATGTGTGCAGAACTGAAAAAGCGTGTGCGAGCAAGGAGGCCTACAAACCTGACTCAGTTACACCAGTTCTGTCAGGAGGAATGGGCCAAAATTCACCCAACTTATTGTGGGAAGCTTGTGGAAGGCTACCTGTAACGTTTGACCCAAGCTAAACAATTTAAAGGCAATGCTACCAAATACTAATTGAGTGTATGTAAACTTCTGACCCACTGGGATTATTCTGACATTTTACATTCTTAAAATAAAGTGGTGATCCTAACTGACCTAAAACAGGGAATTTTTACTAGGATTAAATGTCAGGAATTGTGAAAAACTGAGATTAAATGTATTTAGCTAAGGTGTATGCAAACTTCCGACTTCTACTGTAGATCCTGTAAGGTAGATCCTGTGAGGTAGATCCTGTGACGTAGTTCCTGTGACGTAGATCCTGTGATGTAGTTCCTGTAAGGTAGATCCAGTAAGGTAGATCCTGTAAGGTAGATCCTGTGAGGTAGATCCTGTGAGGTAGATCCTGTGAGGTAGTTCCTGTAAGGTAGATCCAGTAAGGTAGATCCTGTGAGGTAGATCCTGTGAGGTAGATCCTGTGAGGTAGATCCTGTGAGGTAGATCCTGTAAGGTAGATCCTGTGAGGTAGATCCTGTGAGGTAGATCCTGTAAGGTAGATCCTGTGAGGTAGATCCTGTGAGGTAGATCCTGTATGGTAGATCCTGTATGGTAGATCTCCATACTTTACCGGTTTCTCATCTTTTGACAGGATGAGATTTTGATTCGCTGTGTCTGGATCTAGAGTCACCTGAACTGAACACTGCTGCCTCCTCTTCCTCTTAACTCCAGGGAACGTCTCCACCTCGACATTCAGTTTTCCAGCTGAGACAGAGTTCTCCTCACAGTCCCCACACTAAGCCCATTATCAAGACTGGTATTAAACCAATACTTGGTGGGTGGAAGGATGCAGAGGGATGGGGAGCTCTGGAGGAAGCGGAGGTGGTCCTCAGTGTGTCAGAGCTGCTGCAGCTCATAGCTTCTCCTCTGTAGCTCAGTGAGTTTTGCTCCAGCTCTTCAATGAGCTCTGCAGTGTTCCTCTCTGCAATCACCTCAATAAGCTCACCCTGGCTTGTCTGAATGGAGCACACCAGAGCAGTGAAGACCTCCACACTTTCTGCTATCTCCTTCTCTGCATCTCTCTTGCTGAGCTCTACTGAACCTCCTGTAGTGTCTCCTGGATCATCTGCTGTGCTTTCCCCTTAGTCTTCCCCAGATGAGCCTTCCTCTCTCCACACTCTTCCTCTATGGAGACAGTCTTGTGGTCTGTCTCAGTGCAGAACTGACACACACTCGTCTGGTCGCTCTTACAGAACATCTCCAAAGGATGTGCTTCTTCTTACACAGCCAGTCTTCCGGGTTCCACAGAGGGTCGATCAGCTTGTGTTTCTTGAAATAAGCTACTCTCTTATGAGGCTCCAGGTGAGTCTTACAATAAGAAGCCAGACACACCAGGTAGGTGTGAGAATGGACACTGGGCTGTAGGGCTGTGGAATGGGGATGAGTACAGGGTTTTTGATTAACCTGTTGTCCACCTCTCCCTGAGAGAGAAGCCCCAGAAGGTGGGGGTGTTTGTGGATTATGAAGAGGGGGAGGTCTCCTTTTACAATGTGGAGGCCAGGTTCCATATCTACTCTTTCACCTTCACTGAGAGACTCTACCCCTGCTTCTCTATTAGTAATACCAAGGACTCTACCCCTGCTTCTCTATTAGTAATACCAAGGACTCTACCCTGCTTCTTTAGCGCATAATGGCCTCTGAACATCTGTCCTGTAAATCACTAAGACTAAGTTCTCTACTACATAATATGTTACTGTTTTGTTACAGAATATATTACTACTACTACAGACTGTAGATCACCTTCCCCCCTCAGTCTCTGCAAGGATGTTACGTTATAATGAACCCTATTTATTCAGCTTTCACTCTCAACATTTGAAACAGTCATTTTTCCTGCTGAGACTTTGTTTCATCCACCTTTCAAAGCAGCCACCACTTACTGTCAGATCACACAATAAGAGTGAAGCTCCTCTTCATACGGAGAATGAGAACGAACAACAAAAGGAGTGATGAAAGACTATGTATCTTCATCTGTGGGGACAGAGAATAGAGGTAGCAGAGTTAGTTGGGTTTACTTCCTGGTAAAGATGTAGATATAGCTGTGTGTGCTCGTACAACGTCCCTCTGCATGGGGTTCACTGGTGACTCATACTGATGGAACTATATAGGATATGGCCTCTAAAGACATCAGCAATACATGGGTATCATTGATAGCCTAGTGGTTGTTGGTTTGAATCACCGAGCTGACTAGGTGGAACATCTGTCGATGTGCCCTTGAGCAAGGCACTTAACCCCAATTGCTCTGGATAGAGTGTCTGTTAGATGATGAATATTATGAAGGAAATAGTGCTGCTGCTTTTTATAATGATGATTAAACACTGATTATTTATTTGGACAATGAAAACGTTGTTACACAATGTCATAACAAGGTTGATGGAGAGAACTGGCATCACTATAGATGTTTTATCTCTAACGATTCCCTGACTTTTGGCTCTGTAGAAGAGCTGTCAGCTGAACAGTAACCTTGACATTGTTTAACAATCAGAGCTGTTACACAAGCTCCCTTAAGTGTGTGTCTCCCTTCATGCCTCCCACACATTTACATTCATGCTCTGACCCTTTTCCTCTTTCACACACCTACACACACAGACAAGTGTGGGCCTACACCTAAAAATAAGTCTGGCACTCTTTAGAGCCCACTTCAGCCACTTCTGAGCTGTTTCTACAACAGGAAGGGTCCTACAACACGACTAGTGCTGCTGACGTCTTAGTGCTCGAGATTGTAGAGAGAGAGGGGGGGGGGGGGGGGGGGGGGCTGGCTGCTCTTCTCAACTAATCACATTAGCATTCCTGTTGATCTCCCTCTCACGATGAAGAGTCACAAACTTGCATTCATCAAAGTGCATGTGGGATCATTTGTCTTAATTACCCCTCCATCTGTCTCCCCCATCTCCTCTCCTTTTCCCAGATACCTGCCCTCTGTCCCCTCTGTCTACTGTCTCCTCTCCTCCTCCCAGATACCTGCCCTCTGTCCCCTCTGTCTCCTGTCTCCTCTCCTCCTCCCAGATACCTGCCCTCTGTCCCCTCTGTCTCCTGTCTCCTCTCCTCCTCCCAGATACCTGCCCTCTGTCCCCTCTGTCTCCTGTCTCCTCTCCTCCTCCCAGATACCTGCCCTCTGTCCCCTCTGTCCCCAGTCTGCTCTCCTCTTCCCAGATACCTGCCCTCTGCCCCCTCTGTCCCCAGTCTGCTCTCCTCTTCCCAGATACCTGCCCTCTGCCCCTCCTGCACCCCACCATATCTAAAGCCCTGGCCTGTCCTGAGGGTGACTGCTGGAAGAAGGCAGGTGGACTGGCCCTGGGGTGGTTGTTGGGTAGCTGGGTGAGGAGGTAGGGACAAGTGCTTATCACAATACATGGAAATTAGTTACACGCTTTTTGTAGAAAATGATTTTAAACGGTTGTTGTTCGGTATGCTCCTGTGGGTCCACCCATACAGTAAGACGGCATCGACAGACATGGCAGCTCTGCTTCTAGCTCCTAAGCAACTTTGCAGTATTTAGATTTTTTGTGTGTTATTAAAAAAAAAAATCACAAGCATTTTGTTACACCCGCAATATCATCTGCTAAATATGTGTATGTGACCAATAAACATCTATTTGATTTGATTATTTTTGACAGTGGTAAAGTACTTAAGTGAAAATACTTTAAAGTAGTACTTAAGTAGTTGTTTGGGGTGTATCTGCACTTACTTTTACTATTCATATTTTTGACAACTTTTACTTCACTACATTCCTAAAGAAAATACTGTACTTTTTACTCCATACATTTTCCCTGACACCCAAAAGTACTCGTTACATTTTGAATGCTTAGCAGGACAGAAAATGGTCCAATTCACACACTTATCAAGGGAACATGTGGTCATCCCTACCTCCTCTGATCTGGTGGACTCACTATACACCAATTCTTAATTTGTAAAGGATGTCTGAGTGTTGGGAGTGTGTCCCTGGCTGTCCAAAAATTATAATAACAATAATAATGATAATAATAATAATTACAATAATAATAATAGGAAATTGTGCCACCTGGTTTGCTTAATACAAGGAATTTGATGTATAGCATTTATTTGTACTTTTTACTTTTACTCAAGTATGACAATTGAGTACTTTTTCCACCACTGTACTTAAGTACCAGATACTTTTTAACTTTTACTCAAGTAGTATTTTACTGGGTTACTTTCACTTTTACTTGAGTCATTTTCTATTAAGGTATCTTTACTTTTACTCAAATATGACAATTGAGTACTTTTTCCACCTCTGGGATTTGATCACCTGACCAAGAGGTGGAAGTGACGTTTAGCAATAGACAACAAGACAAATGGCGCCACTTAGTGGAAACATGAAAGGCTACAGCAAAATGTCAGGCATGTAGGGTTAAAGACAATTCAACTGGAGAGGGTTCAGCAGGACTTAACGTTTTGGAACGTTCAGATGGAATAGGTTGTGTGTGAAGCATGCCTTTCTGACATGTAGAATAATGGACTACATCGGCTCTATGCATGGCATTTATATTTGCAACTTTGATAACGTTTGGAAACTGAACGTGGTCCTGGTAGGGTTTCAAATTCTTAAATGGCATATTGTACCAGGACTGGCAAGCAGAGAAATTACTTTGTTGTCAAGCGGTCAGCTTAATATAAATCCATAAAAATTGTCCATGATTATTGATTAGTATTGTTTTGAGTATGTTTTGAAAGGGAGTGGTAAAGCATGGGAGCACACTGTGCAATATGACTATGCAGAAGCGTTCCATGAATTTAGACCGCAACCGCTGAAGAGAGCTTGCAAATCATTCGTTCTCGAGTATGAGAGGAATGTTTTATTTTCCACACACTTTCTGGTTATGTCATGGACTAATATTCAAGCCAGACAGGGTATATGTTGTGTGGAGGTACAGGGTATATGTTGTGTGGAGGTATAGGGTATATGTTGTGTAGAGGTATAGGGTATATGTTGTGTGGAGGTATAGGGTATATGTTGTGTGGAGGTATAGGGTATATGTTGTGTGGAGGTATAGGGTATATGTTGTGTGGAGGTATAGGGTATATGTTGTGTGGAGGTATAGGGTATATGTTGTGTGGAGGTATAGGGTATATGTTGTGTGGAGGTATAGGGTATATGTTGTGTGGAGGTATAGGGTATATGTTGTGTGGAGGTATAGGGTATATGTTGTGTGGAGGTATAGCTTGGGTGTGGTAAAGGGGGGAGAACTGGGAGGGGGTTGTTGAGAGGGATGATTGTGGTTTGGGAGAGAGAGAAGGAAGGACTTAATTGTACTACAATGTATTTCTCTTTTTTTAATGACTTGTATACCCGTTGTGAAATTAATAAGGACAGATTATGAAACGATGTAGAATCACTATTATTCCTACATTGTTGTAACAATCTACATTGTTACAACATTTGGGAGGCGAAGGCGATGCGGTTCAGAGCTCAGTTTGGCCTCTGCATGGCTCTGGAGGCTCCGCAATTGGGTCACACCATCCATACGGCGCCTCCGAGCACATTTCAGATCAAGCATGAGTTGGCTTTTACGCTGACCAAATGCAGGCGATACAGTTTTGGAAACTTGTGGAACTCAAAGTTCATACAAGCAATACATAATTTTTCTAATATAAAATATACACTTACTGTACTCAGTTGAGGAAAGTTGCACCTGGCTGTATTTTGAGAAACACATGCGATCCAGAGGAAATGTTGAAAGAAATGGTCCAATGGAAATGCGAGCGCAAGGTGAGAGGATGTGTGAATACAGATGATTGCACCTTTGCTAAACTTCGCACAGTAACACCGGCTGTTTTTGCGCAAAATAAAGTAGTATTTAGCACCATCTAGAAAAGTGTGCAACAAAAGTTCAACATTCACCTTCTGCTACCATTTCTGTCAAACCGTTTATGCATACAGTTTGAAGCATATGTTCGATAAATCCAACGTATGCACCACACAGAATGTACTGCATCTGCAATGCAGTGCTGCAAGGTAAACGCAGCCTAAAAACCTGGAAATTAATATATTTCTGGTGTACCAAAACGCAATTACACAGTGGGTGAGTTCGAAGCGTAAGTGTATATTTTCACACCATATCACTAGCAAACAGTGGGGGCTTCCGAGGGGATGATGGCTCATAATAATGTATGGAATGGCATCAAACACGTGGTATGTGGTTAATACCATTCCATTGACTCCATTACAGCCATTATTATTAGCGTACTCCCCTCAACAGCCTCCACTTCTAGCAAAGACTAGTAACATTTCTAAACGTTAAAACGAGAGCTATTGTAGGTCTAGCCTACTGTATTTCAAAAGCATATTGGATAAGATTGTAAAATACAGTACCAGTCAAAAGTTTAGAACACCTACTCATTCAAGAGTTTTTCTTCCTTTTGACTATTTTCTACATTGTATAATAATAGTGAAGACATAAAAACTATGAAATAAAACATATGGAATCATGTAGTAACCAAAAAAAGTGTTAAACATATCAAAATATATTTTATATTTGAGATTCTTCTTAGTAGGCATCCTTTGCCTTGACAGCTTTGCACACTCTGGGCATTCTCTCAACTAGCTTCATGAGGTAGTCACCTGGAATGCATTTCAATTAACAGGTGTGCCTTGTTAAAAGTGAATTTGTGGAATTTCTTTCCTTCTTAATGTGTTTGAGCCAATCAGTTGTGTTGTGACAACTGACAACTTGGGTGGTATACAGAAGATAGCCCTATTTGGTAAAATACCAATTCCATATTATGGCAAGAACAGCTCAAATAAGCAAAGAGAAACGACAGCCCATCATTACTTTAAGACATGAAGGTCAGTTAATACGGAACATTTCAAGAACTTTTAAAGTTTCTTCAAGTGCAGTCGCAAAAACCATCAAGCGCTATGATGATACTGGTTCTCATGAGGACCAAAGTTGAGATTTTTGGTTCCAACCGCCTTGTCTTTGTGAGGCGCAGAGTAGATGAACGGATGATCTCCGTATGTGTGGTTCCCACCGTGAAGCATGGAGGAAGAGGTGTGATGGTGTAGGGGTGCTTTGCACTGTCAGTGATTTATTTAGAATTCAAGGCACACTTAACCAGCATGGCTACAACAGCATTCTGCAGTGATACGCCATCCCATCTGGTTTGCGCTTAGTGGGACTATCATTGTTTTTTCAACAGGACAATGACCCAAAACACACATCCAGGCTGTGTAAGAGCTATTTCACCAAGAAGGAGCGTGATAGTGCTGCATCAGATGACCTGGCCTCCACAATCACCCAACCTGGTTTGGGATGAGTTGGACCGTAGAGTGAAGGAAAAGCAGCCAACAAGTGCTCAGCATAAGTGGGAACTCCTTCAAGAATGTTGGAAAAGCATTCCAGGTGAAGCTGGTTGAGAGAATGCAGAGAGTGTGCAAAGCTGTCATCAAGGCAAAGGGTGGCTACTTGTAAGAATCTAAAATATAAAAATGTCCAGAGTGTCTTCACTATTATTCTACAATGTAGAAAATAGTACTAATATAGAAAAAAGCTTGATTGAGTAGGTATCCAAACTTCTGACTGGTACTGTATATCACTCAGAAGTATTGAGTTATCATTGTCAGTGGAATCTGTGTACGCAAAGTTTTGTACGTGCTTTAGCAGGCACACATGCGCATGTCTACTCTAGACATTCTAGTCTACTGTGGCTTTACTAAAAAAAACAACACAGGGTGGCGCTACATCACTGAACCATTCAACATTGTGAACTAGTCCCACACTTCACTTTACAAACTGGTCCCAAATGTAGATAATATTTCTCCGGATGGACACTATGATTTTGTTGGCAAAATGCATACATGATTTAGGACGTTTTATTCTCCTTTTTTTTGTCTCAGAATGTTTAGTCGCAGGGCTGTTGCTTTCCTTCTCTTTGGTTTACATAATACAAGTTCAACTCGGTCGAGAAGTAGTGCACCCAACGTCACGTGAATTTGGGAAGGCTTCTGTTCTGTTTGGCAATCCGCATTCCTCCTCTCGCTATCAGAGTCCTATACTAAACACACGACTCGGGTCACTGGGAGAGATCACACTGAAATGTAGGAGTTCGACAAACGGTCCCCGGACTACTGATGGGATAAAGATTTTTGCACAAAAGGAATAGTTTACCCCAAGCATAAGCTCTCAAACAACAAGAAAACTTTCCACATTATATTGAGAACTCCGGGACACAGGCACCATGACGAGGTTTTGCAGGGAAACGACGGGTCAATAGAAAGGTAAATCTATGCAATCCCTCACGGGTTACTGAGGGAACCGTTGTTTTATAGGTCAATGGTGGCTCGCGACATTGTTTCCCCCTATTTCTGTAACTACTTGGTTACAATAGCCATTCTACTTCTCTCGAATGTGCTGTCTGAACGTGTTCTGCTGCATAGATTTTAACTAGACCTTAACTAATTTGGACCTGTATAATTAAGGGCAAACCGCTGACGGCATGCATGTCTGTCACTGGTCCTCTATTCTATCAGGGCTCTATTGTGGTCCAATAACGTTACTCTTCATGGTTACTAGGCTACTGGTGCAGTGGTAAAGGAATAACCTAGCCCTTGACCATGACTCGGTTTTGTAAGCATAAGGACCTTATCTTTTATATCAGTGAGAAATAGTTTTCTAAAAACAGAAGGTTAAATGAATCCACACACATTAATAGTTAGTGTAAGTGTTCCCACAAGCGCTTGACTTGGGATGAAAGTGCAGGAGCTGTCTTTTTCCAAGTCACTTAGTCAGTCCATTAGAATTCACCTGAATTCACAAATTACATTATGCTATAGATACTTCTGATTATTCAGTAAAGGGTGAATAGACATGTTCCATGACTTCTGCATTACCTTCAACCAATTTTTCATGACTATTATTATAGCCCACATGAAAAAGTAAGCATTATTGACACTGGAAGGCAACTGTGTCTGATCTCCTGCCGTTGTGCACTTGATCAAGGCACTTAACCCTCCACAAAGTAGAACTGCACTGTTATTCACATGTTGTCAACATGTGGTCAGCCCTCCACCTGAAGAGCTCCTGGGTGTGCAGACTTGGCTTGGTTTTTGATCCAGCCCTGAGTCTGCTTATCAAGTTCCTGTTGAGCATCTGCTGTTTAGGCTACAATGTTTTTTGCGTGTCAATCTGGCCCGCTTTAGGCTACTTTGTTTTATAGAGCCAGAACGCACTTCCTCCAAAATTAGAAGTGGCGGTACGGCGCTCCAGACAGCTCTGGCCCAAGTCAAGCACAGGTTCCCACACAGACATATCTCCATGTTACTGCGCTTGTTTACTGTAAACAGACGGAAAATAAGAGGCGACCACCTGTGCTAATTAGCCATCAAGCATGCTCTGAACATCTGTGTGAAAGCATAACTTGGGAAGGGTAGTTTCATTGGATGGAGGAAGGATTCATACGTTTCGAAATCCGTATCGCAAGCGATTTATTTTATGACTTTTTCGAAATGTTAAAACACAGCGTCAGGATTGTAGTTCACAGGAGGCTGTCGTGGGGGCGAAGTTAATGGCTGAGAACTGTAGGGAGAAGGCAGAATGCTGCCTAGACTTTTCAAGAGCTAAGGAATGACCCAACTTGTGACATCACAGACAGCCCTAACTCTGAAATGTAAGGACTCACTCTGCTACCCCTCCAGCTTTGATTTTGATTGATCTCTCTCTGTGTGTTTACAACCAGGGTTTATTGCAGTTCTCTGCGTGGTTGGCACATTTGCACCGTGACCAGTCGGCTTGGACGAGACTCCAGCTCCACAGTGAGAAAGAAAAGACGAGTGATTGACGCATCATGGAGGGCGGGAATGAGGTAGATCTGTCCAACAATAACATCACCCCGTTGTGGAAGCGGCGCTCAGCCAACCACACTGGCCCCAGCAAGCCAAAGGCCCGGCCCCTCAGCTACCAGATAGACGGAGTCCACATGACAGACTTCCCCGTAGAGGACAATAAGTGGATCTCTACACTGAGCCAGCCTGCAGAGAGACTGGTGGCTACGCCGGGAGGAGGCCCAGTCATTCTGAAGCACGTTCTCAACCAACCCACCAAGAAAACACGGGTAGTCAGGAGTATAAGTATCGGACATCTGGCCAAAGGACATTTCTCTCTATCCAAGTTCAAATCAGATGCTGATGAGTCGCTGCCGTTGAACAGTAAGGCGTACCACAGTGGGAGTGTTGGTAATATCGGTAATGGGGAGAAGGTGTGGTCGGACAAGCAGCCGCGGGACGCCCAGAATCGACTCTCCAGCCCGTTCACCCTCACCTCTCACAGGGACCAGATAGTTTTTGGGACAAGCACCTCACCGCTGGACCCTGCCTCCTCCAATCACCCCTCTCCCCCTGCCACCCCTAATAACAACAGCCATAACCACCAACACCATAACCAGATCTCCCCTTCTTCCTACCACCCCTTAAACCCCGGCCCCTCTTCCCCTAGTCTCCTCATCCCTACCCCATCCCACAGCTCCACCTCCAGTATCCACTCCCTCTCCTCCCTCACCTCCACCCCTTCTGACCCCCCCACACCCCGCAGCCCCTCCCCCGCTGACATGTCTGCCCCATCTCCTTCCCCCACTCCCTCCCTCTCTCCCTCCATCTCCCTCTCTCCACCTCCCTCCATTGTCCTCAGCACCCACAGTGCTGCTGCCCTGAAGATGGGCATCCAGCAGCTGATCCCAAAAGGGCTGGCATCCCTGAGCAAGGCCTCCCCTGCTGGGGTACAGAGCCATGGCTTGGGGGGTCTGCTGGGCCTGGATCCTACCAAGCGGGCCCTGCGAGCCCTCAGCATGGTTGAGACTGGAACCTTCTTCTCCACGGGCGGAGGGTCCGGGGCAGGGGGGACAGACCAGGAGGAGATCCCTGGGACTCTCAAGAGAGGGTTGAGATCTACCTCGTACAGGAGAGCAGTGGTGAGTGGAGTGGAAATGGAAGTACCGTCTGTAGACCCAAAGACCCATCGTCTGTCCCAACCTGTACTCAAAGGACTACAGGAGGTCAAGGAGAGACCTACCAGCCCTGGGAAGAAGAACAAGGTTGGAAGAGATATATTCAGTCATTATTTTCCAGGATTACTGTTAACTGCTATGTCATGATACCCTTCTGCTTGCTTTGTCCTATGTGACTGGATATGATTGTCTCTTACCTTGCCGAGTCACACTACAGTCTACTAACAATCATCTGCCTGATGGATTCATGTTTGATTAATTGTTCTACTGAAGTTCAGAATAAGACCAAAGTCCACAGCTAGTTTATAGTTGGAACATTGTCAGGAGGAGCTTGTGTTGAAGTCAGGCTAATAGTGAAGACTTATGAATTGTAATATACACACACACAGTGGTGGAAAAAGTACCCAAGTAAACATACATTAATAGAAAATGACTCAAGTAAAAGTCACCCATTAAAATACTACTTGAGTAAAAGTCTAAAAGTATTTGGCTTTAAATATACTTAAGTATCAAAAGTAAAATTATAAGTAATTTCAAATTCCTTATATTAAGGAATTTGAAATTACTTATAATTTTTTTATTTATTTACGGAGACCCAGGGTCACACTCCAACACTCAGACATATTTACAAACATTAGTGTTTAGTGAGTCCACCAGATCAGAGGCAGTAGGGATGACCACATGTTCCCTTGATAAGTGTGTGAATTGGACCATTTTCCTGTCCTGCTGAGCATTCAAAATGTAATGTCTTTTGGGTGTCAGGGAAAATGTATGGAGTAAAAAGTATATTATTTTCTTTAGGAATATAGTGAAGTAAAAGTAAAAGTTGTCAAAAATAGTACAGTAAAGTACTGATGTGCAGAAAAACTGCTTAAGTATTACTTTAAAGTATTTTTACTTAAGTACTTACCACCACTACATACACACACACACACACACACACTTCAGTCCACTGCTCTGTAATTAGGTGAGGTCAGGCTGACAGGTCAGTGCAGAGGTCAGGGGTCAAGAGCAGGTGACAGGGGACCTACTTACACCTGTCATTTAGTGACAGATATGTGGGTTTCTAATGTAATTCATGACCAGATTTGGCTAATAAAGCATAATTTAATATATTGTGCTGAGTATGCTCATGATAACGGATCTAGTGACAGTCTTATTTCTCAGTTCATAATGGTAATATACAGTAAGCCTGGGGCAGGGAGAGCTGATCCTGGGTCTGTTGTTAATAGTGACATAGCCATGAGAGCTGATCCTGGGTCTGTTGTTAATAGTGACATAGCCATGAGAGCTGATCCTGGGTCTGTTGTTAATAGTGACATAGCCATGAGAGCTGATCTGGTTCTGTTGTTAATAGTGACATAGCCATGAGAGCTGATCCTGGGCCTGTTGATAATAGTGACATATCCATGAGAGCTGATCCTGGGTCTGTTGTTAATAGTGACAGCCATGAGAGCTGATCCTGGGTCTGTTGTTAATAGTGACATAGTCATGAGAGCTGATTCTGGGCCTGTTGTTAATAGTGACATAGACATGGGGGCTTCTTCTCTTTCTCAGAGTCCTGATCAGAAGCAAGGACTGATCACACAGAGGACATTTGACAGTGAAGGTGAGTGCCACTTCTCTGACTTAGTCATGTATATGAACTCGTCATGACTGGGACTTTCTATCCACATATTTGAGGTCCTGCTCACATTGGAGAATGTACTATTGTGATCCACCCTCAACCTGTCTGTCTGGTGTGATCCACTCTCAACCTGTCTGTCTGTCTGTGGTGTGATCCACTCTCAACCTGTCTGTCTATCTGTGGTGTGATCCACCCTCAACCTGTCTGTCTATCTGTGGTGTGATCCACTCTCAACCTGTCTGTATCTGTGTTGTGATCCACTCTCAACCTGTCTGTCTGTGGTGTGTTCCAGAGGAAGAACTGTATCAGAACTACCAGGAGAAAGCTCTTCACAATGACTCTGATGAGGAACAGTCCAGAAACCCCAAACCTGATGACCGCATCGTGGTGCAGTACAGACCCATACGCACCTCCTGGAGCCAACTCAGTGTGGTGAGACACACACACACACACAGAGAGAATCGTGGTGCAGTGCCTCTCTGCTCATACAGTACAGAGACAAACAGTGTCTTGTTGGGAGATGGAATGCCAGTGCTGTGAGGGATGTTGTCCCATCTGTTCTGGCTGCAGTCCTTACCCATCCTCTTTCTCTCCCTCTCTCTCTGTCACTCTCTGTCTGTCTACATCTCTCTGTCGCTCTGTCTCTTCATTACTTTCTGTTTAGATAGGGAATTAGAACAGGGATAGTGATTGAAGAGTGAGGGAGAGGAATGGGGGATGGAGAGAGAGAGAGAGAGAGAGAGAGGGAGGGAGGGAAGAGGGAGGGAGGGTGAGAGAGCAGGATAGGGAGAGAGAAAGATCTGGGACAGCAGACTGGGAGCGCCACCCGGCACGGCGCCACCTTTCTGGCAAACACCAGAGATTCTTCTCATTGGAAAAATGTTAAATATGTTTTCCCTAGAGATCAGTGTGGGGACTCCGATTATGACATGATCTAATCCAGTTTGGGCCCAGGATGACAGGATAGAGGGATGACAGGATCAGGATGTCATTCTGTTTCCTAGAAGTCTCTAGTTTCCAGTAACAGTGACATCTGTAGAGTTAGACTGTTCTGTTTCCTAGAAGTCTCTAGTTTCCAGTAACATTGGAACAAGGAGGAAGTGGTGTGTCTAAGAGTGTTGACACCAACCCTCACTAATGGTTAAGGATAGGACAGGGGAGGGTAAGATGATGCTAGATATGTGCCTATGGCCAACCTCTTAACCCCAAGCACTCCCTATTGACTGAATACCACGTTTTGTTTGTCACAGTTGTGCCTTTCCCTCTGTGTTCTCTGGGCAACTTTGAAAGCAGGGCAAAGTTCAGTTGTCGTGGTGGGAAGCTGGTTACTAGGACACGCCATAGATAGATACCAGTATTGCGATACTCAGAGGTATCATGGCAAGGAAAGAACATGAAGCGGACTACATTTCCTGAGGAAAACAGGCCAATGTTAGAAAGTGTTTCACCCATAATCACGTTTCTTTTCATTGCTATAGCACAGAAAGTTACATGCAGCAGGTTTTTAAAGGACCAAAGAGTTTAGTCTGCTTTGTGTTTTCCTTCAGGTATTGTAGTATCACCATACTGGTGTCATGACAACCCTAGAATGGCTGATCCCAATTAGTCATTAGTTTATTAGAATGTTGTTCCACCGAGATTCTTTTAGTCGAGCAGTAACACGTACATACATACATACATACACCACCCATGTATACATACATACATACATACATACATACATACATACATACATACACCACCCATGTATACATACATACATACATACATACATACATACATACATACATACATACATACATACATACATACATACATACATACATACATACATACATACATACATACATACATACATACATACATACATACACACAGTTGAAGTTTACATACACTTAGTACCCACATTGTCTATTAAAACATACCGCCAATTAGAAACCTTGGGTAGATGGTAGCATTCGTGCGAAACTGAAAGCGCGAACCACCACCTTTAACCATGGCAACGTGACTGGGAATATGGAAGAATATAAACAGTGTATTCACTCCGCGAGGCAATCAAACAAGCTAAACGTCAATATAGAGACAAGGTGGAGTCGCAATTCAGGTACAGTTGAAGTCAAAAGTTTACATACATCTAGGTTTTTCAACCACTCCACAGATTACATGTTAACAAACTATAGTTTTGTCAAGTCGGTTAGGACATCTACTTTGTGCATGACACAAGTAATTCTTCCAACAATTGTTTACTGATTATTTCACTTATAATTCACTATATCACAATTGATGACATCAATTGATGACATCTTTGCACACTCATGGCATTCTCTCAACCAGCTTCCTGAGGACCGCCACAGGAATTGAAGACCCAGAAATACCTCTGCTGCAGAGGATAAGTTCATTAGATTTAGCAGCCTCAGATTGCAGCCCAAATAAATACTTCACAGAGTTCAAGTAACAGACACATCTCAACATCAACTCTTCAGAGAAGACTGTGTGAATCAGGCCTTCATGTTCGAATTGCTTCAAGAAACCACTACTAAAGGACACCAATAAGAAGAAGAGACTTGCTTGGGCCAAGAAACACTAGCAATGGACATTAGACCGGTGGAAATTTGGCCTTTGGTCTGGTGTCCAAAATTTGAGATTTTTGGTTCCAACCTTAACAATATTTAGATGGTTTGGGATGAGTTTGTCCGCAGTGAAGGAAAAACAGCCAACAAGTGCTCATCATATATACTTTTTGGGTTACTACATGATTCCATATGTGTTATGTCATAGTTTGTGCACATTAATTGCACATAAATTGTTTCATAACATTGTGTGAATTGTTTGTGTTTTATTGTTAGACATTTTACATTTGCTCCTGTCAATGTTGAGTAAGGACACGCACACAAGATACCTGGCCTGTGTGTAAGTGTGAGCATATACATATATGTGACCATTTGGGTTTCTGATTGGCTTAATGCACCACCACTAATGAGCTGTGGAGCTTCTCAAAGTTTTCTTAACCTCAAACAGCAAGGTCTGTTTTTACATCCATTGAGAATTACATTAGTTCCTCAATGTATTTGAAAAATCTTTGCAGCTCTCTTCCATTAGATTACCACTCAGTGTGAAAGGGAAAATTTAATGCTCTTATCCAGTGCTCTTACTTCTTATTCGTGATTGAATGGATGGAAATAGGTTCTGGTACTAATTTTGGATACTGGTACTGTTTATATTTAGTTCATTGCAGACAGGCCATGTGTAGCCAATGTGATTTATAGGATATTTATTTCTATCAGGATATTTTCTACCTGCAGGCTGCAATGTTTTTATTTGTTGGCTTTATGTTGGCTATTTTTACATAGTTGGCAAAGGCATTAGAAGTTACTTTTTAGGTTTGTATAATTTTCATTTGGATATAATTTGTATTAACCACATGAGATATGAAGACTTAAATGAAACTGTTTCTATGAAAACCATAACTGACACGCAGATCAGTAGAAGTGGTAAGACATATTGGCATTCCACATTTTAAAAGGTTGCAGACTCCTTGTGTAGCCTATTACCGGCAACTTCAGGAGAGTAATGGCAGAATCTACTAAAGCCAGCAGGAGTGGGAGGAGAATAATTGGGTCAAGTTAAGGTTTTTTTCTTCTGGTTATCTAGATCACTGGATCCCTCTTGATGCATCTGTCTTATTGCATCAAACTATAAGCTCAATGCATATAGTTAATTTTATTAAAACACATTGGGTGTGTATTTAAGGAAAAATCCACATTTTAAAAAATTTCAACCAATCTATTTGGTTCTGGGTCAACCAAGATTTTTTGTTGTCGGGGACAGCCCTAAATCCTAGTCTCCATGGCAAAGGTCTCCATGGCTGGGACTAAGGAGCAGAGATTCATATAGCAGCAATATCACTTCCTTGTACCAGTTTGAGTTGGACTGGAGTATTCAGGTTGCTTCTATGGTGGATATATTGAGGAGTTTTCAGGGTGGATGTATGGAGGAGTTTTCAGGGTGCTTGTATGGTGGATGTATGGAGGAGTTTTCAGGGTGCTTGTATGGTGGATGTATGGAGGAGTTTTCAGGGTGCTTGTATGGAGGAGTTTTCAGGGTGCTTGTATGGAGGAGGTTTCAGGGTGCTTGTGTGGAGGAGTTTTCAGGGTGCTTGTATGGAGGAGTTTTCAGGGTGCTTGTATGGAGGAGGTTTCAGGGTGCTTGTATGGAGGAGTTTTCAGGGTGCTTGGGGATGATGAAAAAGGACTGGGTGTGGAGAGGAATTGGCAGAAGGCAGGGATTGGAGCAGTAAGCGATGGAGACATGTTGGCTCTCATGCTGCCTTGTGTCAGTGGCAGATGTCTCTAGAGGAGGTGGGGGAGGTGTGGAAATGTCTCTGGGGGGGAGGGGGGGGTAACCACACACACACACACACACACACACTTTATTCAGCTCCTACAGGTCTTGTATGAGAACTACTCCTTTGTTGCAGTTAGTGGAGTCATGAACAGTGTGTGTGTGTGTGTGTGTGTGTGTGTGTGTGTGTGTGTGTGTGTGTGTGTGTGTGTGTGTGTGTGTGTGTGTGTGTCTTGCTGCTTTCACAGACAGACAGAATGTGTGTGTGCTGCCCAGACAGCTGAACACACAGTAGCCCTCCTTTCTCTAATAGCAGACCTCTAGGCCTGAGAGTTAGGATTACACTGTGATGGGTACAGATAGACAACCTTGACGCACACAGAGGTATGCCTCACCTCTAAACTGTTGTGCGACTGTTTTTTTGCTAACTGTTGTCAATTATATCCAGTAGACCCAAGTGTTGTTAGAGATTGTTTTCGTCCTGATGTTGTTACTAAAACCTATGTTCTAAACTGTGTTTCCTGCAGGTGAAGAAGAGTGGAGTTTCTGATAAGCTCAGCCAGGAGGAGCGGAAAAGACAGGAGGTAACAGCCTTGTTGCACACACACACACACACACACACACACACACACACACACACACACACACACGCACACACACGATGGGGTTTCTGTTACATGTGTTTAGTTATTGGAGCGTCTCGCAGCGCCAGTGAAGTGGATAGGTATCTTGTCATTCTCTCCACTACGCTTCACTGTCATGCCGCCTCTGAGTGCCACTGCCATAGATACTCTGAATATACTCTGCGCTTCTGTGCAAACCTTTTTTCACCTTTTTTGGGCCTTCATCAGTTAGCATCCTTTTAATTGCTCTCGCTCTCTCGCTCTCTCTGTCTCTCTGTCAGGCCATATTTGAGTTGATATCATCAGAACATTCCTACCTCCACAGTCTGGAGATTCTGATCCGGATGTTTAAGAACTCAGTGGAGCTCAGTGACACCATGACCAAGACCGAGCACCACCACCTCTTCTCCAACATCACAGACGTGTGTGAGGCCAGCCAGAAGTAGGTCCTGTGTGTGCGCATGCGTGTGTGTGTATGCTTGCCTTAGCTAGTATTGTAGTTGATGTTCCAGTGACTACTGACATAGAGAAAGCAGACACATCACTAACGAAAGAGCGAGATGAACGGAGCTAAACAACACAGAAAAAAACACTAACGTCATACTGTATCATAATCACTGTTCCATTACGAACACAAACATTCTCTGGTCTGTGGGCTTGGGAAAACGCAGAGGCAGGGCCTTTAGAAGGGCTGTGTGTGTTTGAACAGAGACAGAGTCAACATTGGCCCTGCTGACTAGATTTCACCCAATGATTTATAAGTGTGTGTATACATGCAATTGTGAGTTTTTTTTATTAGTTTTTGTGTGTGTGCGCATGCGTGTAAATAGCAGAACATCAGTGTGGCCGGACTAGAGGTGATGTAAGTTAGTCATTAGAGCATGGAGACTACAGGACATGGTTGTGTTCAATGGTCCTTACAGCTTATTTAACTAGAGAACACGTGTACACACACACACACACACACACACACACACACACACACACACACACACACACACACACACACACACACACACACACACACACACACACACACACAGAGAAAGAGAGAGAACACCCACTCCCATGACCAGCCATGCACCTCTAGACATCCTGACCAGTGTACCACATCAGCAATACATTTCCATGGACATTCTCTTGTAAGACCATCATGTTGTAGTGATTGACAGGAAGTGTTCCATCAAGCCTTGGACAACACTCTGGCTGCGGTCCAAACACTTAAAACACACACCCTCGTCCACTTACCCTCGCTTTATGCCCTTAGGGGAATCCACATCACCATCTTGGAGGGCGGTCCAAATGATTAGCCAAGCAAGGGGAAGTTTGCTATGTAAGCCCCTCAGCCCTAGTTTTTAGTTGAGCCCCTCAGCCCTAGTTTTTAATTATATTAATAATTATATAGTTAATGTTAATAAATATGCCATCATAATTGACTGTAGTGCATATAAAACACCCACAAGCTACCGTTGGCTGAAGACACAATCATCGCGGGATGAACGAGTGACGAATTTGCGGTCAAGGGCAGTCATTTAAAAAAATCATTCCTTCCTCCCTCGCCCCTTGCCCTGCAAGTGTACACTCATCAGACATCATGATACGTCATCAGAAGTGTCCACTTAATTTGAGGGCTGAGGGGATAGGGTGTGTCTTTTAAGTGTTTGGACCGCGCCTCTGTATGGGTGAGCTCTTTGCTCACCATGTAGCTTTGTCAGAGGTGTGGACTGTGTGTGGTGTGTGCGCCACAACCTTCCATGACCCCCACATCCCCTTCCTGTCATCATGCCCAACTTAATACACCACAACCCAAACCTGTGTGGCTGTGAGAGAGAGGGTGAGACCTGTGGCTGTGCGTGAGAGAGACCTGGGTGTGTATACAGTGCCTTCGGAAAGTATTCAGACCTCTTGACTTTTTTGACATTTTGTTACGTTACAGCCTTGTTCTAAAATTGATTAAATCGTTTTTTCCCCCTCATCAATCTACACACAATACCCCATAATGACAAAGTAAAAACTGTTTTTTTAGACATTTTTGGTAATACATTTTTTTTTTTTATATCACCTTTACATAAGTATTCAGACCCTTTACTCAGTACTTTGTTGAAGCACCTTTGGCAGCGACTACAGCCTCACGTCTACTTGGTTATGACGCTACAAGCTTGGCACACCGGTATTTGGAGAGTTTCTCCCATTCTTCAAGTCCTTGCTCTGGATGGGCCACTCAAGGACTTTCAGAGACTTGTCTTGAAGCCACTCCTGCGTTGTCTTGGCTGTGTGTTTAGGGTCGTTGTCCTGTTGGAAGGTGAACCTTCATCCCAGTCTGAGGATCTCTCTGTATTTTGCTCTGTTCATCTTTCCCTCGATCCTGACTAGTCTCCCAGTTCCTGCCGCTGAAATACATCCCCACAGCACGATCTGCCACCACCATGCTTCACCGTAGGGATTGTGCCAGGTTTCCTCCAGACGTGACGCGGGGCATTCAGGCCAAAGAGTTCGATCTTGGTTTAATCAGACCAGAGAATGTTGTTTTTTACTCATGGTCTGAGAGTCTTTAGGTGCCTTTATGCAAACTCCAAGCGAGCTGTCATGTGCCTTTTACTGAGGAGTGGCTTCTGTCTGGCCACTCTATCATAATAAAGGCCTGATTGGTGGAATGCTGCAGTCCTTCTGTAAGGTTCTCCCATCTCCACAGAGGAACTCTGGAGCTCTGTCAGAGTGACCATCGGGTTCTTGGTCACCTTCCTGACCGAGGCCCTTCTCCCCCGATGGCTTAGTTTGGCCGGGCGGCCAGCTCTAGGAAGAGTCTTGGTGGTTCCAAACTTCTTCCATTTAAGAATGATGGAGGCCACTGTGTTGGGGACCTTCAATGCTGAAGAAATGTTTTGGTACCCTTCCCCAGATCTGTGCCTCAATACAATCCTGTCTCGGAGCTCCATGGACAATTCCTTCGACCTCATGGCTTGGTTTTTGCTCTGACATGCACTGTCAACTGTGGGATCTTATTTAGACAGGTGTGTGCATTTCCAAATCATGTCCAATCAGTTGAATTCACCACAGGTTGACTCCAATCAGGTTGTAGAAACTCAATGGAAACAGTCTCATAGCAAAGGGTCTGAATACTTATGTCAAGGTATTTTTGTTTTTAGTAAATTAGCAAACTTTTCTAAAAATCTGTTTTTGCTTTGTCATTATGGGGTATTGTGGGTAGATTGATTTTTCATTTTAAAATGAGGCTATAACGTAACAATGTGAGAGTGTGTGTGTGTATGTGAGAGAGACCTGTGTGTATGTGAGAGAGCTCTGTGGCTGTGTGAGAGAGAGAGACCTGTGTGTATGTGTGAGGGAGACCTGTGTGTAACCTGAGCGCCGACCAAGATGGCTGCTTCGCGACTAGCTCCTAAGAATGTTTTGTCATTACATCCAGCCGGGAAGAACTATTGGTTATTAGAGTGGCGGTAACTCACCTGAACCAGCAGCACTACGATCAGGATTACGACTTTCCCAGAGCAGACCCTTTGTTCCCCGGGGAAATTGAACTTATCCCAGATGCTGACCCAAAACAACAACAATGCCGGCGGCGGAGAAGAGGTGGCGGCCTCCTGGTCCGACTCAGGAAGCGTGCACACCACCCACCGCTCCCAAGTATTTTACTCGCTAATGTCCAATCTCTGGATAATAAGGTTGATGAGCTCAGGGCGAGAGTCACTTTTCAGCGATATACTCTGCTTCACAGAAACATGGCTTTCTGGAAATGTTCTGTCCGACTCTGTAAAGCCAGTTGGGTTCTCAGTACATCACGCCGACAGGAATAAACATCTCTCCGGGAAGCAGAAGGGTGGAGGTATATGTTTTATGATTAACGATTTATGGTGTAAATGTGATAACATACAGGAACTTAAGTCCTTCTGTTCACCCGACTTATATCCACATAAAACGAGTCCTATATCGACATAACCTGAAAGGCCGCTCAGCAAGGAAGAAGCCACTGCTCCAAAACCGCCATAAAAAAGCCAGACTACGGTTTGCAACTGCACATGGGGACAAAGATCGTACTTTTTGGAGAAATGTCCTCATCATCAAGGACATCAACCACCCAAGCCACTGCCTGTTCACCCCGCTGTCATCCAGAAGGCGGGGTCAGTACAGGTGCATCAAAGCTGGGACCGAGAGACTGAAAAACAGCTTTACCTCAAGGTCATCAGACTGTTAAACAGCCACCACTAGCACATTTAGAGGCTGCTGCCTAGAGGCACAGACTAGAAATCACTGGTCACTTTAAGGTATGGAACACTAGTCACTTTAATAATGTTTATAATGTTTACATATCTGGCATCACTCATCCCAAATGTAAATACTGTATTCTATAGTATCCTTCGGTATATACAGTCATTTAAACAATGTTTACTTATCTTGCGTTCCCCATCTCATCTGTATATACTGTATTCAATACTCTTCTACTGTATCTTAGTCCATGCCGCTAGTCCTTATGTATATAGGCCTAATTCATTCCTACTGTTAGATATACTGTCGGAACGAGAAGCACAAGCATTTCACATTTCACACCCACATTAACATCTACTAAACGTGTGTTTGTGACCAATAACATTTTATTTGATTTGAGATTAGAAAGCACCGGCCACTGAAGGAATGAAACACTAGTCACTTTAATAATGTTTCTGTATCTTGCACTACTCGTCTCATATGTCTAACTGTACTCTATACTATTCTCAGTATCTTAGTCACCTAATCGTGTTTATATACTGCATCACCAATCTCTTATGTGTATATTGTATACTTTAAAGCTTACTATTCCACTGGATCTTAGTCCAATGCCGCCCTGGCATATGTATATATTCTCAATCCTTTCTTACTTAGATTTACGTGTGTTATATGTTGTGAAACTGTTAGACATTATTGTTAGATATTACTGCACTGCTAGAAGCACAAGCATTTCGCTACACTCCCAATAACATCTGCTAACCATGTGTATGTGACCAATAAAATTTGATTTGATTTGTGTGTGTGTGAGAGAGAGACCTGTGTTTATGTGAGAGAGCTTGGTAGCTGTGTGAGAGAGACCTGTGTTTATGTGAGAGAGCTTGGTAGCTGTGTGAGAGAGACCTGTGTTTATGTGAGAGAGCTTGGTAGCTGTGAGAGAGAGACCTGTGTGCATGTGAGAGAGCTTGGTAGCTGTGAGAGAGAGACCTGTGTGTATGTGAGAGAGCTTGGTAGCTGTGAGAGAGAGACCTGTGTGTATGTGAGAGAGCTCTGTAGCCTGGAATTAAATGCAATTAAAATGACAGAATGACGTTACCTTAATGAGAAGGACTAGACAACAACCACCAAATCGCTATAGGTGGCTCTGCAGATGAGTTGAAATGAGCCCTAACTGGTTGAGGTCAACTTCCTGTGGCTGTATGACAGGTTCCTGTGTCACCCTGGGGACCAGGTCTGTTGTTAAAGCGGCCATCTGCCCCAGGCTGACAGGAAGAGGAAGCCCTGTGTATTACGTGCTAATGGTTCCCTCAAGCTATTTTAGGCGGTCTGGAAGTTTCTCTCCTGTGATGTTATGGCGAGGCTGGGACAGAGGTGTCAGAGGCACTTCCTGGCTTTGTGTGAGTGTGAGTGTGAGTGTGTGTGAGAGATGTCAGATCACCCAGAGACATTATTTCAGTTTTAAAGCATATTTTCTTGCAATTCTATAAGTTTTGCCATGTCTAATGTGTATTTATTTGATATTTCAGTGAGCTAGTTGATCTGGACATTTCTGACAAGTTCTAAATAGCTCTCTAAGGAATGCAATGACTAACATGACAAGAGGAACTAATGATGGAGTAGCCAATTTTGAAATTGCATTCTACTAATACAACTTTCAAGACTAAGTAGAAAGCTGGAATGAGTTCCTTAAAATAAAAAGTAGAGCACATTCTACTGGGCCGAGTGTCTGAAGGTTTCACTCCTCCATTGGACTTGATTGATGAAATAAGGTCACTTATTAGTAAGGAACTCCCCACACCTGGTTGTCTAGGTGTTAATTGAAAGGAAAAACCAAAAACCAGCAGACACTAGGCCCTTCATGGAATGAGTTTGACACTGGTCTAATGTGCTTGTTGGTTTCCCACTGATTTCTAAGTGTATAACGAGAATAACCTCTTTGATTGCATAAAGCATTTATCAAAACTCAATCTATCTCTTTCTCCCCACCTCTATCTTCCACGCCCTCTCTCTCTCTCTCTCTCTCTCTCTCTCTCTCTCTCTCTCTCTCTCTCTCTCTCTCTCTCTCTCTCTCTCTCTCCCCATCTCTCTCTCTCTCTCTCCCCATCTCTCTCTCTCTCTCTCTCTCGCCATCTCTCTCTCTCTCTCTCTCTCTCTCTCTCTCTCTCTCTCTCCATCTCTCGTTAGGTTCTTTAAAGAGTTAGAGACCATGCACCAGCAGAACATTGTTATAGATGACATCAGTGACATAGTGTTCAGACACGCCCAGTCCAACTTTGACCCCTACATCACCTACTGCTCCAATGAGGTTTACCAGCAGAGGACCCTACAGAGGCTGGCGTGAGTACACACACGTGCATGCATGCACAAACACCTGTCAACTTTGAACTGTGACGGATGTGACTGATGACTGATTCTCTGTGTCTGTCTGTCTGTCTGTCTGTCTCGCTGTCTGTATGTGTGTCCCAGTAGTAGTAAGAGTCCAGTGTTTAAGGAGGTGTTGAGTCGTATTGAGGCCCACCCAGACTGCAGGAACCTCCCTATGATCTCCTTCCTAATCCTGCCAATGCAGAGAGTCACCCGCCTGCCTCTGCTGATGGACGTAAGCCAACACACAACACTCATATACTGGACACACATCTAACACTCATATACAGTTGAAGTCGGAAGTTTACATACACCTTAGCCAAATACATTTAAACTCCGTTTTTTACAATTCCTGCCATTAAATCCTTGTAATAATTCCCTGTCTTAGGTCAGTTCGGATCACCACTTTATTTTAAGAAAGTGAAATGTCACAAAAATAATTTATTTTTATCACTTTCCCAGTGGGTTTGAAGTTTACATACACTCAATTAGTATTTGGTAGCATTGTCTTTAAATTGTTTAACTTGGGTCAAACGTTTCACACAATAAGGTGTGTGAATTTTGGCCCATTTCTCCTGACAGAACTGGTGTAACTGAGTCAGGATTTTAGGCCTCCTTGCTCGCACACACCTTTTCAGTTCTGCCCACAAATGTTCTATAGGATTGAGGTCAGGGCTTTGTGATGGCCACTCCAATACCTTGACTTTGTTGTCCTTAAGCCGTCGATATAGGACTTGTTTTACTGTGGATATAGATACTTTTGTACCTGTTTCCTCCAGCATCTTTACAAGGTCCTTTGCTGCTGTTCTGGGATTGTACGTTCATCTCTAGGAGACAGAACACGTCTCCTTCCTGAGCGGTATGACGGCTGCGTGGTCCCATGGTGTTTATACGTGCGTACTATTGTTTGTACAGATGAACGTGGTACCTTCAGGCGTTTGAAAATTGTTCCCAAGGATGAACCAGATTGTGGAGGTCTACAATTTTATTTCTGAGATCTTGGCTGATTTCTTTTGATTTTCCCATGATGTTGAGCAAAGAGGCACTGAGTTTGAAGGTAGGCCTTGAAATACATCCACAGGTACACCTCCTATTGAGTTAAATGATGTCAATTAGCTTATAAAGCCATGACATCATTTTCTGGAATTTTCCAAGCTGTTTAAAGGCACAGTCAACTTGGTGTATGTAAACTTCTGACCCACTGGAATTGTGATATAGTGAATTATAAGTGAAATAATCTGTCTGTAAACAATTGTTGGAAGAATTGCTTGTGTCATGCACAAAGTAGATGTCCTAACCAACTTGCCAAAACTTTATTTTGTTAACATGATTGGTTGAAAAATGAATTTTAATGACTTCAACCTAAGTGTATCTAAACTTGCGACTGTGTGTGTGTCATTCAGAGGATGACAAAATATGGGCATGACAAAATATTTAGTAGTAGGTGCCAGGCGCACATGTTTGTGTCAAGAACTGCAAAGCTGCTGGTTTTTTCCACTCAACAGTTTCCCGTGTGTATCAAGAATGGTCCATCACCCAAAGGACATCCAGCCAACTTGACACAACTGTGGGAAACATTGGAGGCAACATGGGCCAGCATCCCTGTGGAATTCTTTCGACACCTTCTCGAGTCCATGCCCCAACGAGTTAAGGGTATTCTGAGGGCAAAGGGGGTACAACTCAATATTAGGAAGGTGTTCCTAATGTTTGCTATACTCTGTGTATAACATGCAGAAACACACACAGTACAGTTCATTTGGAAATTATTCAGACCCCTTCACTCTTTCCACATTTTGTTACGTTACAGCCTCATCGTTCTACACACAACACCCCATAATGACAAACAGGTTACCTTATTTACATAAGTTTTCAGACCCATTGCTATGAGGTGCATCCTGTTTCCATTGATCATCATTGAGATGTTTCTACAACTTGATTGGAGTCCACCTGTGGTGAATTCAACTGATTGTACATGATTTGGAAAGGCACACACCTGTCTATATCAGGTGCATGTCAGAGCAAAAACCAAGCCATGAGGTCGAAAGGAATTGTCCATAGAGCTCCGATACAGGATTGTGTCGGTACAGACCTGGGGAAGGGTACCAAAATACTTCTGCAGCATTGAAGGTCCCAAAGAACACAGTGGCCTCCTCTTGGCATTCTCTCAACCAGCTTCACCTGGAATGGTTTTCCAACAGTCTTGAAGGAGTTCCCACGTAATTGAAATGCATTCCAGTTGACTACCTCATGAAGCTGGTTGAGAGAATTCCAAGAGTGTGCAAAGCTTTCATCAAGGCAAAGAATCTCAAATATAAAATATATTTTTATTTGTTTTTTTTATTTATTTCACCTTTATTTAACCAGGTAGGCCAGTTGAGAACAAGTTCTCATTTACAACTGCGACCTGGCCAAGACAAAGCAAAGCAGTGCGACAAAAAACAACAACACAGAGTTACACATGGGATAAACAAACGTACAGTCAATGACACTATAGAAGATCTATATACAGTGCAAATGTAGTAATATTAGGAAGGTAAGGCAATAAATAGGCCATAGTGGCGAAATAGTTACAATTTAGCATTAACACTGGAGTGATAGATGTGCAAATATGCCTTTGGTGCGGGCAGAGATACTGGGCAAAAATAACAGTATGGGGATGAGGTAGTTTGGGTGGCTACTATTTACAGATGGGCTATATACAGGTGCAGTGATCGGTAAGCAGCTCTGACAGCTGATGCCTAAAGTTAATGAGGGAGATAGGAACCTCCATCTTCAAGATTTTTACAATTCGTTCCAGTCATTGGCAGCAGAGAATTGGAAGGAATGGCGGCCAAAGGAGGTGTTGGCTTTGGGGGTGACCAGTGAAATATACCTGCTGGAGCGCATGCTACGGGTAGGTGTTGTTATGGTGACCAGCGAACTAAGATAAGGCGGGGATTTACCTAGTAAAGACTTATAGATGACCTGGAGCCAGTGGGTTTGGCGACGAGTATGTAGTGAGGGCCAGCCAACGAGAGCGTACAGGTCGCAGTGGTTGGTAGTATATGGGGCTTTGGTGACAAAACGGATTGCACTGTGATAGACTACATCCAATTTGCTGAGGAGAGTGTTGGAGGCTATTTTGTAAATTACATCGCCGAAATCAAGGATCGGTAGGATAGTCATTTTAACGAGAGCATGTTTGGCAGCATGAGTGAAGGAGGCTTTGTTATGAAATAGGAAGCCGATTCTAGATTTAAATTGGGATTGGAGATGTTTAATGTGAGTCTGGAAGGAGAGTTTACAATCTAACCAGACACCTATGTATTTGTAGGTGTCCACATATTCTAAGTCAGACCCGTCCAGAGTAGTGATGCTGGTCAGGCAGGCAGGTGCGGGCAGCGATCGGTTGAAGAGCATGCATTTAGTTTTACTAGCATTTAAGAGCAGTTGAAGGCCAACATGTTAACATGCATGAAACCAAGGTTTTTACAGTTACAGAAGTCAACAAATGAGAGCGCCTGGGGAATAGGTGTAGTGCTGGGGGCTACAGGGCCTGGGTTTACCTCTACATCACCAGAGGAACAGAGGAGGAGTAGGGTAAGGGTACGGCTAATGGCTTTAAGAACTGGTCGTCTAGTGTGTTGTGCACAAAGAATAAAAGGAGCATATTTCTGGGAGCGGTAGAATAGATTCAGGGCAGATTCTACAGACAAGGATATGGTAAGATGTGAGTTCAGTGGAGGTAAACCTAGACGTTGAGTAACAATGAAAGAGGTTGCAACTCCGGAGGCACCTGATAAGCCAGGTGAGGTCTCTGAATGTGTGGGGAGGACAAAGGAGCTATCTGAGGCATGTTGAGTGGGACTGTGAAATAACAGTGAAATAAAGCAGTGAAATAAAACAATGAGCTAACAGCAATAGACGAGGCATATTGACATAAGAAAGACGCAAAAAGTTATATATTGGGGTCCCAATATTTTATAAAGCTGAAGGACCACGTCGGATGATTACGTCGGCAGACCAGTCGCGATGGCTCGGCGAGGCTCCGTGTCGACAATAGAAGGTCCATGCCAGTTACTGTAGCCCAGGAGTTAGCTAGTACACTTCGTCGGCTAGCCGGGAGATTGGGCCTAGCTCGAGGCCTGCTCAAGGCTAACTTGTGCAAGCTTCGGGGACAATGATGTTTCTTTCGAAGGGTCCGGTTATATGTCATGAAGAAATAGCAGATCCGATCCACATTGGTTGAGGCGGGTTACAGGAAAGTATATTTAGTTCGCAGCGGAGATGTTTGATGGAAAGTGAGATTAAGAAATATATACGGAAAAAGACGAAAAGCAAAAAAAAAAAAGACTATTTACACGGGACAAGACAAACACGTCCGCACAGCTACGCCATCTTGGTATCAAGTGTTTAACACTTTTGATGTCTTCACTACAATGTAGAATATAGTAACAAAACAAAAAAAACGAATGAGTAGGTGTGTCCAAACATTTGACTTATACTGTTTGTCATTATGGGGTATTGTGTGTAAAAACAATTTAATAAACTTTACAATAAGGCTGTAATGTAACAAAATGTGGAAAAAGTCAAGGGGTCTGAATACTTTTCGAATGCACTGTATATAACCATGAAGAAAAACCCACACACCCTGTCTGTTTATGGCTGTCTCACTCTCTGAAGGACTTTGTCTCTTGCGTAACACTGAAGATTGGATTACACCAAACCTCCATTCTCTCATCCCTCACTCCCTCCCTCCCTCCATTCTCTCATCCCTTTCTCACACATGTATTATTTCTGTTTATTTTGTTCTCCTCTCTCTCTCCTCCAGCCTTGTTGAACTGGAATAGCAGGCCATGTGTTTCTGATCTCTAATCTAGTTTTATTATAACACACACACATGCATCCAATCACACTACTGAGGACCTACTGACTTTTATTGCACCACTGTTGATGATTGGCTTACTTTCCGCCAGTGAAATCACCATGACCCACACTAGTGTAGCCTTCATCTAGTGTAGCCTTCATCTAGTATAGCCTTCATCTAGCGTAGCCTTCATCTACTTTAGCCTTCATCTACTTTAGCCTTCATCTAGTGTAGCCTTCATCTACTTTAGCCTTCATCTACTTTAGCCTTCATCTAGTGTAGCCTTCATCTAGTGTAGCCTTCATCTAGTGTAGCCTTCATCTAGTGTAGCCTTCATCTAGCGTTGCCTTCATCTAGCGTAGCTTTCATCTAGCGTAGCCTTCATCTAGCGTAGCCTTCATCTAGCGTAGCCTTCATCTACTGTAGCCTTCATCTAGTGTAGCCTTCATCTTAACTGGCCTCAAAGAGCTCAGCTCTCAGTAGAAACTGGCTCCTAACTCAAGTAACCTAGAAATGATTGTCCCTTCATTCTTACTGTGTGTAGGTAGAAGGAGAATGACTGATGTTAGTGGTTTCACTTACTGATCTAGCTCTCTCTTCTTCTCTGTAGTTCCCTATTTTAGTTGTTCCCTTGAGTCTCTGAGGTTTAAGGCAGGATACTAGGCCATGAAGTAGGAGGCTTTTGAGTCCTGAGAAAGTTTTGGTTATACTTAATGCTTCCAACCGCTGTGTGTGTGTGACAGCAGCGTGAGAGAGAGATGTTCTGGATGTTCTGGAAGCCTCTCCCAGGAATAATGAAGTGGTTAGCTGATCTCACACAGCCTTTATTACATCACACTCTACTGTGTACACAGCCTTTATTACATCACACTCTACTGTGTACACAGCCTTTATTACATCACACTCTACTGTGTACACAGCCTTTATTACATCACACTCTACTGTGTACACAGCCTTTATTACATCACACTCTACTGTGTACACAGCCTTTATTACATCACACTCTACTGTGTACACAGCCTTTATTACATCACACTCTACTGTGTACACAGCCTTTATTACATCACACTCTACTGTGTACACAGCCTTTATTACATCACACTCTACTGTGTACACAGCCTTTATTACATCACACTCTACTGTGTACACAGCCTTTATTACATCACACTCTACTGTGTACACAGCCTTTATTACATCACACTCTACTGTGTACACAGCCTTTATTACATCACACTCTACTGTGTACACAGCCTTTATTACATCACACTCTACTGTGTACACAGCCTTTATTACATCACACTCTACTGTGTACACAGCCTTTATTACATCACACTCTACAGTGTACACAGCCTTTATTACATCACACTCTACAGTGTACACAGCCTTTATTACATCACACTCTACTGTGTACACAGCCTTTATTACATCACACTCTACTGTGTACACAGCCTTTATTACATCACACTCTACTGTGTACACAGCCTTTATTACATCACACTCTACTGTGTACACAGCCTTTATTACATCACACTCTACTGTGTACACAGCCTTTATTTCATCACACTCTACTGTGTACACAGCCTTTCTACATCAGCCCTTTGATAAAGAACACACTGTCCTGGGTCCCAGCCACTGTGTGTGTGTGTGTGTGTGTGTGTGTGTGTGTGTGTGTGTGTGTGTGTGTGTGTGTGTGTGTGTGTGTGATCTGCTCTGACCTCTGACCCCTCTCTCTGTTCCAGGTCATTTGTCAGAAGGCTACTAAAGACTCTGCCCAGTATGAGACCTGTAAGAAAGCTCTCCAATCAGTCAGCAAGGTAAGAGATCAACTGGGGTCTAAACCAAACTGATGCCAGGTCAAAGGTCAAAGCCCGTCTCAGCTTGAGATCCCTGTGGTCTATGTATTTGAGCCTGCATGTAACTGCACGTGTGTGTTCATGCATCTGTGTGCTTATAACTGTGTGTGTGTGTTGTTGTTTTTTTAGGTAGTGCGTAAGTGTAATGAAGGGGCCCGTACCATGGAGAGAACTGAGATGATGTACACCATAAACTCCCAACTGGAGTTTAAGATCAAGGTATGGAAATGGGCTTGGAATTATGTAGTACAGTATGGTAACTCAATTAACCCCAGTGGGGCCTCTAGCTGGGCTTCATGACTGTCTCAATTAACCCCAGTGGGGCCTATAGCTGGGCTTTATGGCTGTCTCAATTAACCCCAGTGGGGCCTCTAGCTGGGCTTTATGACTGTCTCAATTAACCCCAGTGGGGCCTATAGCTGGGCTTTATGACTGTCTCAATTAACCCCAGTGGGGCCTCTAGCTGGGCTTTATGGCTGTCTCAATTAACCCCAGTGGGGCCTATATCTAGGCTTTATGACTGTCTCAATTAACCCCAGTGGGGCCTCTAGCTGGGCTTCATGACTGTCTCAATTAACCCCAGTGGGGCCTATAGCTGGGCTTTATGGCTGTCTCAATTAACCCCAGTGGGGCCTATAGCTGGCCTTTATGACTGTCTCAATTAACCCCAGTGGGGCCTCTAGCTGGGCTTTATGGCTGTCTCAATTAACCCCAGTGGGGCCTATATCTAGGCTTTATGACTGTCTCAATTAACCCCAGTGGGGCCTATAGCTGGGCTTTATGACTGTCTCAATTAACCCCAGTGGGGCCTCTAGCTGGGCTTTATGGCTGTCTCAATTAACCCCAGTGGGGCCTATATCTAGGCTTTATGACTGTCTCAATTAACCCCAGTGGGGCCTATAGCTGGGCTTTATGACTGTCTCAATTAACCCCAGTGGGGCCTCTAGCTGGGCTTTATGACTGTAAACCTACTGTATATACTGAAGAGCTGTAAAGGTAGTATTGACCAGGGCTCTTCAACCCTGTTCCTGGAGAGATACCCTCCTGAAGAGATGTAATAGAATGGACACTTAAGAATACTGAGGCATTAACATGCAGAATTGTTTGTTTTTAAAGCTAGAATCTGCCACGTACGTTTGGGATATTACAACAACAAATAAGTATTGTTTTTTCTCGGACATCTCTCAGTAGAACAGAAGAACATGTACTGCACTTTCTTTGCACCCTGAGTGAAGTTCCTGAGCATTCGTCATCAAAACAAACGTAAAACAAAGGTGTTGGCGGCGAACAGTGGTACTGGTTCACCTACTGCGGATTCCATCTTTAAATAAAACAATAACAAAGGGTTAACCCGCCTCTTAAAGCTGAAGGGCGGGGCTGGAGAAATGTAACCACTTTCAAATTCATAGAAAGAGCTATAGATGCAAGGACTGACCATCCATGATATCAAAATGATAGTTTTAACCATGGTTTGAGGCTATACAGTGTTTGTTTACATGTACGCCATTTATAAACACTGGAGTAAAACAAGCTTAAGTAAGTTAAGAACATTCTTATTTACAGTGACTACCAACTCGGAACACGCTGGGCCAATTGTGTACCGCCCTATGGGACTACCAATCACGGCCGGTTGTGATACACTCTTGAAGTTCTGCCGACAAATGTTCTATAGGATTGAGGTCAGGGCTTTGTGATGGCCACTCCAATAACTTGACTTGGTTGTCCTTAAGCCATTTTGCTACAACTTTGGAAGTATGCTTGGGGTCATTGTCCATTTGGAAGACCCATTTGCGACCAAGCTTTAACTTCCTGACTGATGTCTTGAGATGTTGCTTCAATAAATCCACATCATTTTCCTTCCTCATGATGCCATCTATTTTGTGAAGTGCACCAGTCCCTCCTGCAGCAAAGAACCCCCACAACATGATGCTGCCACCCCCGTGCTTCACGGTTGGGATGGTGTTCTTCGGCTTGCAAGCCTCCCCCTTTTTCCTCCAAACATAACGAAACAGTTCTATTTTTGTTTCATCAGACCAGAGGACATTTCTCCAAAAAGTACGATTTTTGTCCCCATGTGCAGTTGCAAACCGTAGTCTGGCTTTTTTATGGCGGTTTTGGAGCAGTGGCTTCTTCCTTGCTGAGCGGCCTTTCAGGTTATGCCGATATTGGACTCGTTTTACTGTGGTTATGGATACTTTTTTGTACCTGTTTCCTCCAGCATCTTCACAAGGTCTGGGATTGATTTGCACTTTTCGCATCAAAGTACGTTCATCTCCAGGAGACAGAACGCATCTCCTTCCTGAGCGGTATGATGGCTGCCTGGTCCCATGGTGTTTATACTTGCGTACTATTGTTTGTACAGATGTTGTTTGTGGTACCTTCAGGCGTTTGGAAATTGCTCCCAAGGATGAACCAGACTTGTGGAGGTCTACAATTTTTTTTCTTCTGAGGTCTTGGCTGATTTCTTTGGATTTTCCCATGATGTCGAGCAAAGAGGCACTGAGTTTGAATGTATTCCTTGAAATACATCCATAGGTACACCTCCAATTTACTCAAATGATGTCAATTAACCTATTAGAAGCTTCTAAAGCCATGACATCATTTTCTGGAATTGTCCAAGCTGTTTAAAGGCACAGTCAACTTAGTGTATGTAAACTTCTGACCCACTAGAATTGTGATATAGTGAATTATTAGTGAAATAATCAGTCTGTAAACAATTGTTGGAAGAATTACTTGTGTCATGAACAAAGTAGATGTCCTAACCGACTTGCCAAAACTATAGTTTGTTAACATGAAATCTGTGGAGTGGTTGAAAAATTAGTTTTAATGACTTCAACCTAAGTGTATGTAAACTTCCAACTTCAACTGTATATACACACACACACACACACGCACACGCGCGCGCATACACACTTTGGCAGAGAGGCACATGTGGGCCTAACAGATGTCTGCAGGGCTGTGAACGTACATTCTGCCCTCATGGCAGCTGTTCAGACACACACACACACACACACTGGAATGTCTGGAGCACATTCCATTTGTAATCCTTGATATTGATCATTGTTGTGTCGCTGTCTCTCCCCCAGCCCTTCCCACTGGTGTCTTCCTCTAGATGGATGGTGAAGCGAGGGGAGCTCACAGCCTTCGTGGAGGAGAACGGTATCTTCTCCAAGAGGACGTCACGGCAGCAGGTCTACTTCTTCCTCTTCAACGACGTCCTCATCCTCACCAGGAAGAAGAGGTTGGTCCACAGTCTCACTAGCCAATCACAGCTAATCCCACAGTCTCCCCGAACAATCACAGTCAACTCCAGTCTCAATAGCCAATCACAGCTAAGTCCCACAGTCTCACTAGCCAATCACAGTCGACTGCACAATTTCACTAGCCAATCGCAGCCAATTCCACAGATATGCCAAATATGAAGATGACGAGCTCATTGCGACAGAGTTTTGTATCCGGGAAACTCTGTGTTTCATGCGCGTTGTCTCTCTGGTATGAGTCAAGTGTGACCTTGGCGTGTGCGCTGTTTCCATGAACACCACCCTGTCCCAACATGGTGCCAGAGACTGACAGGGTGTGTCGTCTTGTTTTTATCTTTCGTTTTCTCAGAACATGTGACCATTTCTGGGAAATGAAGCTGGCAGGTTTTATCTGGTTGTTTTATTAGAGGGAAGCTCTTGGTAATGAAGACCAAGTCCAACTGTGAGGTCAACTACTTGAAGAAGCAGAGGAACCTTTTAGTGCAGGTGTGTATTAGCAGGTGTACATGAAATGGCCTGTCTAAACCTGTCTCTCTTGGTGTGTGTGTCTGTACATGTGTCTGTACTGAGCCCATGGAACTTCACATTGTCAGCAGGATCAGAACGGAAGCTTGTTTTTCCCCAAAAACAATTCAGGAACGTTCTGTACGCCATGAATAAAGCATGACTTCCTGCAAACCATATGGCTCTCATTCATTCATGTGTATGCGCATGCTTCTAATCTCCCCCAAAAAAATGTTAATCTCCAGCTGTGTCTGAGACGGATCATGCTGCTCTCTCTCTCTCTCCAAACCTTTTTCTTTCTGGGAAAGTGATCCAGAGCAGCTCCAGCAGTATGCTTTTCAGGTCTGACTATTTGGGTATTGGATACCTGTGTGTGTGGAATGGGTGACGCTGATATAATATTAGTTTGTTCTGTGAAGGCATGGGAGCTGTGCTGTGGCACGCTGCTAGACCTCTCTCTCTCTCTCTCTCTCTCTCTCTCTCTCGCTCGCTCGCTCGCTCGCTCGCTCTGCATAAACAGAAATATAAGCACTGGGCAGGTACATTATCCAAACCAAGAGTGCATAGTCAACGTTAACCCTGGACGCCATGCTGCTGGCCGTCTACCAGTGTGATTCTACTGCTATTGACCTGGTCCTGCAGGCTCTAGTTTTGTCACACCTGGACTACTGTTCAGAGAAACCTCGGAAAATAACAATTGGCTCAGAACAGGGCAGCACGGCTGGCGGAGAGATTGACTTCATCACTACTGGTTTTTGTAAGAAGTGTTGACAAGCTGGATGTACCGAGCTGTCTGTTTTTAAAATACTAGCACACAGCTCAGACACCCATGCATAATACACAAGACATTCCACCACAATCCCCAAGTCCAGAATAGACTATGGGAGGTGCACAGTACTACATAGAGACATGACTACATGGAACTCTATTCCACATCAGGTAACTGATGCAAGCAGTAGAACCAGATGTAATAAACAGGTAAAAATACCTTATGGAACAGCGGGGACTGTGAAGAGACATACACATTATAAGACAGCACCAGGACATTATTTTCTCTCTCTCTCTCTCTCTCACTCTCTCACACACACACACACACACACACACACACACACACACACACACACACACACACACACACACACACACACAACGGGACAACAATAACCAAGGGTCAAAATAACCGTACAATAAGCATAGAGGACATGTGCAGGTTGGTTGGTCTGTCAGACACTGTCTCTCATCTTATGGCAGGCAGCAATGTAGTGTTCTGCCAACCCACAGCTCTCTGTTTCTCCCCCAACAGGACGGGTAGCCTATCCTCATCAGAGAGGTCTTTGAAACCTTGAATAAGGATTTCAAATTTGGGGAAATGACACTCTCTAATTGTTTTATATTTTTTACATTTTGTCAGGAAATGCAGCTCAGTCTCAGGTTCTTATGTGGTGTAGTGGTTGCACAGACCTTCCTCTACAGGGAGCCATATGTTTACATTGCCAAAGCAGGAAATAAACATTTAAAAAATGAACAGTAATCATTACACTGACAAACGTTTTAAAATATTCTATTATGTTATTGGCTATGTACATTGTAACAGTGTGCAAATAGTTGAAATAAAGAGATACATATGGGTTGCATTTACAATGGTGTTTGTTCTTCACTGGTTGCCCTTTTCTTGTGGCAACAGGTCACAAATCTTTCTGCTGTGATGAACACTGCAGTTGTGGGGCTAACAGAGGACTCTCTCCACCTCTCTGTCTCTCTCGTGCTCTCTCTCTCTCTCCCTCAGTGAGGACAGCTATGCAGTGATAGACTATGCTCTGAGGGACCATATCTGGGTGGGACCCTGCCAGGCCGAGGATGTCAACCTATTACCCATCAGAAGCACCACTGGAATGCTGACATCACGGCAGCCCGGAGCCAGCCACATCTTCCGCCTGCGTTTCCGTAGCAACCACTCTGGAGACAAGGTGCCCATGGTCCTGGGGGTGGAGCTAATGTAAGTGTTACCTTCTAGTGTGCAACTCTTGACCTTTCTGTATCTATGTCCTTCTCTATCTGTCCCTCTCTGAGCCGGGTCCTATCTGGGTCCTTCTCTCTGAGCTGGGTCCTATCTGGGTCCTTCTCTCTGAGCTGGGTCCTATCTGGGTCCTTCTCTCTGAGCTGGGTCCTATCTGGGTCCTTCTCTCTGAGCTGGGTCCTATCTGGGTCCTATCTGGGTCCTTCTCTCTGATCTGTGTCCCATCTGTGTCCTATCTGGGTTCTTTATGATCTGTCTCTTCTCCTTCATCCTGTCAGTTGGCAGTGTGTGGGGCAGGTGTGTGTTCCGTCAGGAACATGTTTGTTTATGTATTTCCCTCAATGATAACATCTGGTAGGATGGGCGTTTTCAATCCCACAATGCCTTTGGTGTGTGTGTCTGTGTTTATTCAGAGTCAGGCCTCTGAAACAAGTCACTCAGATCAAAGTCTACTCCGAGTTTATAGAGCCCAATTTTCTCTCTCTAAGACACACACACACACTGATCAAAGTCCTCTGGTATCAGCGTTTCTAGCCATCTCTCCTCACAGCATATCATTAACCCTCTCTACTCTGCTGTCTCAGTCTTTAGGGTAATGTTTACACAAACACTCGACCTGCAGTTGGTAGAAAACATCTGAGCTTGGCCTTTCATATTTCTGCCTGTAATGGAATAATGTTCCCCTCAGCAAACATTGGCTATATAGGGAATCACTTTCCAATGACATAACAGCCTATTGGCTATATAGGGAATCACTTTCCAATGACATAACAGCCTATTGGCTATATAGGGAATCACTTTCCAATGACATAACAGCCTATTGGCTATATAGGGAATCACTTTCCAATGACATAACAGCCTATTGGCTATATAGGGAATCACTTTCCAATGACATAACAGCCTATTGGCTATATAGGGAATCACTTTCCAATGACATAACAGCCTATTGGCTATATAGGGAATCACTTTCCAATGACATAACAGCCTATTGGCTATATAGGGAATCACTTTCCAATGACATAACAGCCTATTGGCTATATAGGGAATCACTTTCCAATGACATAACAGCCTATTGGCTATATAGGGAACAACTTTCCAATGACATAACAGCCTATTGGCTATATAGGGAATCACTTTCCAATGACATAACAGCCTATTGGCTATATAGGGAATCACTTTCCAATGACATAACAGCCTATTGGCTATATAGGGAATCACTTTCCAATGACATAACAGCGTATTTTGGGCAATAGTTTCATATCACCCCCAGTTTCATATCAGTAGCTGGGGGCCCTTCAGTAGCTTCCTCCTCTGTATGGTAATGGGGAATGCAGTGAGTTGAGTTCCAAGTGTAACAGAGGAGTTTAAGTAGCTGCAGGCTTCCAGACGGCACCTGTTTACAGAGGCTTATACATTCCACTCTACTGAAGTTGCATCATATAACAGTCATTTTATAACCCTGCAGGTGATTTCTCTTCCTCACCTCTCCTCTCCTCTCCTCTCCTCTCCTCTCCTCTCCTCTCCTCTCCTCTCCTCTCCTCTCCTCTCCTCTCCTCTCCTCTCCTCTCCTCTCCTCTTTCAATTTCAATGTAATTCACTTGCCAAAGCAAGTGAATTATTAGATAATAAATAAAAGTTAAATAGATGTAGATAAATGTAAACGGTAAACATTACAAAAGAATAGACAGTTCAAATGTCATTATGTCTATATACAGTGTTGTAACAATGTGCAAATAGCTCAAGTACAAATGGGAAAATAAATCAACATAAATATGGGTTGTATTTACATGGTGTTTGTTCTTCACTGGTTGCCCTTTTCTTGTGACAACAGGTCACACATCTTGCTGCTGTGATGAACACTGTGGTATTTCACCCGGTAGATATGATGGGAGGTTATCAAAATTGGGTTTGTTTTCAAATTCTTTGTGGATCTGTGTAATCTGAGGGACATATGTGTCTCTAATATGGTCATACATTTGGCAGGAGGTTAGGAAGTGCAGCTCAGTTTCCACCTCACTGAGTGTGCCACAGGAGGTTGGTGGCACCTTTAATTCGGGAGGACGGGCTTGTGGTAATGGCTGGAGCAGAATAAGTGGAATGGTATTAAATATATGAAACAGCCTCCACTGGTCTGTACATAGTCAAAGCTTTCCTTCATTTTGGGTCAGTCACAATTGTAGGGCAGCGCCCGAAGTGACTTGTATGCAATAATTCTCTCTGTTGTCTTAGTAATTTACCATTCTCTGTTTTTGTTTTTGTCAACCCCCAGTGTCTCAGCTCTGAGAAGCAGAGGTTACATCCTGTTGGTCTGATATCTGATTAGGGCTTAACTTTCTAGAAAATACTATTGTTCAACAACTCAGTTTAAGAATCCAAACAACTCAGATGCTTATAAAAGGCTATCAGATTCACTGTTATGTACCCGACCCTGCTGTGGCGAGATTCTCTCTCTCCCTCTCCCACGAGCAATGGACCATGGCTTCCTTTTCTTCTCTCTCTGATCATCCTTCAATAATGCTTTGTTAATGTCAGTATTGCCTTGTAACTTAAGCTTCATGCATTGTATGTGAATCCATTCATTTTACAAAGTAATTGAATATACTTGTATTTAGAATTCCATTCTCAGACATTTCTTCATGCCCTATTACTTGACCAGGTGTTCTTGCATATTTAAATAACCTTTATGGAGTCAGATCATTCATTAAATGGGCTAATTGCATAGTCTTATTACGAGTCTCGATGTATATGTAAAATACTGTATATACAGTACACATATCAAATATTACTTCCACTGTGTACTCTATGTTTAGAGCCAAATAACATCTGTTTGCACAGTTTTTTTGTTAATTCTTTCCAATGTGTCAAATACATGATTTGGTTGGGTCTAATTGTGTTGCTGTCCTGTGGCTCTGTGGGGTCTGTTTGTGTTGGTGATCAAAGCCCCAGAACCAGCTTGCTTAGGGGACTCTTCTCCAGGTTCATCTCTCTGTAGGTGATGGCTTTGTTATGGAAGGTTTGGGAATCTCTTCCTTTTAGAAGGTTGAAGAATTTAACGTCTCTTTTCTGGATTTTGATAATTAGCGGGTATTGGACTAATTCTGCTCTGCATGCATTATTTTGTGTTTTACGTTGTTCACTGAGGATATTTTTGCAGAATTCTGCATGCGGTCTCAATTTGGTGTTTGTCCCATTTTGTGAATTCTTGGTTGGTGAGTGGACCCCAGACCAAATTCTTATTTACGATGACGGCCTACACCGGCCAAACCCAGACGACGCTGGGCCAATTGTGCGCCGCCCTATGGAACTCTCAATCACAGCCGGTTGTGATACAGCCTGGAATCGAAACAGGGTGTCTGTAGTGACTCCTCTAGCACTGAGATGCAGTGTCTTCGACCGCTGCGCCACTCGGGAGACCATAAAGGGCAATGGGTTCTATAACAGGTATTTTTAGCCAGATCCTAATTTGTATGTTGAATGTTATGTTCCTTTTGATGGCATAGGCATCTCAGATCGTTCACAGCTTTGTGGAAGTTACCTGTGGCTCTGATTTTTAGGCAGAGGTAGTTCTTGTTCTGTGTGTGCTGTAGGGGAACGGTGTCTAGATGGAATTTGTGTTTGTGGTCCAGGAAACTGGACCTTTTTCTGGAAATATTTTTTATTTTACTTACTGAGATTTACTCTCAGGGCACAGGTCTGACATAATCTGTGCAGAATATCCTTGGTTGGGGACAGAAGCACCAGATTTATATGCAAACAGTAGACATTTGACTTCAGATTCTAGTAGGGTGAGGCCAGGTGAATTATATGCTCTTTCCTTTCCTTTTTCCTTTCCTTTTTCCTTTCCTTTCCTTTCCTTTTTCCTTTCCTTTTTCCTTTCCTTTCCTTTCCGTCTCGTCTCGTCTCGGTGGTTCTTGTCCTGGGTGTAGACCTATGGTAGTGGCAGGGCAGTTTGATTATATAACTCACTCACACAAAGACGCCTGCCTTTCACTGGCCTTTTATATAAAGGACGTGTTCACTTCCTTTGTCAGCGAATAAGGAGTTCTTACATGCAAGCGTGCACACACACACACACACACACACACACACACACACACACACACACACACACACACGTACACACAAGCAAGGCCAGATCTCCCTCATTCCTATATCTGTTTAGGTAAACCTCCCTTTCTAATCACATTCTCTACAGATCTTAACTCTTTAGACACCTAGCATAAACATAACTTTAACTCCCTTGAGTCTAAACTTATCCATAGCAACTGGAATGTCTGGTGAACTATTTTAGCCAGAATCCATAGTGATGAGGCCAGACTGGCTGTCTGTCTGTATCCAGTAATAGTGTTATGTGTGACATGCCATGCCCTAACTCATACTGCCCAGTGAGCTGCGTTAGCCTGTGTCCCCCTCTTCCTAAGTGTTTCTTCACAGAGGCCTGCCTGCCTGCCTGCCTGCCTGTCCCCCTGCCTGCCTGCTTGTAGTGTGTGTGTTGCTGTCTGTCTGTTTGGAAAACCCCCAGATTTCCCCTCTTAAGAGCGTGGGTCAGGGCCCCCTGCTGTAATGTAATGACTTAATAATAGTGAGGTCTTTGTGTGTCTGTATGTGTGTGCTTACCGTGTGTGTGTGAGAGAGAGCGAGCGAGCAGTCTGCCACTCACTGTAGTAGCCTAGTGTATGATCTGGAGTAGAGGGCCACCGGCAACCAGCCATTGTTACAGTGGTTGCTACGCATTTTGACACTGGTTGCCTAGCAGTAACCCATTGTTGAATTGGCTTGTTCCCACGATTCACACTAACCCCCTCGTCCACTCTCATCCCTCTCTCGCCACCCCTCTCATCTCTTGCTCCTCACCCCCTTTTATCAAGGCCTATATCTCATCATCCTTCACTGTGTCTTATTGTAGACCAGAAAACACTCACTTTGCATGTATTGAGCACTTGTTGTGTCTGCACTGTGAGACTGGCACACAGCTGTTGCGCTCTGTCATTGTTTGGCACACCCTGCTGTGTTGGGTCCAGTTCTGAGAGATGTCTCCTCTCTACCCTGCTGTGTTGGGTCCAATTCTGAGAGATGTCTCCTCTCTACCCTGCTGTGTTGGGTCCAGTTCTGAGAGATGTCTCCTCTCTACCCTGCTGTGTTGGGTCCAGTTCTGAGAAATGTCTCCTACCCTGCTGTGTTTGGTCCAGTTCTTTGTCTTGATGAATCCCATCTGTGTGTTTGTGTCTATGATCTACTGGAGGCGTATTGATGGGAATTCACACACTGGGATCTTCTGGGACGTTCCCTGGCCTGGGCTAGAGGCAAAGCAGCGTTTTGTCTGAATGACGGGAGTTCTGTGGAAATTCTGCTGGAATGGTCTCCTGATTTGTGGTTGGGAGGGAGGGAGTTTTTTTTCATACCTTCACTAACTGTGTATTCCTCCTCCATTGAGGAGACAGATGCATGGTAGCTAAGTATTCTAAAGAGGTATTGTGCCTTGCCATGCGTACCTTCCATTATGATACCATCCACATTGCTGAGAGAAGAGCCCAGTTGCACTGCATCTAATGAGAACGACAGCAACTGATGGTGGTTGTGTTGTCAGTAGGAGCAGTGAAATAGGAAGTGAAGAAATGCTGGTCAGGACCAAAAACATCCAGCAACAATATGCAGGTAGGCTGTGGCGTTTAAACTATGCTCAGTTGGTACTAAGGGGCCCAAAGTGTGCCAAGAAAATATCCCCTCCACCACCACTACTACCACCACCACCCTGAACCGTTGATACACGGAAGGATGGATCCATGCTTTAATGTTGTTTAAGCCAAATTCTGACCCTACCATCTGAATGTTGCAGCAGAAATCGGGACTCATCAGACCAGGCAACGTTTTTTCAATCTTCTATTGTCCAACTTTGGTGGGCCCGTGCAAATTGTAGCCTCAGTTTTCTGTTCTTAGCCGCTGTGTTCTGCTGCTGTAGGCCATCTCCTTCAAAGTTTGACATGTTGTGCGTTCAGAGATGCTCTTCTGCATACCTTGGTTGTAAGTTAATTGACAGCATGCCAGGGCGGATTGCAGAGGTCTTGAAAAAGAAGGGTCAACACTGCAAATATTGACTCTTTGCATAAACTGAATGTCATTGTCAATGAAAGCCTTTGACACTTATGGAATACTTGTAATTATACTTCAGTGTACCATAGCAACTACTGACATAAAGATCTAAGAACACTGAAGCAGCAAACTTTGTGGCCACGACTGTACTTTGGAAGTATGCTTGGTGTCATTGTCCATTTGGAAGACCCATTTGCGACTAAGCTTCCTGACTGATGTCTTGATGTTGCTTCAATGTATCCACATAATTTTCCTTCCTCATGATGCCATCTATTTTGTGAAGTGCACCATGGCTTTTTCTTTGCAACTCTGCCTAGAAGGCCAGCATCCCGGAGTCACCTCTTCACTGTTGATATTGAGACTGGTGTTTTGCTTGTACTATTTAATGAAGCTGCCAGTTGAGGACTTGTGAGGCGTCTGTTTCTCAAACTAGACACTAATGTACTTGTCCTCTTGCTCAGTTGTGCATCGGGGCCTCCCACTCCTCTTTCTATGCGTGTTGGTGCCTTTACTAATATATGAATGAGAGTGTATTATTAGTTCTGATACCTCAGCTGGCATGTTTTATCGTGGGAACGCTACATGTTGTGCATGTGCGTGCGCGTGTCCAACTGCCAAGGCCAGCGATGAACAGATGTCATTCCCACGATGTCATTCCCACGTCTCAAGTTAATACACCATTAGAGTGTCCATTCACTGTGACCAGGATAGATAAGGATGTATTTGTGGTCACATCGACCACCTGCGACCATCCAATCGCATGGTCTTAATGAATGATTGATCTTAGCGAAATGTCCTGACTGATAGTTGTGGTCCTGTTGAGCCTCTGACACGGAAGGGAGCATAGAGCACTGCCTTAGTATGTGGCTTAGCACCAGACCTAGATGACTTTAGTACAGGTGACTTCACTCGGGTGATAACAGTAGAGACGGCTACATACTGCATTTGGATGCCACTTTATAGAGAGTTTCTAAACTGTGCATTGGAATTGCAGTCTAGTAATTACACTGTTTTTACCAACTATGGATTTATATCAATTGTCAATGATTATTCAGGGTATATGAGCAGATTATATAATGTATAATTATATAAGACATGGAATTGCTGTCCTGTACAGTTTGGTGCTGACACTGTCTTTTTAGGGGGGAAGATTCCCGGGATTTAAGCCGGAACGGAACTGGAATGGGAAACCAAATGATGGAAGTCTGAGTTATTTTGTGTCCCGTGTCTTTGTTCAGATTCTCCACACAGACTCCATTCACTCTGCCTGGTCTGACCTTTGGGGGGGTGGGGGGGCTGGGTCAGTATCTCTGAGTCTGTGGGGAGGGGGGGGGGGGTGTTCTGGGTCAGTATCTCTGAGTCTGTGGGGAGGGGGGGGGGGGTTCTGGGTCAGTATCTCTGAGTCTGTGGGGGGGGGGTTCTGGGTCAGTATCTCTGAGTCTGTGGGGGGGGGGGGGGGTTCTGGGTCAGTATCTCTGAGTCTGTGGGGGGGGTTCTGGGTCAGTATCTCTGAGTCTGTGGGGGGGGGGTTCTGGGTCAGTATCTCTGAGTCTGTGGGGGGGGTTCTGGGTCAGTATCTCTGAGTCTGTGGGGGGGGTTCTGGGTCAGTATCTCTGAGTCTGTGGGGGGGTTCTGGGTCAGTATCTCTGAGTCTGTGGGGGGGTTCTGGGTCAGTATCTCTGAGTCTGTGGGGGGGGGGGAGGTTCTGGGTCAGTATCCCTGAGTCTGTGGGGGGGTTCTGGGTCAGTATCTCTGAGTCTGTGGGGGGGGGGGAGGTTCTGGGTCAGTATCCCTGAGTCTGTGGGGGGGGTTCTGGGTCAGTATCTCTGAGTCTGTGGGGGGGGGGTTCTGGGTCAGTATCTCTGAGTCTGTGGGGGGGGTTCTGGGTCAGTATCTCTGAGTCTGTGGGGGGGGTTCTGGGTCAGTATCTCTGAGTCTGTGGGGGGGTTCTGGGTCAGTATCTCTGAGTCTGTGGGGGGGTTCTGGGTCAGTATCTCTGAGTCTGTGGGGGGGGGGGAGGTTCTGGGTCAGTATCCCTGAGTCTGTGGGGGGGTTCTGGGTCAGTATCTCTGAGTCTGTGGGGGGGGGGGAGGTTCTGGGTCAGTATCCCTGAGTCTGTGGGGGGGGTTCTGGGTCAGTATCTCTCTCTACATACAGCACTATGTTTGACCAGGTCAAAATGAATGCACTAAATAGGGAACAAGGTCCTCCGAGTCTCCTGGTCCTGGTCCTGGTCCTGGTCCTGGTCCTGGTCCTGGTCCTGGCTAGCTGTCCACGGTGGGGGGGAAGGGGTGAGACAGAAACTGCACCCGTCTCTCCCCTGTCCACGGTGGGGGTGAAGGGGTGAGACAGAAACTGCACCCGTCTCTCCCTCTCGTTATGTTTCATTCTCTCCATGTCAATCTAGCTCCTCTATGAATCACTGTATTCTACCTCTTTCCCGCTCTCCCTTTCTGTCTGTCTTTCTTTCTTTCCCTAAATCAGTCTTTTCTCGCAAGCTCTCCTTGGTAGAGTTACCTGGGGAAACCCGAGCCGTGTCCCAAAGACACAAACCAAAAGATAGTCTGTTCCTTTCCTGTGAATTAGCCTTTGTCCCTGTTCAACTGAATCAAAACACCTCTGTTCTCCCTCTCTCTCTCTCTTTCTCACGGACAAGGACTGGGAGGGATGGAGGGAGATGGCGATGAGGGAGGATGAGAGAGGGGATGAGGGGGGATATGAGAGAGGGGGGGATATGAGAGAGGGGGGATGAAAACGTGAACATTTCTCCTTTAATGGACTAATACAGCTGTTGATGTCTTCCTCTCTGTAGACTAGTGTGTAGTGTATTGTGTGTTTCTCTGATGGTGCTTTGTGTGTGTTTGTGTTTCAACAACCGTGACTGACTGTTATTCATACATCTTATTCTAAGTGAATTGAATCAGAAGGGGGGAGGGGTGGCGAGAAAGAGGTCAGACATGCTTAGGTAATCAGTGTACTACTTTGTTGTTTTTTGCTTTGCGATGCTGTGACGTTGTTGTTTGATGCTGTGACGTTGTTGTTTGATGCTGTGATGTTGTTGCTTGATGCTGTGACGTTGTTGCTTGATGCTGTGACGTTGTTGTTTGATGCTGTGACGTTGTTGTTTGATGCTGTGACGTTGTTGTTTGATGCTGTGACGTTGTTGTTTGATGCTGTGACGTTGTTGCTTGATGCTGTGACGTTGTTGCTTGATGCTGTGACGTTGTTGCTTGATGCTGTGACGTTGTTGTTTGATGCTATGACGTTGTTGTCTGATGCTGTGACGTTGTTGTCTGATGCTGTGACGTTGTTGCTTGATGCTGTGACGTTGTTGCTTGATGCTGTGACGTTGTTGTTTGATGCTGTGACGTTGTTGTCTGATGCTGTGACGTTGTTGTCTGATGCTGTGACGTTGTTGTCTGATGCTGTGACGTTGTTGCTTGATGCTGTGACGTTGTTGTTTGATGCTGTGACGTTGTTGCTTGATGCTGTGACGTTGTTGCTTGATGCTGTGACGTTGTTGCTTGATGCTGTGACGTTGTTGCTTGATGCTGTGACGTTGTTGCTTGATGCTGTGAGGGGGTTGTTGTTTGCGATGCTGTGAGGGGGTTGTTGTTTGCGATGCTGTGAGGGGGTTGTTGTTTGCGATGCTGTGAGGGGGTTGTTGTTTGCGATGCTGTGAGGGGGTTGTTGTTTGCGATGCTGTGAGGTTGTATCTCAATACGTTCCCTGCTTGTCCTTTGGATTGTATCCTATGTCATGCTGTACAATGTACAAGTCAAATGGATTGCACTGATTATATTAGTTCCTTGGAACAGGCCCCTGTGTTGATAATATCAGCTATAATGAAGAAGGAAAAGTCAAACTGAAGTGAAGTTGTGCTTTTTCCTGCAAGACTGCAGTGGCAATTAGTGGCATTATAAAAAACCCATGTTGGCCACATTACCTTCGATATTGTTATGGTGCTAAATGACTCACTAACAAGTAAGAGAGAAAGTATTGTCAAATGATGTGTGTGTTTATCCCACAGGAATGAGCGTGCTCGCTGGATCAGCGCTCTGGGCCAAGGCAGTGATGACAAGAAGAACCAAGACCGAACCAGTGAGTTCAGCACCACACACACACACACACACACACACACACACACACACACACACACACACACACACTTCACTCTGACAGCACTATCAAACTTGACTGGTCAGTGGAATTCACATGTAGGCACACAGCACCACCTTGTGGTGGAGTAGTAGAACAGTCTCCCAATCACTGTCTGGGGCGTACAGTTATTTTATTTGTTTAGTTTTTATTTAACCTTTATTTAACTTGGCAAGTCAGTTAAGAACAAATTATTATTTACAATGATGGCCTACACCGGCCAAACTCGGACGCCGCTGGGCCAATTATGCGCAGCCCTATGGGACTCCCAAACCAGGTTGTCTATAGTGACGCCTCTAGCACTGTGATGCAGTGTCGTAGACCACTGCGCCACTTGGGAGCCCGCAGTAGGACAGAGGTATTCAAATCAAAGCCTGTAGGTCCGGAGTACTGCTGCTTTTATGTTATATCTGATCATTAATTCCAGGTCTAAATCAGTCCTTAAAAGTAGACATTGAGATTTTGGCAATGAGGCATTTTATCTACTTCCCCAGGGTCAGATAAAAGCGTGGATACCATGTTTATGTATCTACATCCAGTATGAAGGAAGTTATAGGTACTTTCTTGAGCCGATGTTAACTACTGTTAGTACAGTCGTGGTCAAAAGTTTTGAGAATGACACAAGTATTGGTCTCCACAAAGTTTGCTGCTTCAGTGTTCTTAGATCTTTATGTCAGTAGTTACTATGGTACACTGAAGTATACTTACAAGTATTCCATAAGTGTCAAAGGCTTTCATTGACAATGACATTCAGTTTATGCAAAGAGTCAATATTTGCAGTGTTGACCCTTCTTTTTCAAGACCTCTGCAATCCACCCTGGCATGCTGTCAATTAACTTCTGGGCCACATCCTGACTGATGGCAGGCCATTCTTGCATAATCAATGCTTGGAGTTTGTCAGAAGTTGTGGGTTTTTGTTTGTCCACCCGCCTCTTGAGGATCGACCACAAGTTCTCAATGGGATTAAGGTCTGGGGAGTTTCCTGGCCATGGACCCAAAATGTCGATGTTTTGTTCCCAGAGCCACTTAGTTATCACTTTTGCCTTACGGCAAGGTGCTCCATCATGCTGGAAAAGGCATTGGTCGTCACCAAACTGTTCTTAGATGGTTGGGAGAAGCTGCTCTCGGAGGATGTGTTGGTACTATTCTTTATTCATGGCTGTGTTCTTAGGCAAAATTGTGAGTGAGCCCACTCCCTTGGCTGAGAAGCAACCCCACATATGAATGGTCTGAGGATGCTTTACTGTTGGCATGATACAGGATTGATGGTAGCGCTCACCTTGTCTTCTCCGGACAAGGTGTTTTCCGGATGGCCCAAACAATCGGAAAGGGGATTCATCAGAGAAAATGACTCTACCCCAGTCCTCAGCAGTCCAATCCCTGTACCTTTTGCAGAATATCAGTCTGTCCCTGATGTTTTTCCTGGAGAGAGGCTTCTTTGCTGCCCTTCTTGACACCAGGCCATCCTCCAAAAGTATTCGCCTCACTGTGCGTGCAGATGCACTCACACCTGCCTGCTGCCATTCCTGAGCAAGCTCTGCGCTGGTGGTGCCCCGATCCCGCAGCTGAATCAACTTTAGGAGACGGTCCTGACGCTTGCTGGACTTTCTTGGGCGCCCTGACGCCGCCTTCACAACAATAGAACCTCTCTCCTTGAAGTTCATAATGATCCGATAAATGGTTGATTTAGGTGCAACCTTACCAGCAGCAATATCCTTGCCTGTGAAGCCCTTTTTGTGCAAAGCAATGATGACGGCACATGTTTCCTTGCAGGTAACCATGGTTGACAGTGGAAGAACAATGATTTCAAGCACCACCCTCCTTGTAAAGCTTCCAGTCTGTTATTCTGACTCAATCAGCATGACAGAATGATCTCCAGCCTTGTCCTCGTCAACACTCTCACCTGTGTTAACGAGACAATCACTGACATGATGGCAGCTGGTCCTTTTGTGGCAGGGCTGAAATGCAGTGGAAATGTTTTGGGGGGATTAAGTTCATTTTCATGGCAAAGAGGGACTTTGCAATTCAACTGATCACTCTTCATGACATTCTGGAGTATATGCAAATTGCCATCATCAACACTGAGGCAGCAAACTTTGTGGAGACCGATACTTGTGTCATTCTCAAAACTTTTGACCATGACTACAGGAACAGCTGTTCCCATTGACTTCCAGTCATTGTGCTAACGCTAGTTAGCAATTGCCAAATTATTGCCAAAATCCCAAACTATCTCTTTAATTGTAGTGGAAGAATGAAAATAAGCAGTGGAACTGGTTTCGAGGTCCAGATTTGCCTGCAGTAGAGCATTAGGAAGTAGTATCTGTCTAACTGGTTGAATAATTATTCAGTCATTGTGCATTGGTAGTAAAGGCATGAGTCATAAAATGTTCAGGGCTTTTCTATTGAACTTACATAATAGACAACAAAAAGGACTGCTACGATCAAATACAAGTATTATAACTTTTAGAACTAGTTTATAAAAGCCAGGACTGAAGGGTAAACTGTGTTGCCCAAGGGTTAGAGTGTAAACTCTGTGTTGTGTTTGTGTTGCCCCAGGGTTAGAGTGTAAACTCTGTGTTGTGTTTGTGTTGCCCCAGGGTTAGAGTGTAAACTCTGTGTTGTGTTTGTGTTGCCCCAGATGCCATTCAGGTGGAGGTGACGAGGACATACACAGCCAAGCAGCCTGATGAGCTCTCACTGCAGGTGGCTGATGTGGTCCTGGTGTCACAGACTGTGGAGGATGGTGAGTTACACTGTGTTATTCTCTCTCTCTATGCCTTTTCTCTCTCTCTCCTCTCTTGTTCCTGTTTCACCCCTCCTATTTGTCTACTCCCTGGAGAATCATTGAAAGAGATGTACAGTTGAAGTCGGAAGTTTACAAACACTTAGGTTAATGTCATTAAAACTCATTTTTCAACCACTCCACAGGTTTCATGTTAACAAACTATAGTTTTGGCAAAATGGTTAGGACATCTACTTTGTTCATGACACAAGTAATTGTTTACAGACAGATTATTTAACTTATAATTCACTATATCACAATTCCAGTGGGTCAGAAGTTTACATACACTTAGTTGACTGTGCCTTTAAACAGCTTGGAAAATTCCAGAAAATGATGTCATGGCTTTAGAAGCTTCTGATAGGCTAATTGTCATCATTTGAGTCAATTGGAGGTGTACCTGTGGATGTATTTCAAGGCCTACCTTCAAACCCAGTGCCTCTTTGCTCGACATCATGAGAAAATCCAAAGAAATCAGCCAAGACCTCAGAAAAAAAATTGTAGACCTCCACAAGTCTGGTTCATCCTTGGGAGCAATTTCCAAACTTGTGAAGGTACCACGTTCATCTGTACAAACAATAGTACGCAAGTATAAACACCATGGGACCACGCAGCCGTCATACCGCTCAGGAAGGAGACGTGTTCTGTCTCCTAGAGATGAACGTACTTTGGTGCAAAAAGTGCAAATCAATTCCAGAACAACAGCAAAGGACCTTGTGAAGATGCTGGAGGAAACAGGTACAAAAGTATCTATATCCACAGTAAAACGAGTCCTATATCGACATAACCTGAAAGGCCGCTCAACAAGGAAGAAGCCACTGCTCCAAAACCGCCATAAAAAAGCCAGACTACGGTTTGCAACTGCACATGGGGACAAAGATCGTACTTTTTGGAGAAATGTCCTCTGGTCTGATGAAACAAAAATAGAATTGTTTGGCCATAATGACCATCGTTATGTTTGGAGGGAAAAGGGGGAGGCTTTGAAGCCGAAGAACACCATCCCAACCATGAAGCACAGGGGTGGCAGCATCATGTTGTGGGGGTGCTTTGCTGCAGGAGGGACTGGTGCACTTCACAAAATAGATGGCATCATGAGGAAGGAAAATTATGTGGATATATTGAAACATCTCAAGACATCAGTCAGGAAGTTAAAGCTTGGTCGCAAATGGGTCTTCCAAATGGACAATGACCACAAGCATACTTCCAAAGTTGTGGCAAAATGGCTTAAGGACAACAAAGTCAAGGTATTGGAGTGGCCATCACAAAGCCCTGACCTCAATCCTATAGAAAATGTGTGGGCAGAACTGAAAAAGCGTGTGCGAGCAAGGAGGCCTACAAACCTGACTCGGTTACACCAGTTCTGTCAGGAGGAAGGGGCCAAAATTCACCCAATTTATTGTGAGAAGCTTGTGGAAGGCTACCTGTAACGTTTGACCCAAGTTAAACAATTTAAAGGCAATGCTACCAAATACTAATTGAGTGTATGTAAACTTCTGACCCACTGAGAATGTGATGAAAGAAATAAAAGCTGAAATAAATAATTCTCTCTACTATTATTCTGACATTTCACATTCTTAAAATAAAGTGGTGATCCTAACTGACCTAACACAGGGAATTTTTACTATGATTAAATGTCAGGAATTGTGAAAAACTGGCTAAGGTGTATGTAAACTTCCGACTTCAACTGTATCTGCGTAGTGTCGAACCAGAGAAGTTTGATGATGCGTATACACAGTCACACTCTTAAGGTTAAAGGTCATTTCCCTTTGTGTATCCATGGCAACCATCTCTTTCATGTGAAAGGGCATTCTAGAACAGACAGAATAGAACATCAGACAACAGCGGGCTGAGAGCTCCCTTCCTTGTGAAGTGATTTACTGAAGGATAAATAAATGAATATAGACCACTCTATCTCCCTCTCTCCCCTCTATCGCTCTCTATTTCCATCTCTACCTCCATCTCCACTCCATCTCTATCTCTCTACCTCTATCTCTCTACCTCCATCTCTCCATCTCCACTCCATCTCTATCTCTCTACCTCCATCTCTACCTCCATCTCCACTCCATCTCTATCTCTCTACCTACATCTCCACTCCATCTCCTCTATCTACACTCTATCTTTATTTCATCTCTATCCCTCTCCATCTCCACTCCATCTCCTCTCTATCTCCATCTCTCTCAGGCTGGTATGAGGGTGAGCGACTCCGTGATGGTGAGAGGGGTTGGTTCCTGTCAGAATGTGCTGAATCAATCATGTGCCAGGCAACTATTGAGCGCAACATGCAGAGGATGGACCGCCTCCAGGGGCTGGAAACCAATGTGTGAGCTGGAACTGCAGGCTCCACCCATTAAATAAACCAGTGACCTGCCTTTAATCACACAGACCAATGAGTGAGCTTTATGCCAGCGACGGACCTCCAGTGAATACACCAATAGAAAGTCTCCTTGGTCAACAGAGCAATGTGTGAGCTATTTCCGCCAGCGACTGAATACACCAATGAGCTGCCTTCAAGCACTTTCAACCAATGAGAGTGCTGACTGACACTAAATGTACCATTAAAATCTCTCTGTGGTCAACAGACGAATGCATGTATGCTGTATGTATGTCAGCTGACTGCATCTATTAGAATGGGTTTGGGGTCCAGTGATTGTTACCTATGCAGTCGAACGTTCTCCATCTAAACTCTTTGCCTTCTACCAATCTCTATGGTGACCCTATGACCCGTCAACAACACTTTGACTCCTCCCACTGATGGGAGGCCGTCCAACCACTGCCTGTGTGACTGCTTTTTCGCCCTGAAGGACATCCCCCTTGGACACACACACACACACACACAGGACTTGCTGGGGTCAAAGTTTAAAACTGCCACATACAGAGTGGACAGGTCACCTATAATAAGAGGTTGCATTAAAACTAATAGAACATTTTTATGAACTATTTCCTTCTGAAAACCTCCCCAGGAATTTCCAGGAATGAAGCTTACCTTCTGTACTACATAATTATTTTTTTTGATATTATATTTTTTTGTCATTCTCTGGCAGGTTGTCGTGATGATGAATTGGCTGAATGTGTGGAGCCAACATGGCTGAGTGGTCAGGTTATAGTGTGTGAAGAGACTGATTGGGTAGAGATTCATTGTAGACACACAAATGGCGCTGTACGTCCGACTTCAGTTTGTGTGGCTAGGAGGCCTTTAGTGATGTAACTGAATGTGACGATGGTCCAAAATGGCCAAATAAACTGACTGTTTCTAGACTGCCCTGTGTGGCTAGTAGGAGGCTGCGTGACTGCTGAAGAGGCTGAATTAAGGACCCAAAATGGCAGAATGAATTGTCCAGTTTCCAGACTTCCTTCTGGTTAGGTTACAGTATAGTGAGGCTTAATATTATGATTGCCTACAAAGGAAAAAATAAACTCCCACAATCCTGCGCTAACCTCGATTCCCAACCCCTAGCCATTTTAGATATCTAAAACTATTGAACATGTATTTGCAATATGGGAATAGTTGAATTGAACCATGTATACATGTGCAGTTCTTTCAGCTCTACAAAATGCCTAGGGTCTGGAAGTTGATCTGTAATGGGGCACTTTCTCTATCTTAATGTCACTTTACATAAATGGAACAGCTTCCGTCCCACAGACCTCTGTCAGTCCTCTGGGTGTGATGATGATGATGATGCCTTGGAGTGGCTTTTAGAAGGCCAGTGATGTCAGAGCTGGACGTTTTACCCTCCTCATGATCTCTGTGACGAGCGGCAGGAGAGAGAATGAAATGGTGCGACGCTCTGTTCTAAAACTGGAAAAGCCAGCCGAGGTTTTAACATGATTGTCCAGCGTGATTCATCTGTTAAGTGTGTAATGTTGTCTCACATCGCTGAAGGAAACAAATAATGGCCTGATCACCTTCCTGTTGTAACACCGTTCACTACTCTCCATCTGGTCTGACCCAGACAAAAAGCTTTGTGTTTGCACTCAGGGAAAAACTGTGATACGACATGCATTTAACCCGTGGAAATCATTAATGTAAATATGTAACTAATAACCTCTGCTTAAACAGCTATAGATTTATATTGCAGATCTCTTTAGAAATGTAATCTAATTGTTAATAAAAGTGCTATGGTGTATTTGCGATCTGATCTGTTTTCTTTCAGAATGCTGATGTATCTTTTGAAGGGCTCAGTGAATTTAGGGGACCAGGGAACAGATATCTGTTATGGCTGAGACCAGGGAACAGACATCTGTTATGGCTGGGGACCAGGGAACAGACATCTGTTATGGCTGGGGACCAGGGAACAGACATCTGTTATGGCTGGGACCAGGGAACAGACATCTGTTATGGCTGGGGACCAGGGGACCAGATATTGGTTATGGCTGGGACCAGGAAGTTATGACTCAGGACCAGTCCGAGAGAGAGAATGGTTTGGTTTTAATTGGTAACATTCAGTGAAGCTGTTTGAAGTCAAACTTTACTACTGCAGTAACTGTACCTCCTGTTAAGAGATTAGACAGATGGATGCATAATTCAAGATGGAATCCATTTGTACTGTTATATTAAACACATGCTCCAGTACTTTGGCGACAAGTAAGTATTTTTTAAATCTCTCGCTTTGGGTTGGATGTGTCAATGTAGTTTATACATGCATTTACCTCAGCCACAAAATCCCTAGTTTGAAAGAGACTTTTCTGAAAGATGTGCCATTTTCCCTACATTCCCCTCACGTGGGCCAGCCCCCTAGCGATTTGAGTGACAGCAAGAATCACACACAGCAGAGCTAGAGAGCGTGGTTCACTAAGGTGATTTTCGGGGGCTACTTTCTGGACTACTAGCCAAAAAGTATACAAAAGTACCAGAGAATCCATTTTAATGTTGGATTTCATCTGGTTTATGTACCAACTGTTTCTTAGTTGGATAACACAGATGTACATTTACCACGCCCGCTACGTTTTAATAAGGACCCAATTCAGGAACGTTTTTGATTCTGGAATATGTATTACAGCTAACTTAACATCTTTAACTTCAATCCGATTGCCCCTTTTTGGCTATGCACCCTAAAGGCAATATCTCCACGTACGTACAGATCGCATTCAAGGTAAACGCTGCAGATGTCGGCTCAATTAGAAATGACCTTTAAATGTCAAGCACGCTATGATGCGAATCTAGGCCTTAAATCTCTCCCACTTCACACCACACTAGGAAATACTAACGTCACACTGCAATAAGGTCAGCTTTAATGGTTCAGCTTTAGTGAGGAAGATTAAAATATTTGAACAAAAACTAAAAAGAATAACAGCCAAGTGAACCATTCATCTACCAGCCTTACACAGAATGTGAATATTACAACATCAGAATGTCAGCCAAGTGAACCATTCATCTACCAGCCTTACACAGAATGTGAATATTACAACATCAGAATGTCAGCCAAGTGAACCATTCATCTACCAGCCTTACACAGAATGTGAATATTACATCAGAATGTGAATATTACATCAGAATGTGAGCCAAGTAGGCCATTTGACAGCGTGAGAATGTCAAGCAATATCAACAAAACAGCATTCAGTACAATTTACTTGTATATAACATTGTTCTTAACAAATGCAAAAATACATTGTCAGCCACTGCTCAGCCTTTTCCAGTTGGCTTATAGAATTAAATTAAAATGGTTGGCGTTTGGGGACAATGTCCAGACCAGTCAGATTTTTTCACATACCATCCTGAGTGTACATGGGTGGATTCCAATCTAATGGAAATGTGCCTAAAACAGAGATGTATAGAGATCTCTACTTGGAAACAACACATTTTTGCATGAGGGCTTCCACTATTTTAAAGTAGTTAACTGGATTCCTAAGTTAGTGATCAGCCAATGACCAGAGCTTTGTCTTCAAATTTGTTTCCGTATGGTAAATGGCGTTAAGCTATGTCACCGCCATCTTGTGGCCACAATACGTCAATGATACACAATATTTAGTTTCAGACTCCAGCCCTGCAAGTGGCGGTAAATCACCAACATTAGCTTGACACTTTATTCAAACATAAAAAGAAGAACATTTGTTTTCAAATGGAGATAGCATGGGCAGTGCCATTAAGGCGGTCATAGACGCCATTATGGCACAGATACAAAGTTGAGACCTCTTTCCCTCTCTATGGCCTGAGAAGAGATGCACCAGCTCTAACACTCATCATCATCATTATTGTAATACTGGTGACGTCCTCTAGGGGCAGTGTTCCTCCAACTGGTGTTAGCCGCGTTAACGTTGGGCCTCTCCTGGGTGGTGATGAGGTCTATGATGGCTGTGATGACAGCACAGTCTTTGGATTGGCGGTTGCTCCAGTCCACAGGGGCGGGGCTTCGGATCTTCTCTTCCAATAGAGAGTCCAGCTCCTTCTTCAGATTCTACAGGGAGAGGCGGAGAAGGAAAACGGTCAGAGGTGGGTGTTTGTTTGTTTGTTTGCGCGTGTGTGTGTGTTCGTGTACCTTGACGAGGTGAGCGATGCGTGCGGGGGACTGGAAGACGATCCAGTCATCCACAGCGATGGTCTCCTGGTCCTGATCCATCTGGATGGTGACGTCACCTCCAAAGAACAGCAGGGAGAACGGAGACACCTCCGTACAGTCGTACAGGAAGATCTGGAGACGGACAGGGACACAGCATTAACACACACACACACACACACAGGAAGATCTGGAGACAAATCAAATCATTTTATTTCTCACATGCTTGGTAAACAACAGGCGTAGACCAACAGTGAAACGCTTACTGGCGGGTCCTTCCCAACAATGCAGAGACAAATAAAGTGAAATAGTAAATACACAATGAGTAACAATAACTTATAATATACACAGAGAGAAAGAGAGAGAAGGGATTGCATCAGTTCTATGACGTGTCATGTAAATGAAGAGGGCAAGTGCGTCAGAGAACAGACAGGATACGGTCGCATCTCCCGTCCTCTTGCTCCAGAGATGCTACCTCTCTCAGTCCCTGATGCACATCTTTGAAAAACAGTCTGACAAGAAAGACAGTTTGACAGAAAGACAGTCTGACAGAGGAGACAGTCTGACAAAGAAAAGCACCTCTCACCACCTCTATCTAACTCAGGAATGGGCAACTTTGATGAGGGTGGGGGCCACATCAAAGCCGGTCTTGCGTACCCACATCCATACCCACACATGCAGTAGGAGCCAGCCCTAGCCTTTTGGGGACCCGAAGCGCAAAAATGTAGCGGCCCCACTTGACAGTGGGAGAACAGAATGTTAGCTGACAGGGCTAATTGTGTGACTGTCAGTCAATGACATAACAAGAGAAAACTTCTGATGCATAACCACATTTCTAAATGTCACCTTGTGTAATCTACTATTCTAACTCTCAACGGTAAGTTGAGACCCTGACTGAGTTCCTAAAAACAAATGGAGCCGCCAGTAGCCCATCCCTGCTCTAACTGATAACATTCAGTACGGCAGGGTAGAGGCTGGCATTGACTGTTTTCTCTTCTCTGGTACAGTCTGGGAGCCTTGATGTGCCAGGGCCTTGATGTGCCAGGGCCTTTGGGAGGGAGTTGAAAGGCACTAGTTTAATCAAATATTAATCACATCTAAAAATGGCACCAGAGTTAACCTTTACACCCCCCCCACAACAGTCACAAACACTCCGCTCTGGCCGGAACTCACAACATCCATCCAAGTCCATATCCCTCACCCTCTGCTGTGTATATGCTGTTAAATCTGGAGCATCCCTCACCCTCTGCTGTGTGTATGCTGTTAAATCTGGAGCATCCCTCACCCTCTGGTGTGTATATGCTGTTAAATCTGGAGCATCCCTCACCCTCTGGTGTGTATATGCTGTTAAATCTGGAGCATCCCTCACCCTCTGCTGTGTGTATGCTGTTAAATCTGGAACATCCCTCACCCTCTGCTGTGTGTCCTATACTACATGCATCAGGAGCATTCATAAAAAACATATTGGTACTCATTTGCGATAGGAAAAAAAAAGTTGTGAAAAAAATATTTTGGAGTGAATCATCTCTGTAAGGTTAATGCTGGATTCGTGGCAAATGGTGCAGCAGTGCTGTATGTATGCTGTACGTATGCTGTACCGTGTACTCACACTGCTGGTCCTCATCTTGAGATGATAGATGAGCCATGTGTAGTTAAACTGGGTTTCCTCTGCATTCACTGACTTAGGGTGGATACACACCTTCCCATCACTTTTAGTATACACCTTCACCCTGGAGAGGAGAGGGGGAGGGGTGCATTAGTGTGTGTGTGTGTGTGTGTGTGTGTGTGTGTGTGTGTGTGTGTGTGTGTGTGTGTACACACGTCCTTTACAGACAGATATATTGTCCGTAGCTACAGAATAAAGTTTTATGACTATTGATCTTTGGCCAAAGTTTAAACAATATCAGTGCACTGCCTCAAGGCTTGATCGTAGGTCTATTTCGCAGCCGTCTGCAAAGTGTTGTGATGAGTTATTGATGCATTCGTCTGGCTGGCTGGGTTTAGGGCATATGGTCTGCCATCCATCGTGGGCTGGGGATCTTCTCAGGTACAAATCAATAGGAAGTTGACAAAGAAACCTTTTCAGGTCTGAGTGAATTTCACTTCCTCTGGGGTGGCCTGTTGTCACTGCCAGTGTCTGTCTGTACTAGTGCTGAGCGATTACTGGTTTTTGAGGTCGGTTCGGTTTTGGTTGGATTATTAAAAATATAACCACGGTTTTCGGTTTCGATAATTTTGTGAACCTGAAAGGCTGCTCAGCAAGGAAGAAGCCACTGCTCCAAAACCGCCATAAAAAAGCCAGACTACTGTTTGCAACTGCACATGGGGACAAAGATCGTACTTTTTGGAGAAATGTCCTCTGGTCTGATGAAACAAAAATAGAACTGTTTGGCCATAATGACCATCGTTATGTTTGGAGGAAAAAGGGGGAGGCTTTGAAGCCGAAGAACACCATCCCAACCGTGAAGCACGGGGGTGGCAGCATCATGTTGTGGGGGTGCTTTGCTGCAGGAGGGACTGGTGCACTTCACAAAATAGATGGCATCATGAGGAAGGAAAATTATGTGGATATATTGAAGCAACATCTCAAGACATCAGTCAGGAAGTTAATGCTTGGTCGCAAATGGGTCTTCCAAATAGACAATGACCCCAAGCATACTTCCAAAGTTGTGGCAAAATGGCTTAAGGACAACAAAGTCAAGGTATTGGAGTGGCCATCACAAAGCCCTGACCTCAATCCTATAGAACATTTGTGGGCAGAACTGAAAAAGCGTGTGCGAGCAAGGAGGTCTACAAACCTGACTCAGTTACACCAGTTCTGTCAGGAGGAATGGGCCAAAATTCACCCAACTTATTGTGGGAAGCTTGTGGAAGGCTACTCGAAACGTTTGACCCAGGCTAAACAATTTAAAGGCAATGCTACCAAATACTAATTGAGTGTATGTAAACTTCTGACCCACTGAGAATGTGATGAAAGAAATAAAAGCTGAAATAAATCATTCTCTCTACTATTATTCTGACATTTCACATTATTAAAATAAAGTGGTGATCCTAACTGTCCTAAGACAGGAAATTTTTACTAGGACTAAATGTCAGGAATTGTGAAAAATGTATTTGGCTAAGGTGTATGTAAACTTCTGAGTGAGTGCTATATAGGAGTGAGTGCTATATAGGAGTGAGTGCTATATAGGAGTGAGTGCTGTATAGGAGCGAGTGCTGTATAGGAGCGAGTGCTGTATAGGAGTGAGTGATACGGTATATAGAAGGGAGTGCTATATAGGAGTGAGTGCTATACAGGAGTGAGTGCTATATAGGAGTGAGTGCTATATAGGAGTGAGTGCTATATAGGAGTGAGTGCTGTATAGGAGTGAGTGCTGTATAGGAGTGAGTGATACGGTATATAGAAGGGAGTGCTATACAGGAGTGAGTGCTATATAGGAGTGAGTGCTATATAGGAGTGAGTGCTATATAGGAGTGAGTGCTATATAGGAGTGAGTGCTGTATAGGAGTGAGTGCTGTATAGGAGTGAGTGCTGTATAGGAGTGAGTGCTGTATAGGAGTGAGTGCTGTATAGGAGTGAGTGCTGTATAGGAGTGAGTGCTACTGTAGGTCCATGCAGACTCACGGTCTCTTCTGGCTGCCACTGGGTTTGATCATGGCCACTTTGGGGTAGAGACCTGCCACTATCACCGCCTTGATCAGCTTCTCATTCTCTGAGGGAGAGAGACACAGAGAGCGGGAGATGGAGAGTAAGACGTAGGAAGAGAGAGAGGAGCGAGAGAGAGAGAGAAGAGAGAGAGAGACTAGCAAATTGTAGAAAATGCATCCAATCAGTTCACCTGAGTTAATGTTAGAGTCAGGGTCTTTGGGGTTCTTGCTGCTGATGAAGCCAGCACCCAGCAGGTGCTCTGCAAACTGACCCTTCATATTGTGCAGCATCTACAGACAGACAGACAGACAGACAGACAGGTCACAGGTTAAATAGACATCTCATTATGAAGCCAAGGCTGCATCCCAATGGTGGTTTGAGCGTGATATCTGATTGGTGACCAATGAGAATCACCTGGAGTGTATTGGCGGACAGGAAGTTGTCCCAGCAGAACTCTCGCTCAAACTTGTAGCCGCGTCGCTTAGCTTCCTCCCAGCCCTGACGGATTAACACACAGTCAAGTTAGCAATCCTATAAACTGAATTAACCATTGATATTATTCCATTGCGGAGATATGAGAGAGACCTCTAATGATGTAGGTGGGAAAATAGGATCTTACTGAGAAAGCATAGATTATGGTGAGGTGGTCACTCTTTGAGTCTCTGGACAGAGTTCTTCTCCTCAAGTCTGCTATCTTCTCCTTACCCTGGGAGAGGGGAGAGGGGAGAGGGAGAAGGAGAGAGAGAGAGATGAGCACCTAAAAGTGTGTGAGTGCGTGTGCCTGCGATCGTGTGTGTGATTACCATTGGTATGAAGAAGGGGTCCTTGAAGCTGAGAGAGGCAGCGATGGTGAGGACAGGGTCCAGACACCCCATCAGAGCGCCAAACAGAATCAACTTCCCGATGTGAGGCTCTACAGGCAGCCTGGCCAGGTGGAACCCTAACGGGGTCAGAGCCTCTGAGCGGTCCAGAGCATTGAGGTCCATCAGGTGTGTGATGGCCAGAGTGACAGCCTCCTCTGTAGGAGGGTCCAGAGCTTTCCTCAGGAACTCTGCTATTGGACCCAGCTTGAGGATCTAAAACGAGTGGGGAGAGATAATTAGACAAACTACATTAAAAACAGCTTGACTTAATGGGAAAGAGACCTGTCTAAATGCTGGACCCCACAATAAATCCACCTCTACAGAGAGCAGTAAGTCAACTCTTCACTACCAGAGACACTACAGTCTGCCTGGCTTGTTCAACTCTTCACTACCAGAGACACTACAGTCTGCCTGGCTTGTTCAACTCTTCACTACCAGAGACACTACAGTCTGCCTGGCTTGTTCAACTCTTCACTACCAGAGACACTACAGTCTGCCTGGCTTGTTCAACTCTTCACTACGAGAGACACTACAGTCTGCCTGGCTTGTTCAACTCTTCACTACCAGAGACACTACAGTCTGCCTGGCTTGTTCAACTCTTCACTACCAGAGACACTACAGTCTAGCAGAGATGCTACAGTCTACCATTGATACTACAACCATCCATGATAGTTTGCATGCCACATCCGTCGTCAGAGCATAGTCCTGTTTTAAACGCTATTACACACAAACTTAGTCAACATCTGTTGGTCTCTCTGTCAATACACACTGCTTCCCTCACACTTCCACCCATTCCATCCTGGTGTTGGGGAACATAAAGGCCGAGTTGGTCTCCCTTCCCCCTATTGGGATAACGTGTGTGTTAATCAGTGTGTTGGGGCCTAATGTACTAATCACACCTTTCAGAGGGAGAGGGTTGTCAAGAATCTGACCTCAGCAGATACACACTAGAACTGGGACGATACAGTTCAATTATCGACATCGACCATAACGATTACTTATCGCAGGCTGATATAGTAGCCTACACTAGAGAAATGTGAAGTTTGAAATTAAATACCTTTGCTAATATGGGTGATTGTTAATGGGACAATTGATGGCTACAACCATTAAAGCAATGGATTACTGGCGACATCCACACTGAGCTAAAGGCTAGAGATGCCGCTTTCAAGGAACGGGACACTAATCCGGACACCTAGAAGAAATCTCACTACATCCTCTGACGTGCCATCAAACAGGCATAGCATCATTACAGGACTACGCTGTGCAAAGGAGGGGTGGGACAGCCGTGAGGGGGTGTGGCCTGGAGAGCTGGACAGGGCTAATATCGAACCTGTTAAAATATTGGTTCAGCTTATTGGCTCCGTCCTGGGTCCCCTCCGTCTGCCCACTGTTTTACTTTTTGAAGCCAGTGATATTTCTCATACCCTTCCACACCTCTATCACCTGGCTCTGCCTCAGCTTGTCCTCCATCATCTCCTTATACACTCTCTTCCCCTCAGCAATCCGCAACTTCAGCTCCCTCTGGACGCATTTCAATTTGTCCCTGTCCCATCTTCTTCTCATTCAGCAGGGCCTTCAGGTTGCTGGTGACCCAGGGTTTATTATTTGGAAAACAGCGTACCTTCCTGGTGGGTACGGTGTTGTCTACACAAAAATGTATATAGTCCGTAAGTCCATCAATGTCCTTCCCATGAGCCTCACAGAGCACATCCCAGTCTGTTGTCTCAAACAACCAGCTTGACAGAGCTTGAAGAACCTACAAATGCTGATGCTCCAGATACTCAACTAGTCTTAAGAAGGCCAGTTTTATTGCTTCTTTAAATCAGCACAACAGCTTTCAGCTGTGCTAACATAATTACAAAAAGGGTTTTCTAACAATCAGTTAGCCTTTTAAAATGATAAACTTCGATTAGCTAACACAACTTCCCATTGGAACACAGGAGTGATGGTTGCTGATAATGGGCCTCTGTACGCCTATGTAGATATTCCATTAAAAATCTGCCATTTCCAGCTACAATAGTCATTTACAACATTAACAATGTCTACACTGTATTTCTGATAAATTGTGGACATGTGGACAAATGTTATTTTAAATGGACAAAACATTTCTAAGTGACCCAAAACTTTTGAACGGTAGTGTATATATTTCTTTATTTCATTTTCAATAAATTAGCAGTATTTCTAAAAACATGTTTTAACTTTGCCATTATGTGGTATTGTCTGTAGATGTGAGAAAAAAAATACATATTTTATCCATTTAGAATTCAGTCTGTAACACAACAAAATGTGGAATAAGTAAAGGAGTATGAATACTTTCTGAAGGCACATTAAATGCCTTCTATATTAGCTTTGAGGCAAACAACACGGAACCATGCATGAGAGCACCTACCAGCTGATTCGGCCGACTGTCTGATCCCGCTCTCTGTAGCCGATGTAAGACCTTTAAACAGGTTAACATCTGCGGGCTATACGAAATACCAGGACACGTACTCAGAGCATGCGCTGACCAGCTGGCAAATGTCTTCACTGACATTTTAAATGACATTTTAAAAGACCCGGTCTGTAATACCAAATTGTTTCAAGCTGACCACCATATTCCCATGCCCAAGAAGGCCAAGGTAACCTGCCCAAATGACTATCGCCCCGTACCACTCACATCTATAGCCATGAAATGCTTAGAAATCCTGGTCATGGCTCACAGCAACATCATCATCCCAGACAACCTGGACCCACTCCAATTCAAATACCACTCCAACAGATCCACAGATGACGCAAACTCGATTGCACTATGTAAAAATTCTGTTAATTGACTACATCTTAGCTTTCAACACCATAGTGCCCTCCAAGCTCACCACCAAGCTCAGGACACTGGGACTGAACACCTCCCTCTGAAACTGGCTCCTGGACATCCTGACAGGCCGCCATCATCAAGTTTGCTAGCGACATGACGGTGGTAGGACTGACCATCAATGATGATGAGGCAGCCTATAGGGAGGAGGTCAGGACAACAACCTCTCCCTCAACATCAGCAAGACAAAGGAGCTGTTCGTGGACTACTTTCAAAGACTCCAGCCACCCAAGCCATAGACTGTTCCCTCTGCTACCATATAGCAAGCAGTACCAGTACACTAAGTCAAGAACCAACAGGTCCCTGAACAGCTTCTACCCCAAGCCATAAGACTGCTAAACAAGGCTGTTACATACCTAATCAAATTGCTTCCGCGGACTACCTGCATTAACCCTCTATGCACACACACTGGACTCTACCCACACACTCTCACAGACTTACACTGACATCCCAACACACACACACACGCGCTGCTACTGTCTATCCTGTTGTCTAGTCATTTTATCCCTACCTATATGTACATAGCTACCTCTACCTCGTACCCCTGCACATCGACTCGGTAATGGTACTTCCTGTATATAGTCATGCGATCTTCTACTCCCTGTATATAGCCATGTTATTGTATACTTCCTGTATATAAGAATGTTGTCTTTACTATTGTTATTCACTATGTATTTATTCCTTGCTTCAATATTTCTATATTTCTCTCTGCACTGTTAGAAAAGGACAAGTAAGTCAGCATTTCACTGTTAGTCTACACCTGTTGTTTATCAAGCATGTGACAAATAACATTTTATTTGACACACACACACGTTACCTTGATCTGCAGACACAGTTCCTCCAGTGGTGTGCGCATGATCTCAGGTAGCTGGTAGGCATCCAGCAGACTGGCCCTCAGACCATTATACAGGTGATAACACTTCCCTGGACACACCCTGCACACACAATTAGCGAACATGTGATCATGCTGACAGTGTAATGTAGCCCTAATTACAGAGCGTTGAATTAAAGTCAAAGGTGGAAAAAGTACTCAATTCTCCAACTTGAGTAAAAGTTAAGATATCTTATAAAGTAAAAATGACTCAAGTAAAAGTGAAAGTAACCCAGTAAAATACTACTTGAGTAAAAGTCTAAATGTATTTGGTTTTAAATATACGTACCAAACGTAAAAGTCTCAAAAGTAAAAGTACAAATAATTTAAAATTCCCTATATTAAGCAAACCAGACGGCACCATTTTCTTCTTTTTTTACAGATAGCCAGGGTCACACTCCAACATAATTTAAAAACAGAGCATGTCTTTAGTGAGTACAGATCAGAGGCAGTAGGGATGCACTTTTGGGTGTCAGGGAAAATGTATGGAGTAAATAATTTCCTTTACGAATGTAGTGAAGTAAAAGTTGTCAAAAATATAAATAGTAAAGTACAGATACCCCCCAAAAAATACTTAAGTAGTATTTTAAAGTATTTTTACTTTACACCACTGATTAAAGTGTTTGTGACTAATTGGGCCTTGAACACAGTCACACTGTAGCTGCCACGACTAGGCAACACAGTCTGAATACTGTTACAAGACTACTGTAGCGCCATATGTGCCCTGGCTCAGTCTGAATACACCCTGTTACATAGCTCTGACAGGGGTGAGAGAGACAGAGAACTGAGGGGGAGACACACTCAGCGACTGACCTGCCGGCGCGTCCTCTTCTCTGTTTGGCGTTGGCCAGGCTGACCCACTCTGCAGTCATAGTGCTGATGTTGTTCTGAGTGTCAAAGTGAGTCTCCTTAATCTTTCCCCCATCTATCACAAACACCACATCATCTATGGTAATACTGAGAGAGAGAGAGAGGTGGGGGGGACTTTATTAAGACAGGCAAGTAATCCAAGGCAGCTTGACAAGACAGATGGGTCTACATTTTGAAAGGACATCAAAACTCCACACACACACACACATTTGCTCCCTCTCTAACTCTGTGAAACACATGTATAAATAAACATGGTGTCTGAACGTATCCGGCTATTGAGAGAGAGTAGTAGTGAGGTCAGTAACGTTTGTCTCGTGTTCAGTCTGTTCTTGAATTCATTAAAAGTGAATTTATTAAACAGGCTGTCGCCCTAGATAGGGATGGGCACTTGAAATGTTTTGACTGTTCGAGTACTCGCATGATTTTTTTTTAGAACTCAAATGAAAAACATATATCAGTATATTTAGAACACAAGGACTTCATTGGAAATATGACCACGTAGCTGTCATACCGCTCAGGAAGGAGACACGTTCTGTCTCCTAGAGTTGAACGTACTTTGGTGCGAAAAGTGCAAATCAATCCCAGAACAACAGCAAAGGACCTTGTGGAGATGCTGGAGGAAACAGGTACAAAAGTATCTATATCCACAGTAAAACAAGTCGCTCAGCAAGGAAGAAGCCACTGCTCAAAAACCGCCATAAAAAAGCCAGACTACGGTTTGCAACTGCACATGGGGACAAAGATCGTAGTTTTTGGAGAAATGTCCTCTGGTCTTATGAAACAAAAATAGAACTGTTTGGCCATAATGACCATTGTTATGTTTGGAGGAAAAAGGGGAAGGCTTGCAAGCTGAAGAACACCATCCAGTGAAGCACGGTAGCAGCATCATGTTGTGGGGGTGCTTTGCTGCAGGAGGGACTGGTGCACTTCACAAAATAGATGGCATCATGAGGAAGGAAAATTATGTGGATATATTGAAGCAACATCTCAAGATATCAGTCAGGAAGTTAAAGCTTGGTTGCAAATGGGTCTTCCAAATAGACAATGACCCCAAGCATACTTCCAAAGTTGTGGCAAAATGGCTTAAGGACAACAAAGTCAAGGTATTGGAGTGGCCATCACAAAGCCCTGACCTCAATCCTATAGAAAATGTGTGGGCAGAACTGACAAAGTCTGTGCGAGCAAGGAGGCCTACAAACCTGACTCAGTTACACCAGTTCTGTCAGGAGGAATGGGCCAAAATTCACCCAACTTATTGTGGGAAGCATGTGGAAGGCTACCTGTAACGTTTGACCCAAGTTAAACAATTTAAAGGCAATGCTACCAAATACTAATTGAGTGTATGTAAACTTCTGACCCACTGAGAATGTGATTATTATTTTGACATTTCACATTCTTAAAATAAAGTGGTGATCCTAACTGACCTAAGACTACTCCCTGTATATAGCCATGTTATTTTCTACTTTCTGTATATAGCCATGTTATTTTCTACTTCCTGTACATAGCCACGTTATTTTCTACTTCCTGTACATAGCCACGTTATTTTCTACTTCCTGTACATAGCCACGTTATTTTCTACTTCCTGTACATAGCCACGTTATTTTCTACTTCCTGTACATAGCCACGTTATTTTCTACTTCCTGTACATAGCCACGTTATTTTCTACTTCCTGTACATAGCCACGTTATTTTCTACTTCCTGTACATAGCCACGTTATTTTCTACTTCCTGTATATAGCCACGTTATTTTCTACTTCCTGAATATAACCACGTTATTTTCTACTTCCTGTATATAGCCATGTTATTTTCTACTTCCTGTATATAGCCACGTTATTTTCTACTTCCTGAATATAACCACGTTATTTTCTACTTCCTGTATATAACCACGTTATTTTCTACTTCCTGTATATAGCCATGTTATTTTCTACTTCCTGTATATAGCCACGTTATTTTCTACTTCCTGTATATAGCCACGTTATTTTCTACTTCCTGAATATAACCACGTTATTTTCTACTTCCTGTATATAGCCACGTTATATACAGGATAGTAGAGAGTGATTTATTTCACTAATAGTAGAGTGAAATAAATCACTTTACTATTATTCTGACATTTCACATTCTTAAAATAAAGTGGTGATCCTAACTGACCTAAGACCGGGATTTTTACTAGGATTAAATGTCAGGAATTGTGAAAAACTGAGTTTAAATGTATTTGGCTAAGGTGTATGTAAACTTTCGACTTCAACTGTATATACAGGAAGTACCAGATCAATGTGTAGCTATATACAGGAAGTACCAGATCAATGTGTAGCTATATACAGGAAGTACCAGATCAATGTGATGTTATATACAGGGATTAAGTAAATCAAATTTAGCAGACGCTCTTATCCAGAACGACTTACAGTAGTGAGTGCATACATTTTTATACTGGTCCCCCGTGGGAATCGAACCCACAACCCTGGCATTGCAAGCGCCATGATCTACCAACTGAGCCACACGGGACCATAGTTACTGTTTAACTTGTTTAGATTACTAGCACATCAAACTAATTTACGGAGTAGGTAGCTAGTTAGCTCTACACCAAGCTAGCTGACTGATGTTTTCCTTTTGCAACCAGTGTAGAGGAAAGCATTCACTTCCACATGCTGTTTACATTGATATCCATACTGAACAAAGCACTAAAACCTCTTGAAGGTAAAGTCCCCTGTTTAGGGACCTGTATGGTTCTGGTACCGGTTAAATGTAAAGTCCCCTGTTTAGGGACCTGTATGGTTCTGGTACCGGTTAAATGTAAAGTCCCCTGTTTAGGGACCTGTATGGTTCTGGTACCGGTTCAATGTAAAGTCCCCTGTTTAGGACCTGTATGGTTCTGGTACCGGTTCAAAATACATTTTCGCTTATAAATCGATCTGTGGACATGAACTTTTTCCACTTAATTTAAGGGGAAATTCACCTTAAAATGTTTTGTGCAACAGACTTAAAGTTAAGGAAACTTTAAGGAAAAAGATAAGTGGCAAAATGAACCCTGACCTCACCTTCGCATTCTCACAGTTGTTTTCCCTCTTGTTCAAGTGTGAAGTGCAAATTAAGATGGCATCATCTGTGGATTTAGTGGGCCGTTAATGCTAATTGGAAGGGATTACAGACTGGGACAAGGAGAGATTGAAAATGTCCATGAAGACACTTGCCAGCTGGTCTGTGCATGCTTTGAGAACACGCCCTGATATTCCGTCTGGCCCGGCGGCCTTGCGAGTGTTAACCTGATTGACTTTTACTCACGTTGGCCACGAAGAGTGAGGTCACACAGCCATCCGGAACAACAGGGGCTTTCACGCAAGACTCAGTGTTGACTTCCTCAAAGCGAGCATAAAAAGGTATTCAGCTCGTTTGGAAGTTCTGCATCACTGGGAATCTCACAGCTGGGTTTCTGTTTGTAATCCATTATTGTCTGCAAGCCCTGTCACATACGACGAGTGTAGGAGCCAATGTCATAGGATTCCACCTTCCTCTCATACAGTAATATTGCAGTTTTTCAAGTCTCTCTGATACAAGACTCAAATGAAGCTGATCGATCTTAGAACGGAGGGGAGTGCCGGTCGATTTTCTCATCGTCTATCACCGGGACTACGGCTGCAGTGTTTTGGTAGTCCATGAAACAAAGGAATGGGTCCAAGTCGGATTTGAATTCGAAATCGAGGTTAGTAACTGTTGATCTAATGTCCAGAAGGGCTTGGTGGTCATACACTGAGTGTAAAAAAACATTATGAACAAAAGCTCTTTCCATGACATAGACTGACCAGGTGAAAGCTGTGATCCCTTATTGATGTCACTTGTTAAATCCACTTCAAAATCAGTGTAGATGAAGGGAAGGAGACAGGTTAAAGAAGGAGTTTCAAGCCTTGAGACAATTGTGACATGGATTGTGTATGTGTGCCATTCAGAGGGTGAATGGGCAAGACAAAATATTTAAGTGCCTTTGAACAGGGTATGGTAGTAGGTGCCAGGCGCAACGGTTCGAGTGTGTCAAGAACTGCAACACTGCTGTGTTTTACACACTCAACATTTTCCCATGTGTATCAAGAATGTTCCACCACCCAAAGGACATCCAACCAACTTGACACAACTGTGGGAAGCATTGGAGTCAACATGGGCCAGCATCCCTGTGGAACGCTTTCGACACCTTGTAGAGTCCATGCCCCAGTAACAGGGTGTAAGAGGAAAAGGCCTAAGGCTGATACACTAACAATACACACACACACACACACACCTGGTCTCGGCGATATTGGTGGCAATGACAATCTTCCTGACTCCTGGAGGAGGCCGTTTGAACACCTGAAGAGGGAGACCAGTCAGAACAGACAGCATCACTCCCTGGGTTATTAATGTGCTCCTGTTTTGGGGGAAAGGAGTGTTTCTGAGACAATGCTCACCGAGGTCTGGGTGACAGTAGGCATCAGGGAGTGCAGAGGAATGATCACAAACCCATCTGAAACACGAGGTTAGACAAGGTTCAGACACACAGCGCGTGTGTGTGTGTGTGTGTGTGTGTGTGTGTGTGTGTGTGTGTGTGTGTGTGTGTGTGTGTGTGTGTGTGTGTGTGGGGGGGTACCTGATTTGAACATCTGCTGGGCCATGAGGAGGTCATTGAGGCCACTGATATTGTCCCAACCTGGCAGGAACACCAAGATGGCTCCTTCCTGGAACACAAGGACAGGACACACATCAACAACACACACACACACTCCAACTATCTCAGGCAACAGGCACATCAAAGCTTTTCCATTAGTCATATATAAAAAAACTAAAAAAACAGGGCCTGAATAAACAAACAGATCCTGAATAAACAAACAGGGCCTGAATAAACAAACAGGGCCTGAATAAACAAACAGGGCCTGAATAAAAAAAACAGGGCCTGAATAAACAAACAGGACCTGAATAAACAAACAGGGCCTGAATAAACAAACAGGACCTTCAATAAACAAAGTGGACCCATTTTGCTTCACGGTTGGGATGGTGTTCTTCGGCATGCAAGCCTCCGCCTTTTTCCTCCAAACGTAACGATGGTCATTTTGGCAAAACAGTTCTATTTTTGTTTCATCAGACTAGAGGACATTTCTCCAAAAAGTAAGATTTTTGTCCCCATGTGCAGTTGCAAACCGTAGTCTGGCTTTTTTATGGCGGTTTTGGAGCAGTGGCTTTTTCCTTGTTGAGCGGCCTTTCAGGTTATGTCGATATAGGACTCGTTTTCCTGTGGATATAGATACTTTTGTACCTGTTTCCTCCAGCATCTTCACAAGGTCCTTTGCTGTTGTTCTGGGATTGATTTGCACTTTTCGCACCAAAGGCGTTCATCTCTAGGAGACAGAACGCATCTCCTTCCTGAGCGGTATGACGGCTGCGTGGTCCCATGGTGTTTATACTTGCGTACTATTGTTTGTACAGATGAACGTGGTACCTTAAGGCTTTTGGAAATTGCTCCCAAGAATGAACCAGACTTGTGGAGGTCTACAATTTGTTTTCTGATGTCTTGGCTGATATCTTTTGGTTTTCCCATGATGTCGCGCAAAGAGGCACTGAGTTTGAAGGTAGGCCTTGAAATATATCCACAGGTACACCTCCAATTGACTCAAATTATGTCAATTAGCCTATCAGAAGCTTCTAATGCCATGACATCATTTTCTGGAATTTTCCAAGCTGTTTAAAGGCACAGCTTTTTTTATTTAAACTTCTGACCCACTGGAATTGTGATATAGTGAATTATAAGTGAAATAATCTGTCTGTAAACAATTGTTGGAAGAATTACTTGTGTCATACACAAAGTAAATGTCCTAATCGACTTGCCATAACTATAGTTTGCTAACATGAAATCTGTGGAGTGGTTGAAAAATGTGTTTTAATGACTTTAACCTAAGTGTATGTAAACTTCTGACTTCAACTGTATATCAGTACATTTTGTCCCCCCAGAAACCAGAACAGGACCCAAAACCCATATCGGTCATGCTCTACTCCACACCAAGATGAAGTTAAAACTCACTTCCTGGCTCAGCACGATGTGTCTGATCAGCTGCACGATGAGCTCAAGGTCAATCTTATCATCATCGTCCATCATCTCCAACACATCTATGGTACTGTCAGAGTACCTGCCAATCACAATGAGACAGACACGCAGAGTCACCAATCACAGACAGGAACAGAAACAAACAGGAAGAGATACAGACTAATCAATCAAAGAATGAGACAGTAATGCAATCGCCAATGATGCAGAACCAAAAATAACAGTCATTTATTAGTCATTTATTCAATTAATTATTTCATTTGTTAGACAGCTTTGATAATCCTCTCAGCAACCACTGTCATTGTCCTATCAGAGTAATATAATGGATGTCTAATAAACTAACAGCGAGACAATCTCTTGATTCTCTCTGACAGAGATTCATCATGAAATTGTCCTGTCCCCACCCATCAGTAACTCACTTGTCTCGTAATGTGCGGGCGTAGCAGGGCCAGCTCTCCTTGTACTCCGCCTCTTTCTGGTCCTTCTCCGGTCGGGAGTTGTGACCCTGCATAAAACCCCTCTTCCACCTGGGCCTCCGCTCCTGCTTCTGGGGACGGTATCTGGCGCACACAAACACACAACCCAAAGTCTAAGGTCACCGGATTAGAAGGTGCTAATCTTCTCCATTCCTGTAGGCTTGAGGCTAGTGGATATATCCTAGTGTGTACAGTAGGATCTCATCTGATCATCTCCAACACATCCTCCAGCAGGATCTCATCTGATCATCTCCAACATCTCCTCCAGTAGGAATTTACCTAATCATCTCCAACACAGCCTACAGTAGGATCTCACCTGATCATCTCCAACACAGCCTCCAGTAGGAACTCACCTAATCATCTCCAACACATCCTCCAGTAGGAACTCACCTAATCTCCAACATCTCCTCCAGCAGGAACTCACCTAATCTCCAACATATCCTCCAGCAGGAACTCACCTGATCATCTCCAACACATCCTCCAGTAGAAACTCTTGTACTGGGAAGGTCAACCCCGGGATGTGGATCATAGGACAGTTATCTGGAGAGAGACAGGGAGGTAGGAATGAGTGGAGGGGGCAGAGTGAGGAATATACTGACTATTCAATGGTCATTCCCAATTTCCATTTTTGATTTTCAAACTCCATTGCACATACTGCTATGACAAAACACACACTGAATGCCCACTGTTTGTCATTGTATACCAAAGTATTTGGAGAACTTCTCAGCGTTGAGCGTGGCACTCATGAGGATGACCTTGAGGTCCTGTCGGACTCGGAGCAGGTCCTTAACGATGATGAGCAGAACGTCAGAGTGAAGGTTCCTCTCATGAATCTCATCTAGAACCAGGTGGCTGATGGTGGACAGCAGACTGACAGGAAGAGAGAGAGATTTAGAATGAATAACAGGTGAGAGAAGCAGACTGACAGGAAGAGAGAGAGATTTAGAATGAATAACAGGTGAGAGAAGCAGACTGACAGGAAGAGAGAGAGATTTAGAATGAATAACAGGTGAGAGAAGCAGACTGACAGGAAGAGAGAGAGATTTAGAATGAATAACAGGTGAGAGAAGCAGACTGACAGAAAGAGAGAGAGATTTAGAATGAATAACAGGTGAGAGAAGCAGACTGTCAGGAAGAGAGAGAGAGATTTAGAATGAATAACAGGTGAGAGAAGCAGACTGACAGGGAGAGAGAGAGATTTAGAATGAATAACAGGTGAGAGAAGCAGACTGACAGGAAGAGAGAGAGATTTAGAATGAATAACAGGTGAGAGAAGCAGACTGACAGGAAGAGAGAGAGATTTAGAATGAATAACAGGTGAGAGAAGCAGACTGACAGGAAGAGAGAGAGATTTAGAATGAATAACAGGTGAGAGAAGCAGACTGACAGGAAGAGAGAGAGATTTAGAATGAATAACAGGTGAGAGAAGCAGACTGACAGGAAGAGAGAGAGATTTAGAATGAATAACAGGTGAGAGAAGCAGACTGACAGGAAGAGAGAGAGATTTAGAATGAATAACAGGTGAGAGAAGCAGACTGACAGGAAGAGAGAGAGATTTAGAATGAATAACAGGTGAGAGAAGCAGACTGACAGGAAGAGAGAGAGATTTAGAATGAATAACAGGTGAGAGAAGCAGACTGACAGGAAGAGAGAGAGATTTAGAATGAATAACAGGTGAGAGAAGCAGACTGACAGGAAGAGAGAGAGATTTAGAATGAATAACAGGTGAGAGAAGCAGACTGTCAGGGAGAGAGATTTAGAATGAATAACAGGTGAGAGAAGAAAGACAGAATGAGCTGCTGATGAAGAGGAGGATGATGAAGAGGAAAGGACACTCACGGGGAGGAGCGGAGCCACTGTAGAATAATACCCGTTGTACAATACAGCACCGAGCCCTGTTTACGTGGTAACCGACTAAAAGGGGGAGGAAAAAATATATACAATTGAATACAAACACTTATTAAAACAGGTTATTACAGCTTATATACTCACATATGAATACAGATTATTGCAGTTTATATACTCACTTATTAATACAGGTTGTTGCCGCTTCTATACTCACTTATTAATACAGGTTGTTACAGTTTATATACTCACCTATTAATACAGGTATTTACAGCTTACAGACCCACTAATTAATACAGCTTAATACAGCGTATATACTTACTTATTAATACAGGTTATTACAACTTATATACTAAAAAATCTGATAGCCGTTCTAGTTCAACATTTACTTGCTGTGTCGCAGTCTACCATTGAGACAACAAGCGGAAAAGTCATGCTGTATTTGAGCCATATGATTGGTAGTTTGTTCAGTCACCACACTGCACACGCAAGCTGTCCAAAGCAAAATGAAGCACCCATCACTCTATTCTCTGAGCTTATTTATTTTAGGGCAATGTTATTAACAAAAGTAAACCTTTAATAGTGAACATACTAGAAGTATGCTGGCTACTGTTGACAGTCTGACAAAAGAAAGCTACAAAAGACACCTAGCATTAGTCTTGGCTAGCCTACTGTAGCCAGGTCCATAACTTCTGTCTTAAAGTGGTAGGGTTCCATTTTGAGATGTAAAAAAAAAAAGCTTGATTACGGAGACATTTATAGATCGGCAGGTAAGAGTGTTCTCGAGTGGCTAGATGTTCTTTACCATTCAGCCATCAGATTTGCCATCAATGTTCCTTATAGGACACATCACTGCACTCTATACTTCTCTGTAAACTGATTCATTCAAAGACTCAATCATGGACTCTCTTACTGACAGTTGTGGCTGCTTTGCATGATGTATTGTTGTCTCTACCTTCTTGCCCTTTGTGCTGTTGTCTGTGCCCAATAATGTTTGTACCGTGTTGTGCTGCTGCCATGTGTTGCTATCATGCTGTGTTGCCATGCAATGTGGTTGCCTTAGGTCTCTCTCTATGTAGTGTCTCTCTTTATGTAGTGTTGTGGTGTCTCTCTTTATGTAGTGTTGTGGTGTCTCTATGTAGTGTTGTGGTGTCTCTATGTAGTGTTGTGGTGTCTCTATGTAGTGTTGTGGTGTCTCTATGTAGTGTTGTGGTGTCTCTCTTTATGTAGTGTTGTGGTGTCTCTCTTTATGTAGTGTTGTGGTGTCTCTCTTTATGTAGTGTTGTCTCTCTATGTAGTGTTGTGGTGTCTCTCTCTATGTAGTGTTGTGGTGTCTCTCTCTATGTAGTGTTGTGGTGTCTCTCTCTATGTAGTGTTGTGGTGTCTCTCTCTATGTAGTGTTGTGGTGTCTCTCTCTATGTAGTGTTGTGGTGTCTCTCTATGTAGTGTTGTGGTGTCTCTCTCTATGTAGTGTTGTGGTGTCTCTCTCTATGTAGTGTTGTGGTGTCTCTCTCTATGTAGTGTTGTGGTGTCTCTCTCTATGTAGTGTTGTGGTGTCTCTCTCTATGTAGTGTTGTGGTGTCTCTCTCTATGTAGTGTTGTGGTGTCTCTCTATGTAGTGTTGTGGTGTCTCTCTCTATGTAGTGTTGTGGTGTCTCTCTCTATGTAGTGTTGTGGTGTCTCTCTCTATGTAGTGTTGTGGTGTCTCTCTCTATGTAGTGTTGTGGTGTCTCTCTTTATGTAGTGTTGTGGTGTCTCTTTATGTAGTGTTGTGGTGTCACTCTCTATGTAGTTTTGTGGTGTCTCTCTATATGTAGTGTTGTGGTGTCTCTCTATATGTAGTGTTGTGGTGTCTCTCTCTATGTAGTGTTGTGGTGTCTCTTTATATGTAGTGTTGTGGTGTCTCTTTATGTAGTAATGTTGTCTCTCTCTATGTAGTGTTGTCTCTCTCTATGTAGTGTTGTCTCTCTCTATGTAGTGTTGTCTCTCTCTATGTAGTGTTGTCTCTCTCTATGTAGTGTTGTCTCTCTCTATGTAGTGTTGTCTCTCTCTATGTAGTGTTGTGGTGTCTCTCTCTATGTAGTGTTGTGGTGTCTCTCTCTATGTAGTGTTGTGGTGTCTCTCTCTATGTAGTGTTGTGGTGTCTCTATGTAGTGTTGTGGTGTCTCTCTCTATGTAGTGTTGTGGTGTCTCTTTATATAGTGTTGTGGTGTCTCTTTATATAGTGTTGTGGTGTCTCTCTCTATGTAGTGTTGTGGTGTCTCTCTCTATGTAGTGTTGTGGTGTCTCTCTCTATGTAGTGTTGTGGTGTCTCTCTCTATGTAGTGTTGTGGTGTCTCTCTCTATGTAGTGTTGTGGTGTCTCTCTCTATGTAGTGTTGTGGTGTCTCTCTCTATGTAGTGTTGTGGTGTCTCTCTCTATGTAGTGTTGTGGTGTCTCTCTCTATGTAGTGTTGTGGTGTCTCTCTCTATGTAGTGTTGTGGTGTCTCTCTCTATGTAGTGTTGTGGTGTCTCTCTCTATGTAGTGTTGTGGTGTCTCTCTCTATGTAGTGTTGTGGTGTCTCTCTCTATGTAGTTTTGTGGTGTCTCTTTATGTAGTGTTGTGGTGTCTCTTTATGTAGTGTTGTGGTGTCTCTTTATGTAGTGTTGTGGTGTCACTCTCTATGTAGTGTTGTGGTGTCTCTTTATGTAGTAATGTTGTCTCTCTCTATGTAGTGTTGTCTCTCTCTATGTAGTGTTGTCTCTCTCTATGTAGTGTTGTCTCTCTCTATGTAGTGTTGTCTCTCTCTATGTAGTGTTGTCTCTCTCTATGTAGTGTTGTCTCTCTCTATGTAGTGTTGTCTCTCTCTATGTAGTGTTGTCTCTCTCTATGTAGTGTTGTCTCTCTCTATGTAGTGTTGTCTCTCTCTATGTAGTGTTGTCTCTCTCTATGTAGTGTTGTGGTGTCTCTCTCTATGTAGTGTTGTGGTGTCTCTCTCTATGTAGTGTTGTGGTGTCTCTCTCTATGTAGTGTTGTGGTGTCTCTCTCTATGTAGTGTTGTGGTGTCTCTCTCTATGTAGTGTTGTGGTGTCTCTCTCTATGTAGTGTTGTGGTGTCTCTCTCTATGTAGTGTTGTGGTGTCTCTCTCTATGTAGTGTTGTGGTGTCTCTCTCTATGTAGTGTTGTGGTGTCTCTCTCTATGTAGTGTTGTGGTGTCTCTCTCTATGTAGTGTTGTGGTGTCTCTCTATATGTAGTGTTGTGGTGTCTCTTTATGTAGTAATGTTGTCTCTCTCTATGTAGTGTTGTCTCTCTCTATGTAGTGTTGTCTCTCTCTATGTAGTGTTGTCTCTCTCTATGTAGTGTTGTCTCTCTATGTAGTGTTGTCTCTCTCTATGTAGTGTTGTCTCTCTCTATGTAGTGTTGTCTCTCTCTATGTAGTGTTGTCTCTCTCTATGTAGTGTTGTGGTGTCTCTCTCTATGTAGTGTTGTGGTGTCTCTCTCTATGTAGTGTTGTGGTGTCTCTCTCTATGTAGTGTTGTGGTGTCTCTATGTAGTGTTGTGGTGTCTCTCTCTATGTAGTGTTGTGGTGTCTCTCTCTATGTAGTGTTGTGGTGTCTCTCTCTATGTAGTGTTGTGGTGTCTCTCTCTATGTAGTGTTGTGGTGTCTCTCTCTATGTAGTGTTGTGGTGTCTCTCTCTATGTAGTGTTGTGGTGTCTCTCTCTATGTAGTGTTGTGGTGTCTCTCTCTATGTAGTTTTGTGGTGTCTCTCTCTATGTAGTTGATAAAGGAATTTGTATGTTTAATGTTAATGACTAAGATGTTTCACCCTGAAACGTTGTAATGTGTGAGATGTATTGGAATTACAAGATTATGATTCTAAGAATGTGGAAACATAGACAATGTTCAGACCAGGTTAGAATGTTACCATTTGGTAGAGGAGTCAGGATGTGGTTAAGACAATGAAGGAGACAAGACCATTTGTGAAAGCTGTTAGACCTGCAGGAGATTATGCGGCCATAAAAGTTCACAGGGCCCCATCCATCAGGATTGGGGCCTGGTCTTCGAGGTGTGAGTAAACATTAGCAACTGAATAGGGTCTTTGAAGCCAGATCCTGAGAATCTGCAGGCCATAAAATAGGGTGGAGACTTTGCTGACTGGATTTTATAAAAGTGTTTTGTGTCTTGTCTTTCGGCAGAGCTCTCTATGAATAAAGACTGACCATTGCAATGCTGGAGCTCTGTCTGTATTATTTAAACAAACTGAAGAATTTACAACCTTCAGGATACAGATAGAGTTATAAGAGTTCATTTAGAACATTGGGATAAAAAATACTCGTTACATTTGGTCCTTCGAGCCGGATTCTCAATATCTGTTGCTGTCGTCCCAGGGTATACACCGAAACCGTGCACGGGCGGATTTTATATCCGTAAGAACAAAGACCTGACCTCTGAAATTGAGGGTTATTTCAGGCCGGTGGAAAACTGGACGCGACAGTCAAACAGTGACGAGATCCAAACCAACATTTAGTCCCAGCTGCAAGGATACGGTCAGTGATTTTTATTCATATGGATTTGGGGGAATAATACCTGTATGATTGCATTAAATGATAGAATGATAAGGGTTTTGATGTGATCTAGGTGTTAAACTATTCCATATCCGCTAGGGGTTATCCATCCTGGTGACCTATCTTTAGAATTTTGTGTGGAGAAAAGTTTTAAAGGGAACGAAGTATTCTATGCAATTGGAAGATAGGAATTGGGTTTGGAGCCAAAAGGGAACGTAAGAGTTCAGGTGAACGTAAGAGTTCAGGGAACGTAAGAGTTCAGGTGAACGTAAGAGTTCAGGTGAACGTAAGAGTTCAGGGAACGTAAGAGTTCAGGTGAACGTAAGAGTTCAGGGAGTGTGAGAGTTCAGGTGAACGTAAGAGTTCTGGAGAAAAGCTGAGATCTGCCATAGGCAACTATTCCATAAAAAGGTGTAAAGCCACGAGGTTAAGAAGAGAAGTACTTGAGTCTTAGATAGATATATTAATCAGTCGAAAGTCACTAATAATAATTCGTATAGGTGTGAGACCTAGTAATCTATCGAAAGATATAAAATAATTATTTTAAGATCATAGAGGAAGCTTGTGGTAGGTATTTATAATCATAGAGAGTAGAAGTACAGACACATAGTTTAAGGAGAATAAAAGATTATAGAAACACACAAAAGTGACAAATAGTTATTATATGAACATGGGAGGCAAATCCTCAAAGGGGGTCCTGGAAACAAACCAGGGAATGAGAGACATGGAGTCTAAGGATATGAGGAATATTATTAGGATCCTCAGTGGAGGAAGGAAAATGGATTTGATGGGAGGTCAAATATGGAGTAATTGAAAACTAAAGTGTGCCGATACATAAAACTTGTGGGGATAATGTAAGGAAACAGCAGGCAGAAGGGGTAGATAGGCTAGGTGAGGTAACAGTGTGGCTATCGGAAGCCAGCAAAAGGAAAAGTAAAGTGAAATGGGAAGTTACAGAAAGTGAGACTGCGAGAATGGAAGAAATGGGTGTGAGAGAGTCTAGCGGGAGGTGAGGGAAGGTGAGTGCGTTTTTTCCGGCAGGTTGCCCGGTAGGAAGGAAGCGCCTGATCACTTCGTCCCGAGGAAAGTGAAGGTCTGTGGAAGTGAGACTGCGAAGAAGGTGCGTTTGAAAAGTTAATATTGAAACCCCGCTGTGGGAGCGTTTATCCAAGTTAATGGTATTGTGAATTTAAGCCGTAGAATTGTGTTATTTGTGTTGTAACTGCAGTGTAAACCGGTATTGTAATAATGTAGTTGTATGTTGAAAGGACAGGAAGATAAACTGACGAGTTTGTCCTGATTGTGTGTGGAACGGTAGGAACCAACATGTCCTGCCATTTAAACGTGGCATCGTTTGTCTCTGATTGTTGTATGTCTTGCGAGGAACTGTAAACGAAACGTTTGTCTGCGTGGGAATAACTCATTGTGTTGATGTAGGTAAGCGAAGAGTTTGTCCCTGTGTGGGAATAACTAATTGTGTTGATAAATATTGCTAGTAACGTTGATCAAGGGCTGGGTGTCGGATTGTTGTTTTTTATATTGGGTAAGTTAACTTTAACTAACAACGGACAGAGGCTGCGTCGCGATAAACATTGTTAGATAGGATAAAATGGTTATAGTAATTAATGAGTTCAGTTTGTCGTTGGCTGTATTGAGTGAAAACTTTTTGAAACTAGTTTAGGGCCATTTCCCAAAGGAGCTTTGCTTGGGGAAGTTAGAGTGATGATTAGGACTACTTCCATGGTAGCATGGTTGGCTAGCGCACGTTCAATCGGGCCGCATTCATTTTAAAGTAAATGACTACTCAGTTTATAGGTGAATGGTGAGTTGGAAAGCATTTAGTACCGCGGGTTTTTCTTTCCCCATAATATAAATTTTACTCCTCATTAACCGAGGTTGTGTGTAATAGATGGTATTATATATTGACTGACATGATAAATTAATTGGCATTTTAGGTTACAATACATGTAGTACGACCCTAGTGGATGGTGGAGTTATAATTCTGGTGGATCTTAAACGTTTGAAGGAAGGGCGTTTGCCTGGGCTGAGTTTAACGTTTGAGCTTGATAAGAAACAAATGTGGGGGATGGGTTGTGTCTGTGGTGAGAATGAGGACGATGGAGAATCCAATGTGTTGATGACTCATTATAATTTGGAAGGGAATAGTTTTTAAGTAATTGCATACTGAAAGGGTGTGTTGATAGGGAAATAGATGTTAAGTAGAATAATATGGATAATATTAGAACCATGGAGATATTTTATATGGAAATGTGGAATAGCTGATTAGTTCAGTACTTAAAAATGTAAGAGGTTAATACTTGGAGTTTTGAAACACCATATGATAGAGAAATAACATGGATGTTATTAGGAGGGAAACAATTCTGGTCTAGTTATTCCAGATTAGATGGGCTATTAGGAAAATACTGGAGGACAGGAGGAACCGAGTGGTTTACAATTTGTGATAGTTTTATGGAGGGACATTTTGAGCATTGGACAGAGGGGAGGAGGAGGCAAGCCTATTGAGGCCCCCTCCGTTCTGTAGAGATAAGTTGGGAGTCTATCCATAAACCCTGAATGTTTACTGAAGATTTGACCTGGGGGGGAGGTTAGGTACCCTGCCATCCAAGAGAACAACTGGTTCTCCACTATCAGATCAGATGTCTCAAGAACTAGGAGACCTGATGAATGAAGATAAGGAAGTCAGAGCAGAGACAGACATTTTGGAAGCTGAATCTTACCTATAAATGATTCTGAATAACAGACAGAAATAGTGGCTCTTACTTGTGCATGTTGTTTGGGTAGAGGGAAAATAGTGACCATTTACACAGATAGTACACATATTTGCTGCATAGTGGATAAACAGGGGAATGGTGACTATTACACATGCTAAGTTGATTTTGAATCTTTTGGATACTGTACTCCTACCAGAGGAGTTAGCTATTTGTAAATGTCAGCAAGGAGAAGGAGTTGGGACCACAGAATTGGAGATTATATAGGTGAAAAGTTGAGTTTACACATATCCCTAGTGGAAAGATACCTCAGTGGAATGGAGGTACTTAGGAAAGTGGGTAATGAATAATAAATACCAGAGGGAGACTAGTATAGTCTATTTATTGGCAGATATAGATGAGAGTTGAATTGGAGAGAGAAACTTAGAAGTGGGACCTGACTAATGACAGAGAGAGTGAGCTGGAAGCCATACCTTCTAAGTTATAGTCCTAAGGATTTGTTGATGAAGGATTGATTAAAGAAGTAATTTTGGTATAGGTAGTTTTGAAGGTTAAATATTAAAAGTAATATTTTATGAAGTCTGAGAGTAAGAAAGAACAGTTGAAGTCAGAACCCACGGCCACCCATAGATAATTCTGGATTGAAATTATATCCCTCATTAGTAGATTGGGCATGGAGGGAGAATCCAGATGATAAAGTAGTAGTTGTGAGGGACCCCAACCCCCTATCCTAATCAGAGGGAAACTCAGGGAGCTCAGGGGGGAGAGGGGGATGAGACAGATGAAGAGATAGGACTCACAGAAATTTTAAAAGGAACTATTGGTGAGACAGGGAGGCAAGGGAGTTGGAGGTAACAGGAGGTCTCCCTCAAACCAGTGCCCATTGATAGCCTAACTAATCCATTAGCAGGCATAGATGGGGCAGTGCCCACATTAGATGTGTATAAACCATGGACAGAGAGCAGTTAAAGATAGTATTCCTCACTGGAATGAGACCTGTAATGATTAGAAGCTGTTAAGAAAACATTGGTGGGAATATGGGGGACTGCATAATTGGTAGAAGTTAAAAGATATGTGATCCATCACAAGCAGAATGGAAAACAGGATCAAGCTGAGCATAGTTTAATTTTTTAATGTTTCCAGTAAAAAAACAAGCAGCTCCCAGTAATGATTGGAGGATGTTATTAGATCTCCAGGGAGTGAATCAGAGTGTGATAGAGCTCTAGGTGTATCAGATTTATACACCCTGCATAGTCAAGTGAGATGGGAAAATATTTAGCTAACTATGATGAATTTGGCTAAATGTTTTTTTTAGCATACCTGTACCAAGAGTGGTTTGGGTTTACCTTTTAGGGGAAGAAATTGCCATATATAAAGGGGTTTTAGTAAGGCTGTACGGATTTTTTACAAGCTATCACTAGTAATCTAGTAAAATTAGAGCCTCAAAGGAAACAGACATTTTTGATTTAGGTAGATGATATTCTAGTGGCAAACCCTACTGGTGTAGGATGTGGATAGGAAACTGTAGTTGTTAAAGTATATGGCAGAACAAGGCCATAAAGTGAGCAAAAGGAAACTACAATTGTAGCAAACTGATGTTGTGTATTTGAGACATACTATACCTTGAGAAGGGCATACTCTGAACCCCTCTAGAAAAAATATGATTTTGGGAGTACCAATATTTATAAACAGATGATGAGTTTTAATTACTGTAGAGCCTGGGTGCTACATTCTGCTCTTCACACAGAGAGAATTAGAAATATGGAAATAGGGAGGGACAATCCTCTGAAATGATATTTGGCATCAGGGTAATTTACCGATATTACCAAAGTCTTTGTTTAGATATGTAGTAATTGTGATATATGGGCGGAGCCATTTATCAACAGGGGAAATATGTAATTAGAATTAATGACTTAAAACAATTAGGAAGTATGATTGTAGCATATGGAAAAACAAATTACTTAAAAAAAAAAAAAATTGTTCCAGATGTGTTATATATGCACAAAGTAATGATCATAGGACTTACAAGGGGTGAAGGAAAGAAATGGTGATTGACTATGATAGAAGTTAGATATTACCAGGAAGAAATATTGTTCATGTCATCCGCAATCGGCAGGTTTAATTAAACGCATGAATGGAACAATAAAAAGTAGACTAAGGAAGACCTATATAAGTACTGGAAGAAACTTAGTAAGATGAGTACCTATAGTGTTAATGACCATTAGAGTAACGGCAGACAGAGATGGGTTATCTTCCTCTGAAGAGAGTTAGGAGGACCAGAGTAGGCAGAGATAGACACTGAGAAGACTCTGGCTGAATACATGAGAAGATTGTTTGCTAATCACACCCGTATGTCAAAGATTTTGTGACCTACAGGTGAACTGAAGGAGAGAGTGACCCACTCTATCAAACCAGGTGATTGGGTGCGGGTCCAATGATTGAAAAGGAAAGACTGGAAGCAGCCCGGTTGGGGAGGCCCCTACTAGGTCTTGTTGGAAACTGCCTATTTGCCATTTAGATATGTTCAGAAAGAGAGCGACCTGGGTCCACGTTGCCCACTGCAAGGAGGTAAGAACGCATACAAACACTGCTGAACACACACAGAGTTAAGGAGCAGAACCGAGTACCAATAGGGTCCGGGGGTTACCTCCTTAACGAAGATTCCCTACCCCGACCTATCATCACTGTGGTGTGTTCCTAGAGGTGTAAGTATGGGGTGGTACTCAGCAGACTGACTAAGGACAGGAGAGGGTTGGCGGTTCTTGGGAATATGGGGGACCCTGAGCTGCATCAGTCTTAATTTTGATACATCCAGATCCACCACTCACCAAAAATAAAAATGAAACTCTACCATGGGAATAATTAAAAGACAGATGACTCAGGATAAGGATTCCACTGGAAGTGAGTATTATAACATAGTGGCCAGAGAGAGGCAGGATGTGGTTTTCAAAATAAATATTGATAACCTCTCCATTAAGTGGGAGTATGTAGTCGAGAGAAAGGTGTTCATACTTATGGAACAAAACAGAGGTGAAAACTGTACAGGGATGAGGTTGGCGAGATTGAAAGAGGCTGCTAACCCACCCCAGTTCACTCTGACTCCAGGGGAGTGTTATAGAATGACAGCAGAGATTTGAGTGATTTTAATGGAGTAAGTCAGTAGTTAATGTTACTGATCTGAGTTCAGAGTCACAGGAGAAACTACTAAACCTTACAGCCTGGTAACAGATGTGTGATGGGCGTGTACCAGTAAAGGACGTATAAGGCAGACACTATAAAAAGGGTGGGTAGGTACCTGCACCCCAGTCCTATTGGTTTAGCCAGTTAGAATTAGTTACCAGAAACCAAGGAAAGGTTTAATCAGGCGTAGGAGGGGTTGTGCCAAGAAGGAGAATAGCCCTATTTGGATTGATGCGATTGGAATTCCTAGGGGAGTCCCTGATGAATCTGAAGCTATGAATCAAGTAGGTGAAGGTTTCAGGACAACGTTCTTTTGGTGGGTGACGTTCAATAAACATGTGGATTGGATCAATCAGTAATGATTCGTAAAGGGGAGTAAGGATGCAGTGAAGAGGATCTCAAACCAATTATCCGCCACCTCGCTCATGACCTGGAGAAATAGGTTGGCTCTAGATATGTTGCTGGCAGAAATGGGTGGAGTATGCAGAATGGTGGGGGGGCAGTTGTTGTAAATTTATTCCTAACGACACCAGAGCTTTTGCAGGATTGACAGCTCTAAGTGAAGGATGGGCTGAGAACTCAGGAGTGAATACATCTGTGACAAGATGGTTTGATGAAATGTTTGGGAAATGGAAAACCATAGTAGCCACAATTTTGGGGGCAGCTATTGCCTGTATGGGTATGCTTGTATTATGTGGTGGTTGTTGTTTTATTTCCCTGTGTCAGAGGATAGGTGAGAGAGGGTTGGAAAGTGCAGGCGTCCAAGCAGATGGTGAGACATGGACCAGTTCCAGATTCTAATCAGTGGAAGGAGGAATACAATTCACCAGCAGTGGTGGACGAGGAGGACACTGATGATCGATTCAATCCAGAAGACTACAGATTGAATGAAACATTTCTTAGATCTAATGTGAAAATCTTGAATAAAGAGTGTAACTGGGAGGGGAAATGGAATTTTGTTCAGGCTAACAGATGTTGTATACATTTAGTGGAATGATGAAGATACTCCTCCAAGCCTAGTAGATGATTGAGATCCTTTACATTCCACGGAGCCCATGTTGAATGAGACAATTTTATAAAAGACTGATTCTTTATATGAAGGTCATGACGAAGATCCTAACCGGAAGAGTTATGGCTGAATAGGCCTAGAACAGTAGTTGATGAGTTTGGAATATAAATACATGTATTGGTTTTGTTTGGATTAAGTTTGATTTTGTATGACATTTAGGAATCCTATGAGGATGGATGTGTAATGATCAGTGTGAAAATTTAGTCAAAGGGTGGATTGATAAAGGAATTTGTATGTTTAATGTTAATGACTAAGATGTTTCACCCTGAAACGTTGTAATGTGTGAGATGTATTGGAATTACAAGATTATGATTCTAAGAATGTGGAAACATAGACAATGTTCAGACCAGGTTAGAATGTTACCATTTGGTAGAGGAGTCAGGATGTGGTTAAGACAATGAAGGAGACAAGACCATTTGTGAAAGCTGTTAGACCTGCAGGAGATTATGCGGCCATAAAAGTTCACAGGGCCCCATCCATCAGGATTGGGGCCTGGTCTTCGAGGTGTGAGTAAACATTAGCAACTGAATAGGGTCTTTGAAGCCAGATCCTGAGAATCTGCAGGCCATAAAATAGGGTGGAGACTTTGCTGACTGGATTTTATAAAAGTGTTTTGTGTCTTGTCTTTCGGCAGAGCTCTCTATGAATAAAGACTGACCATTGCAATGCTGGAGCTCTGTCTGTATTATTTAAACAAACTGAAGAATTTACAACCTTCAGGATACAGATAGAGTTATAAGAGTTCATTTAGAACATTGGGATAAAAAATACTCGTTACAGTAGTTTTGTGGTGTCTCTCTCTATGTAGTGTTGTGGTGTCTCTCTTTATGTAGTGTTGTGGTGTCTCTTTATGTAGTGTTGTGGTGTCTCTCTCTATGTAGTGTTGTGGTGTCTCTCTCTATGTAGTGTTGTGGTGTCTCTCTCTATGTAGTGTTGTGGTGTCTCTCTATGTAGTGTTGTGGTGTCTCTCTCTATGTAGTGTTGTGGTGTCTCTCTCTATGTAGTGTTGTGGTGTCTCTCTTTATGTAGTGTTGTGGTGTCTCTCTTTATGTAGTGTTGTGGTGTCTCTTTATGTAGTGTTGTGGTGTCACTCTCTATGTAGTTTTGTGGTGTCTCTCTATATGTAGTGTTGTGGTGTCTCTTTATGTAGTGTTGTGGTGTCTCTCTCTATGTAGTGTTGTCTCTCTCTATGTAGTGTTGTGGTGTCTCTCTCTATGTAGTGTTGTGGTGTCTCTCTCTATGTAGTGTTGTGGTGTCTCTCTCTATGTAGTGTTGTGGTGTCTCTCTCTATGTAGTGTTGTGGTGTCTCTCTCTATGTAGTGTTGTGGTGTCTCTCTCTATGTAGTGTTGTGGTGTCTCTCTCTATGTAGTGTTGTGGTGTCTCTCTCTATGTAGTGTTGTGGTGTCTCTCTCTATGTAGTGTTGTGGTGTCTCTCTCTATGTAGTGTTGTGGTGTCTCTCTCTATGTAGTTTTGTGGTGTCTCTCTCTATGTAGTGTTGTGGTGTCTCTATGTAGTGTTGTGGTGTCACTCTCTATGTAGTGTTGTGGTGTCTCTCTATATGTAGTGTTGTGGTGTCTCTTTATGTAGTAGTGTTGTCTCTCTCTATGTAGTAGTGTTGTCTCTCTCTATGTAGTGTTGTCTCTCTCTATGTAGTGTTGTCTCTCTCTATGTAGTGTTGTCTCTCTCTATGTAGTGTTGTCTCTCTCTATGTAGTGTTGTCTCTCTCTATGTAGTGTTGTGGTGTCTCTCTCTATGTAGTGTTGTGGTGTCTCTCTATGTAGTGTTGTGGTGTCTCTCTCTATGTAGTGTTGTGGTGTCTCTCTCTATGTAGTGTTGTGGTGTCTCTCTCTATGTAGTGTTGTGGTGTCTCTCTCTATGTAGTGTTGTGGTGTCTCTCTCTATGTAGTGTTGTGGTGTCTCTCTCTATGTAGTGTTGTGGTGTCTCTCTCTATGTAGTGTTGTGGTGTCTCTCTCTATGTAGTGTTGTGGTGTCTCTCTCTATGTAGTGTTGTGGTGTCTCTCTCTATGTAGTGTTGTGGTGTCTCTCTCTATGTAGTGTTGTGGTGTCTCTCTCTATGTAGTGTTGTGGTGTCTCTCTCTATGTAGTTTTGTGGTGTCTCTCTCTATGTAGTTTTGTGGTGTCTCTCTCTATGTAGTGTTGTGGTGTCTCTCTTTATGTAGTGTTGTGGTGTCTCTCTTTATGTAGTGTTGTGGTGTCTCTTTATGTAGTGTTGTGGTGTCTCTCTCTATGTAGTGTTGTGGTGTCTCTCTCTATGTAGTGTTGTGGTGTCTCTCTCTATGTAGTGTTGTGGTGTCTCTCTCTATGTAGTGTTGTGGTGTCTCTCTCTATGTAGTGTTGTGGTGTCTCTCTCTATGTAGTGTTGTGGTGTCTCTCTCTATGTAGTGTTGTGGTGTCTCTCTCTATGTAGTGTTGTGGTGTCTCTCTCTATGTAGTGTTGTGGTGTCTCTCTATGTAGTGTTGTAGTGTCTCTCTATGTAGTGTTGTAGTGTCTCTCTCTATGTAGTGTTGTGGTGTCTCTCTCTATGTAGTGTTGTGGTGTCTCTCTCTATGTAGTGTTGTGGTGTCTCTCTTTATGTAGTGTTGTGGTGTCTCTTTATGTAGTGTTGTGGTGTCACTCTCTATGTAGTTTTGTGGTATCTCTCTATATGTAGTGTTGTGGTGTCTCTTTATGTAGTGTTGTGGTGTCTCTCTCTATGTAGTGTTGTCTCTCTCTATGTAGTGTTGTGGTGTCTCTCTCTATGTAGTGTTGTGGTGTCTCTCTCTATGTAGTGTTGTGGTGTCTCTCTCTATGTAGTGTTGTGGTGTGTCTCTATGTAGTGTTGTGGTGTCTCTCTCTATGTAGTGTTGTGGTGTCTCTCTCTATGTAGTGTTGTGGTGTCTCTCTATGTAGTGTTGTGGTGTCTCTCTCTATGTAGTGTTGTGGTGTCTCTCTCTATGTAGTGTTGTGGTGTCTCTCTCTATGTAGTTTTGTGGTGTCTCTCTCTATGTAGTGTTGTGGTGTCTCTTTATGTAGTGTTGTGGTGTCTCTTTATGTAGTGTTGTGGTGTCACTCTCTATGTAGTGTTGTGGTGTCTCTCTATATGTAGTGTTGTGGTGTCTCTTTATGTAGTAGTGTTGTCTCTCTCTATGTAGTGTTGTCTCTCTCTATGTAGTGTTGTCTCTCTCTATGTAGTGTTGTCTCTCTCTATGTAGTGTTGTCTGTCTCTATGTAGTGTTGTCTCTCTCTATGTAGTGTTGTCTCTCTCTATGTAGTGTTGTCTCTCTCTATGTAGTGTTGTCTCTCTCTATGTAGTGTTGTCTCTCTCTATGTAGTGTTGTGGTGTCTCTCTCTATGTAGTGTTGTGGTGTCTCTCTCTATGTAGTGTTGTGGTGTCTCTCTCTATGTAGTGTTGTGGTGTCTCTCTCTATGTAGTGTAGTGTTGTCTCTCTCTATGTAGTGTTGTGGTGTCTCTCTCTATGTAGTGTTGTGGTGTCTCTCTTTATGTAGTGTTGTGGTGTCTCTTTATGTAGTGTTGTGGTGTCACTCTCTATGTAGTTTTGTGGTGTCTCTCTATATGTAGTGTTGTGGTGTCTCTTTATGTAGTGTTGTGGTGTCTCTCTCTATGTAGTGTTGTCTCTCTCTATGTAGTGTTGTGGTGTCTCTCTCTATGTAGTGTTGTGGTGTCTCTCTCTATGTAGTGTTGTGGTGTCTCTCTCTATGTAGTGTTGTGGTGTCTCTCTCTATGTAGTGTTGTGGTGTCTCTCTCTATGTAGTGTTGTGGTGTCTCTCTCTATGTAGTGTTGTGGTGTCTCTCTCTATGTAGTGTTGTGGTGTCTCTCTCTATGTAGTGTTGTGGTGTCTCTCTCTATGTAGTGTTGTGGTGTCTCTCTCTATGTAGTGTTGTGGTGTCTCTCTCTATGTAGTTTTGTGGTGTCTCTCTCTATGTAGTGTTGTGGTGTCTCTTTATGTAGTGTTGTGGTGTCTCTTTATGTAGTGTTGTGGTGTCACTCTCTATGTAGTGTTGTGGTGTCTCTCTATATGTAGTGTTGTGGTGTCTCTTTATGTAGTAGTGTTGTCTCTCTCTATGTAGTGTTGTCTCTCTCTATGTAGTGTTGTCTCTCTCTATGTAGTGTTGTCTCTCTCTATGTAGTGTTGTCTCTCTCTATGTAGTGTTGTCTCTCTCTATGTAGTGTTGTCTCTCTCTATGTAGTGTTGTCTCTCTCTATGTAGTGTTGTCTCTCTCTATGTAGTGTTGGTGTCTCTCTCTATGTAGTGTTGTGGTGTCTCTCTCTATGTAGTGTTGTGGTGTCTCTCTCTATGTAGTGTTGTGGTGTCTCTCTCTATGTAGTGTTGTGGTGTCTCTCTCTATGTAGTGTTGTGGTGTCTCTCTCTATGTAGTGTTGTGGTGTCTCTCTCTATGTAGTGTTGTGGTGTCTCTCTCTATGTAGTGTTGTGGTGTCTCTCTCTATGTAGTGTTGTGGTGTCTCTCTCTATGTAGTGTTGTGGTGTCTCTCTCTATGTAGTTTTGTGGTGTCTCTCTCTATGTAGTTTTGTGGTGTCTCTCTCTATGTAGTGTTGTGGTGTCTCTCTTTATGTAGTGTTGTGGTGTCTCTTTATGTAGTGTTGTGGTGTCACTCTCTATGTAGTTTTGTGGTGTCTCTCTCTATGTAGTTTTGTGGTGTCTCTCTTTATGTAGTGTTGTGGTGTCTCTCTTTATGTAGTGTTGTGGTGTCTCTTTATGTAGTGTTGTGGTGTCACTCTCTATGTAGTTTTGTGGTGTCTCTCTCTATGTAGTGTTGTGGTGTCTCTCTATATGTAGTGTTGTTTTGTCTCTCTCTATGTAGTGTTGTCTCTCTCTATGTAGTGTTGTCTCTCTCTATGTAGTGTTGTGGTGTCTCTTTATATAGTTTTGTGGTGTCTCTCTCTATGTAGTGTTGTGGTGTCTCTCTCTATGTAGTGTTGTGGTGTCTCTCTCTATGTAGTGTTGTGGTGTCTCTCTCTATGTAGTGTTGTGGTGTCTCTATGTAGTGTTGTGGTGTCTCTCTCTATGTAGTGTTGTGGTGTCTCTCTATGTAGTGTTGTGGTGTCTCTCTCTATGTAGTGTTGTGGTGTCTCTCTCTATGTAGTGTTGTGGTGTCTCTCTCTATGTAGTGTTGTGGTGTCTATTTATGTAGTGTTGTGGTGTCTCTTTATGTAGTGTTGTGGTGTCTCTTTATGTAGTGTTGTGGTGTCTCTTTATGTAGTGTTGTGGTGTCTCTTTATGTAGTGTTGTGGTGTCTCTCTCTATGTAGTGTTGTCTCTCTCTATGTAGTGTTGTCTCTCTCTATGTAGTGTTGTGGTGTCTCTCTTTATGTAGTGTTGTGGTGTCTCTCTATGTAGTGTTGTGGTGTCTCTCTATGTAGTGTTGTGGTGTCTCTCTTTATGTAGTGTTGTGGTGTCTCTTTATGTAGTGTTGTGGTGTCTCTCTCTATGTAGTGTTGTGGTGTCTCTCTCTATGTAGTGTTGTGGTGTCTCTCTCTATGTAGTGTTGTGGTGTCTCTCTCTATGTAGTGTTGTGGTGTCTCTCTCTATGTAGTGTTGTGGTGTCTCTCTCTATGTAGTGTTGTGGTGTCTCTCTCTATGTAGTGTTGTGGTGTCTCTCTCTATGTAGTGTTGTGGTGTCTCTCTCTATGTAGTGTTGTGGTGTCTCTCTCTATGTAGTGTTGTGGTGTCTCTCTCTATGTAGTGTTGTGGTGTCTCTCTCTATGTAGTGTTGTGGTGTCTCTCTCTATGTAGTGTTGTGGTGTCTCTCTTTATGTAGTGTTGTGGTGTCTCTCTATGTAGTGTTGTGGTGTCTCTCTATGTAGTGTTGTGGTGTCTCTCTATATGTAGTGTTGTGGTGTCTCTCTATATGTAGTGTTGTGGTGTCTCTCTATATGTAGTGTTGTGGTGTCTCTTTATGTAGTGTTGTGGTGTCTCTCTCTATGTAGTGTTGTGGTGTCTCTCTCTATGTAGTGTTGTGGTGTCTCTCTCTATGTAGTGTTGTGGTGTCTCTCTCTATGTAGTGTTGTGGTGTCTCTCTCTATGTAGTGTTGTGGTGTCTCTCTCTATGTAGTGTTGTGGTGTCTCTCTCTATGTAGTGTAGTGTTGTCTCTCTTTATGTAGTGTTGTGGTGTCTCTCTCTATGTAGTGTTGTGGTGTCTCTATGTAGTGTTGTGGTGTCTCTCTCTATGTAGTGTAGTGTTGTCTCTCTCTATGTAGTGTTGTGGTGTCTCTCTTTAAGTTGTCTCCCTCTATGCAGTGTTGTTTCTTTTAACAAGCTGTTTCTTTGGATAAGTCTGCATGGAGGCTAAGCAGACCCCACTACACCCACACAAACAAACCCCACCCGCCTGTACTCCCCCCACACTCCTGTCTGTCTGTCTGTACTCCCCCCACACCCGTCTGTCTGTCTGTCTGTCTGTCTGTACTCCCCCCACACCCCTGTCTGTCTGTCTGCCTGTACTCCCCCCACACCCCTGTCTGTCTGTCTGTCTGTACTCCCCCCACACCCCTGTCTGTCTGTCTGTCTGTACTCCCCCCACACCCCTGTCTGTACTCCCCCCACACCCCTGTCTGAACTCCCCCCACACCCCTGTCTGTACTCCCCCCACACCCCTGTCTGTACTCCCCCCACACCCCTGTCTGTACTCCCCCCACACCCCTGTCTGTCTGTCTGTACTCCCCCCACACCCCTGTCTGTCTGTCTGTACTCCCCCCACACCCCTGTCTGTCTGTCTGTACTCCCCCCACACCCCTGTCTGTCTGTCTGTACTCCCCCCACACCCCTGTCTGTCTGTCTGCACTCCCCCCACACCCGTCTGTCTGCACTCCCCCACACCCGTGTCTGTCTGCACTCCCCCAACACCCCTGTCTGTCTGTCTGTACTCCCCCACACCCCTGTCTGTCTGTCTGTACTCCCCCACACCCCTGTCTGTCTGTCTGTACTCCCCCACACCCCTGTCTGTCTGTCTGTACTCCCCCACACCCCTGTCTGTCTGTCTGTACTCCCCCACACCCCTGTCTGTCTGTCTGTACTCCCCCACACCCCTGTCTGTCTGTCTGTACTCCCCCACACCCCTGTCTGTCTGTATTCCCCCACACCCCTGTCTGTCTGTATTCCCCCACACCCCTGTCTGTCTGTCTGTCTGTACTCCCTCACACCCCTGTCTGTCTGTCTGTCTGTACTCCCTCACACCCCTGTCTGTCTGTCTGTCTGTCTGCTTGTCTGTCTGTACTCCCCCACGTTATTAACAAATGTGGTGAACAGTACAGTAAATGTAAAATGCACATAAAATCAACAGTGTAACATTTGGATTCAGTCTTGTGTCAGGTGAAGGTTGTGTCCTCAACTTCGGTCTAATAATTTTCCCATAATCCCCAAACTGTTTCAATTACTACCATGCTCATGCTTTTCATTTTTCTTCTGTGAGAACATTTAAATGTAGCCCTATCCATATATATATATATATATATATATATATATAATGTAGCCCTATCCATATAGGCCAACTCCCACGAGCATAAAGATCTAAAGAGAGGTTCCATACCAAAGAGAAAACTCACCTCTGCAGGCGGATCTGATAACCACAGGAGTTCCCATCCCCCACACTCTCCGCCCTCTCCGCAGCCACCCGCTCCGCTACCTAAAACACACACACATTGAGTGGAGAGTACACCTGGGACAAGCACACATCAGAAGTCGCAATACACATACTCAAAAAGGTAGAACACACACAAACACCTGGAAGAGGTGCAATACGCATGCACACACACAGATTCGTTACTCACGGATATGGCACTGATGCGACGTGGCTGGGTGCAGACCACCCTGCAGACTGAACCCATGCCCCTATCTATGTAGTCATCCAGGATAAACTGGGTCACCTGGGTGGTCTTACCACACCCTGTCTCCCCACTGACCACCAGCACCTGGCTGGACCTGATCAACTCCACCAACTCCTGATGAACCAGAGACAGGACAGGATTGGAGAGAACAGCTGTCGAATGAAAACCTCTTATCATCCATAACCGCTTATGTTTTCAGGAAATGTAAAACAATTCAATATTTTACCATTAACAAACATTTCACAACTTTAGACACTATTTAGAACACGAGGGGAGTTGTTTTCAATGCATGTACAAAAATAACAAAAAACAAAAAAGAGCTAAGATATACAGTTCTTGACAAACAATTTCTGTATGGACCTGGCTTTGTGTGCGGGGGCATTGTCACGCCCAAACAGAAAAGGGCCTTCCCCAAACTGTTGCCACAAAGCTGGAAGCACAGAATAGTCTAGAACAGTGGTCACCAACCTTTTGAGTCAAGATCACTTTGAGTCAAAATGCAAACCGAGATCTACCGCTCTGATTTTTCTTTGCATGACAAAAAACGTAAGCATATGCAAAAAAACAGTACTGTAGCAATGAGGTTTGTGCAGTAAAGTATAGACCCAATACATTATCGCCTCATATTGGCTTTGCTTGAATTGCCCTGCCAATAAATTGTTGTTTGGGGCCATTTAAAAAAAATTATATTTAATTTGAGGTAGGCTTTTCCGGTGTTGTATTATTCGCAAGGCACAGATGAGCGACTATACGTTTAAATTATTTGCTATTTATATTACTGGGCTGATGGTCTCAGCGGAGGGAGAGAGCAGCAGACTGAGGGTCCGCCTCTCAGCATCCCTCCGCTCTCCCTTTCCTCCACTGAAACTGACCAAAAAGGGACGTCTTCCAGCTGACGGCAAAACTCAAGTAGCACCGCATTATTTCTGCCTCATTCACAAATTCATGTTGTTACTCCTATGAACAGAGAAAGTGAAATATTCCTATTAAAAAAATCTGCTGAATTTAATTCAATTAACAACAAGCCAATCGCTACACTGTCCTACTCATTCATTACTGCTGCAGTGCTTCTTGTAGCGCTGAATGGAAACAGGAAGAACACGCATTTGTTGAATACAAAGTGTTGACAGAACTTAAACATGAACTCACTCATAGAAACAGAATCTCTTTGCTGTATTCGTCGACAGTCTCTCTCTAGTCATGGTTTTAAAATCTCACAGTATCAACTTTGCTGTAGCTTTCTTTTATGCCTGTAACGTCACTGCAGACACGGTAATCTGAGCCATCCGATTGGCCAGCGGAAGGTCTATAGTGCACTTGATTTATCTGTCCGGGCCCGCCGGGAAGGCAGAGTTTGTACCTTCAGACACATGAAATGGTTCAAAATGGCAACAGTTTGCCTACCCGGCACGCAGGGCAGCTGAATCGGGTGCACCTACCACCAACAGCCCGATACGAATAAAATAAATAGGAACACAAGGCTTTATCATTGGGATTTTTACAGAAATGTTTGGCGATTGACTAGGAATGCCTTGGTGATCGACCGGTTGGTGACCACTGGTCTAGAATGTCATTGCATGCTGTAGTGTTAAGATTTCCCTTCACTGGAACTAAAGGGCCAGAACCATGAAAAACAGCCCCAGACCATTTTTTCCTCCTCCACCAAACTTTACAGTTTGCACTAGGAATTGGGGTAGGAGGCGTTCTCCTGGCATCCGCCAAACCCAGATTTGTCCATCGGACTACCAGATGGTGAAGCGTGATTCATCACTCCAGAGAATGAGATGGAAGCAAGCTTTACACCACTCCAGCCGACGGGAGTGAGTGTTGCAACCGAGGACAGATGATTTTTACGGGCAGCTTGCTTCAGCACTTGGCGGTCCCGTTCTGTGACCTTGTGTGACCTACAACTTCACTGCTGAGCCGTTGTTGCTCCAAGACATTTCCACTTCACATTAACAGCAGTGTAAAAAAAAATTGTGCAAATAAAGAAAAACCCTTGAATGAGTAATATTCCAAACTTTTGACCGGGATTGTATGCATGTTGGTCACAGATGAATGGCACAACAATGGGCCTCAGGATCTCGTCACGGTATTTATGTGCATTCAAACTGCCATCGATAAAATGCAATTGTGTTTGCTGTCCGTAGCTTATGCCTGCCCATACAATAACCCCGCCGCCACCAAGGGGCACTCTGTTCATGAAATTGTCATCAGCAAACCGCTCTCCCACACGATGCCATACACGCGGTCTACCATCTGCCCAGTACAGTTGAAAACGGGATTCACTCATGAAAAGCACACTTCTCCAGCATGCCAGTGGCCATCAAAGGTGAGCAATTGCCCACTGAAGTCGGTTACGACGCCGAACTGCAGTCAGGTCAAGACCCTGGTGAGGACGACAAGCATGCAGATGAGCTTCTCTGTGACGGTTCCTGAGAGTTTTTTCAGAAATTCTCCGGTTTTGCAAACCCAGTTTCATCAGCTGTCCGGGTGGCTGGTCTCAGACGATCCCGCAGGTGACGAAGCTGGATGTGGAGGTCCTGGGCTGCCGTGGAAAATGTCTGGGATCTTTTATTTCAGCTCATGAAACATGGGCCAAACACTTTACATGTTGCGTTTATATTTTTGTTCAGTGTATATGAAAATTGGCAAAAATGTAGTTGCAAGGTTTTCATCAGACAGAAACGTTTTTACAAGATGAGATCCTATTCTTATCTTAGGTAAAAACACACCCACATGGTAGGCAGAGGCCTAGCATCCAAGTTCATCAGATCTTACCTCTTTCTTTCCAAAGGATGGAAGCTTTTCCCTGAATTTCTGCAAAAAATAAACAGGAAACATACATTACTACAAGCAGTCCATCAATAGATGTTGTGAACTAAGAACATCTCACCACCAGTTGTATTGGTGTTATAATAACATGCATGTTTAATCATGTGTTTATCAATAATAAGCAGAGTAATTATAATACTGCTATTTTTTTATTAAGTGAATTTTCACCAGCATGTCTAGGTATTTAGAGTCTGCTCTCTTCCTCTCCAGGTCTCTCTGTAACTGCTGGTCCAAGGCATTGTCCCTGACCACCTCCTGGAACAAGTACTCCACATCTTTATCCTTCCCCCTCCTCTCCTTCTTCTCCTCCCTCTGTTCTTGGGGTTCAGCTTTAATGACATCCTGTGGGAAGTTACTGAAAGGCAGGAGAAAGAGACATGATTGTGAATTGCTTTAATGAGCATGGTAATAGGAACAACAAGGCTAGAATCTAGAAGTTAGAGTACCGTTGTGATGCGAGTGGAGTGTTCTGATCTGGCCTCTTCTCATCCTCCTTCTTCTCTTGTTTGAGTTCAATCTTCAGGACATCCTGAGAGGGCTCATCACCATCAAAGTAACTGAAACACACATCAGGTGAATGGCAGTCTTGTTGTACTGCTTGCTGCTTTATGTTTCAAAGCATTGAATGTAGCTGATGATGTTGCAATATAGTGGTGACATGAGCCCTCCTAAATAAACCTCAAACTTACGAGATGTAAGAAGGTGTTTCATAGTACGCAGCTGCAGCAAGCAGGCTCATGTCCACAACACACAGAGGGCCCATGCATAGGGCTTAACAATGTCCTGGGACTAGGGTTAGGGCTGGGGCCTGTGGACCTGAACACATGACATCCAGATGTCACTGTGTCTGTGTGTGGGCGTCAGAGTGCCTGTGACATGACAGAGGCTACTGGAGCTGGATTCTTCTGAGAGACTGGGAGGGTTCGACATTGCAGAACTTTAAAGGTGAGTCTAGACTGACTGTACTACAAATCACCTTACATCATAAATAACTACTCAATATTATTTGTAGATCAGTCAGTCACAATTTACCCATAATACATCACGGTTTTGATGCTCTCGAACACAGCCAGTAAGGCAGTGCCTTACCAGTGGCCGCCTCTGTCCTGTGCTGAAGGCCAGTGGTCAGATGTGGAGGGGCGGGCCTCCCTGGCTGGGCCCGGGCATGTCGGTCCTCTCTGGACAGTGTTCAGCAGATTAGTGATATGTTGTTCCCTGGACTCATCCATCTGAACCACTGCCCGCTACGCCGAGGAGGGGAAACCAAAAGCATTAGTACAGAGTTCATCCTGATACATGCTAGACAGTATAGATTTATTTGAGATAGGTAGTTACTTTATTATCAAAAACCAGATATAGCTAGTTGTCAGCCGTGATAGTCAACGAGACTAGGTAAGGACAGTTGCTGCAGAGCAGCTGACTACCGACGACAACACAAGCAAGTCACTACACACGAAACAGAATCACCCTGTGACTAATGTTACACAACTAACCGATTTTCTCTCATTTTCTTTCCTCTTCAAGCCTCCCCATTTGGCGTACCACAATCCGATCTCCCGGCCCTTTAGATGTGGGGGTGGACGGTTTGGTCCCCCACCTCTTCCTCCCCGTTCTCCCCGGTCCTCCCTCGACTCCGATTCAGTGCTCCGCGGGTGTCCACCGCCACTCGACCCGGTTGGGCGGTCCCACCTCTCCCGGCTCCCATCCCGTCCATATCCTCGACCTCCTCTTCGGCCACCTCTTCGGCCTCCTCTGCCCCCATAACCTCCATAACTCATACTGCCTTCGAAAGCACAGGAACACAGTTATGGCAAGCTAGCAGTGCAAGACACTGCCTGCAGACTTACAAATCGGGACTACCCAGCTAGCTAAGCTTGATGCACTATTCGAAACCTTTGCCTTGGGATTGCTAGCTAGCTAGCTAGTTAACGTTAGCCGGCCCGTGGATTTCGTAATGTGCTAAATTAATAATTGTATATCTCGAAGCGTGTACATATTTCACATAAAGTCCTGAATACCTAAGCAGTTGAATGTGAAGGAAATAAATAGTATTACCGCTGATATCAAGTGAAAATCAGCAATTTATGTGCTAGGATGCGAGTCTAGTATATTTATCCAGTCGCATAAAGTTGATGAATTAGTCGATGGATGATGACGTTTTCACTCATGATTGGCCAGAGAGGATTGGCTTGGTTCACCGTTGCCTCTTTGCTGTGCATTTTCCTGTTTGGAGAGAGAGCACTATTTTTAGAGGCTGTTTTAGTAAAATGTCTTTAAAACAGATGGCATTCATATACAATGTTATGTTAAAGCTGTATCATGTAGCATGCACACACACACCAGTGTTTCCCCTAGGATTTTTTCTGCAGCAGTGGCAAAGTTAGCATGGTGTTGGTCCTTTTGCACCCCTGTGAGACCCAAAAAGACTCTGAATGCATTGAATTATACCAATATATGTTGTAACTTGTCACTACAGGTTTTTTTCTGGATCAAAATGGGGCTTAGGTGTTGGGAGTAGTGGGGGCATGGTAGAGGCCCTCCTCTTGGCCGCTGAGATTGAATTGTTTGCTGTTTTAAAGGGGCCGAGAAAAATGGGCAGTTTTAGTTGTAATTTCCTGCAATTCTACACATTTTCCATGGCTTATGCTGTGTTCTTATGCTATCTGAGAGACTCAAACATTATATCAAAATCAATGGGCCCCATGCCATTACATTTTTAAAATTGTACATTCTCCCTGACTGTCTAGTTATAATTTTGGTGATTGTTAGTTGTCAAAGATGATCTTATAAAAAATATATAGGTCCAACACTGCACACACACACACACACACACACACACACACACACACACACACACACACAGTGGAGTCTCTAACAGACTTTGTGCCAAGTGTACTGGAAGCCAATCCTTAATGAGGAGGTCTATACTTTTCTGTACCTGCCTAACACAGAACACAAAAATTGCCTTTCTCTTTTAAAGGCCACTTGCTTCACTCACCAGTGTAAATGTCTGACAGAAGAAGACAGTTACAAGGGGACATACTGAACACTCCACAGTGTGTTGACTGGGCCCTTTAAGAAGAAGAAGTGCTTCTCTGACAACTGAAATACTTCTAGTTCTATTGCATATTCCAGGGTTTCCCAAACCCAGGACAGAGTTTGGGAAACCCTGGCATATTCAATAAAAGTGCCTTTCTGTTTGAAACGTTCATGGTGTGTTTGAGCATCTTAATTGACCACTCCAGGGGCCACCTGTGATTGTATCATCAATTCCTATGGAGGGAATTTAAGTCCAAAATAATTACATATTAGGGTATATTAAATTCAAATAAATTACATTACTTCACTGTAATAATAGAAGCTAAATCAAAACAATAAACAGAAAAACTAAAATGAAGGATGATTTTAACAAGTGCCTTGTTTTTTTTGTCTGTGGTGTTCAGAACACAGGATATGATCTTATGGCCTTTTCAAAGATCAATTAGCTGTAGTTGCCTTAACGCCTCATATTGATCCAGAGCTGTTCACAACAGACTGATGTTCTTCACTACGTGTTCAGTCTCCCGGCGCTCCCGCTAACACAGAGTTTTTAATTGGACTGTGTTCAGATTGCCTTTACCCTTCAATCTGTTGAAATCTGTTGAATGAATAGGTGAGTGAGAAGATGTTTTTTAACAGAGCAGAGCGCAAGATAATTAGTGCCTTAAAGCATGTCAAGATAATTAGTGCCTTAAAGCATGTCAAGATAATTAGTGCCTTAAATCATTGTAAAAAAAAAATATTCACCTTTATTTAACCAGGTAGGCCAGTTTAGAACAAGTTCTCATTTACAACTGCGACCTGGCCAAGACAAAGCAAAGCAGTGCAACAAAAAACAACACAGAGTTACACATGGGAAATAAACAAACGTACAGTCAATAACACAATAGAGAATCTATATACAGAGTGTGCAAATGTAGTGCAAAATGCAGGAAGGTTAGGAAGGTAGGACAATAAATAGGCCATAGTGGTGAAATAAATTACAAATTAGCATTAACACTGGAGTGATAGATGTGCAAATGATGATGTGCAAATAGAGATACTGGAGTGTAAAATGAGCGAAAATAATAAATATGGGGATGAGGTAGTAGAGTGGGCTATGCACAGATGGGCTATATACAGTGATCAATAAGCAGCTTTGACAGCTGATGCTTAAAGTTATTGAGGGAGATAGGAACCTCTAGCTTCAAGGATTTTTGCAATTCGTTCCAGTCATTGGCAGCAGAGAACTGGAAGGAATGGCGGCCAAAGGAGGTGTTGGCTTTGGGGGTGACCAGTGAGATATACCTGCTGGAGCGCATGCTACGGGTGGGTGTTGCTATGGTGACCAGTGAGTTGAGATTAGGCGGGGATTTAATGTCAAGATAATTAGTGCCTTAAAGCATGTCAAGATAATTAGTGCCTTAAAGCATGTCAAGATAATTAGTGCCTTAAAGCATGTCAAGATAATTAGTGCCTTAAAGCATGTCAAGATAATTAGTGCCTTAAAACATGTCAAGATAATTAGTGCCTTAAAGCATGTCAAGATAATTAGTGCCCTAAAGCATGTCAAGATAATTAGTGCCCTAAAGCATGTCAAGATAATTAGTGCCTTAAAGCAAAAGGAGAGAGAAGGGGAGAGAATGAGAGAAGGAGAGAGAATGAGAGAGTTACAGATAGAGGGAGAGGGAACTCTTGAGAGTGATACAGAAAGAGGGAGAGCTTTTAAGAGGGGGCGAGATTGATTGAAAGAGAGTCATGCGTGTGAGACGTGTGAGGTAACAAGGCAGATCCCACATAAGCCTGGAGTCCCTGTCATGAAATATGGATCATATTTTCACCAAGAGCCCTTGAAATGTGCTTCCTTACCATCCGTCAGTCTGTCTGTACCTCGTCCATCATTATGGTGGTGCCGCGTAAGACCCAGTCATCCAGCCACTTCATCAACCCCAATACCATTACTCAACATTAATAGGAATGACTTCAGAATCCATTACGTCAAGGGTGATGTTGCTATTCAATCAAATAAATGAGAAATGACATCAGTGTCAGTTTAAATGATAGACAGGATATTAATTATCATTGGGGTTATAATTTTTTACTTGCACTTCCTAGAATATTCTACCATTAAGATCTGTCAGTAACCTGTTCTGACTGAAATGTATTCCGTCTGTGAGAATCATAATGGGAGAATATATTAAATATTCATTATGTGTTTGGGTTTGAATCAGAGGTTTCCTCTGGCGTTGAAGTTAGGGGGAAAATCCAGACGTCTCTCCTTCTGCTAGTGCCTTTTGTCTCAACTTTGTCATTATTTGAAATGTGCGAGACAGGGAATGGGGGTGGGGGTGGGGCGGGAGGCGGGAGTGAGGACAGAGAAATTGAGTTAGATAGTGAGATAGAGGGGGAGGGTTGCTTTAGTATGGATTGAATTCCCCTCCCCTATCCTCCCCATCTGTTGCCTTAAGGATAGTAAGAAAGGTGTACCTCCTGGTGGTACCTGGCAACCAACAACCTTTGACCCCCATACTGAGTTATTTAACCCAGAGCATGATGTTTTGACACTCGTGTGGTAGTGGTAATAGAGATAACACTTTATATTGTGTTGCACTATACCTAAACAGCTTTCATTCTTCAAGTAGCAAGAGTGTAATTATATTTTGTTAGGATAGGAGGATGGGGCTTCAGGACAGATTATGAACGTGTCATTTCCTGTGTCAAGAGCTCAGACTCCTGGGACATAAAACAAGGACAACAGCGATGGTCTTTCTCTAACAAAGCATTCCTTACCCCAGGACACTTCCTATGCTCCTCAGTGCCTACCCTGGCCACAGAGGTCATGTTCAAAAAGCTAATAGTGGGGAGATCAAAGCTGCAATAAGAACACAGAGGACGTGTCAGCCTCATGACAGCAGCGTGACTGGTACGTGGGAGAGAGGTTGGGGGTGGGGTAAAAGGATTATTTATCACACAGAGACTATATACTGTATTAGTTGCAGTGGTTAGTAAACAGTGAATTTGTTTTGACTGTCAGTCATTTAATTAGCATAGATAAGTAATTCATATAGGTAAACAAACATCAATCCCAGCCTTCTCAATGGTGAGCCAAGCATCCCAGCCTTCTCAATGGTGAGCCATGCATCCCAGCCTTCTCAATGGTGAGCCATGCATCCCAGCCTTCTCAGTGGTGAGCCATGCATCCCAGCCTTCTCAGTGGTGAGCCATGCATCCCAGCCTTCTCAATGGTGAGCCATGCATCCCAGCCTTCTCAATGGTGAGCCATGCATCCCAGGCCGTCATCGTAAATAAGAACTTGTCCTTAACTGACTTGCCTAGTTAAATAAAGGTTCAATAATTTATTTATTTTTTAAATCCTTCCTCAATGGTTTCTAATTAAGAAAATGAAAAACACTCATCTAAAAATGTGTACAGTATGGAAAGCAAACTTCAATACCATATATTCACATGAATGAATAAGTAAGCAAGTTATGAGTTTATTTCCATTCTGCTGAAGAGATGTGGTACTGCTGTATTGAAAGGGTTGTAAATGCTAAAACTCTGTCAAAACACTGAAATGTTGTCTATTCATTACAAGGTCAGAAGTCAACTCATCTACTGGGATCCATTGGTTATGATTCATAAGGTATATGATTCATAAGGAATATGATCCATAAGCAATATGATTCATAAGCAATATGATTCATAAGCCATTCAGCTCTGTAAACCACTTCCCTCTAACTTCCTTTTTTTTTTCTTTAAAGCAATGTGAATGTTAATGCATTTTACAGAGTTGTTTGAGGCCATTTTCTACTGTATACATATTTAATGAGCACATTGATATGAAGGACGAAACATTATGTCACATAGCTTTTCTCTGCTGAAAGACACATATCCATTATGAAACATCAAAGAAACACACACACACACACACACACACACACACACACACACACACACACACACACACACACACACACACACACACACACAGTGTGGGGAAGAAGGCGCAACAGCCCCTAAGTTCCTCACAAACGTCTACAGATGAACCATTGAGAACCCTCCAGGACATCTACAGCACCCGCTATCACAGGAAGTCCAAGACGACCATCAAGAACCTCAGCCAACCGAGCCACGGCCTGTTCACCCTGCTATCATCCAGGAGGTCAGTACAGCTGCATCAAAGCTGGGTCCTAGAGACTGAAAAACAGCTTCTATCTCAAGGCCATCAGACTGATAAATAGCCATCACTAGCCGGCCTCCACCCAGTACCCTGCCCTGAACTTAGTCACTGACACTAGCCGGCTACCACCCGGTTACTCAACCCTGCACCTTAGAGGCTGCTGTCCTATGATTATAGACATGGAACACTTTAATAATGGAACACTGGTCACTTTAATAATGTTTACATACTGTTTAACCCATTTCATACACTATAAATACAAAAGTATGTGGACACCCCTTCAAAACTGTTGCTGACAGGTGTATACAATTGAGCACACAGCCATGCAATCTCCATAGACAAACATTGGCAGTAGAATGGCCTTACTGAAGAGCTCAGTGATTTTCAACGTGGCACTGTCATAGGGCCACCTTTCCAACAAGTCAGTTTGTCTAGGAGCAACAACGGCTCAGCTGTAAAGTGGTAGGCCACAGAAGCTCAAAGAACGAGACCGCTGAGTGCTGAAGAGCGTAGCGTGTTAAAATCTTCTGTCCTCGGTTGCAACACTCACTACCGAGTTCCAAACTGCCTCTGGAATCAACGTCAGCACAATAACTGTTCTTCAGGAGCTTCATGAAATGGGTTGCCATGGCCGAGCAGCCGCACACAAGCCTAAGATCACCATGCACAATGCCAAGCGTCGGCTGGAGTGGTGTAAAGCCCGCCGCCATTGGACACTGGAACAGTGGAAACGTGTTCTCTGGAGTGATGAATCACGCTTCACCATCCTGCAGTCCAAAAGAAGAATCTGGGTTTGGAGGATGTCAGGAATGCATAGTGTCTGGGGCTGTTTAAGTTCCAATGAGGGGAAATCTTAACGACATTCGAGACAATTCTGTGCTTCCAACTTTGTGGCAACAGTTTGGGAACGGCCCTTTCCTCTTTCATTATGACAATGCCCCCGCGCACAAATCGAGGTCCATACAGAAATGGTTTGTTGAGATCGGTGTTTAAGAACTTGACTGGCCTGCACAGAGCCCTGACCTCAACCCCATCGAACATCTTCGGGATGAATTGGAACGCTGACAGTGAGCCAGGCCTAATCGCCCAACATCAGTGTCTGACCTCACTAATGCTCTTGTGGCTGAATGGAAGCAAGTTCCCACAGTAATGTTCCAACATCTAGTGGAAAGCCTTCCCAGAAGAGTGGAGGCTGTTATAGCAGCAATGGAGGGACCAACTCCATATTAATACCCATGATTTTGGAATGAAATGTTCGACGAGGTGTACACATACTTTTGGTCATGTTGCGTGTACTTTTGGTGTATGGGTGTGTAAACGTGAGTGTGGGCTTGGTGCGGGGGTGTGTGTATGTGTGAGTGTGGGCTTGGTGTATGTGTGTGTGGGCTTGGTCTATGGGTGTGTGGGCTTGGTCTATGGGTGTGTGTACATGTGAGTGTGGGCTTGGTTGGCGGGGTGTGTGTATGTGTGAGTGTGGGCTTGGTGCGGGGGTGTGTATGTGTGTGTGTGGGCTTGGTGTATGGGTGTGTGTATGTGTGAGTGTGGGCTTTGTGCGAGGGTGTGTGTATGGGCTTGGTGTTTGGGTGTGTGTATGTGTGAGTGTGGGCTTGGTGCAGGGGTGTGTACGTGTGAGTGTGGGCTTGGTGCAGGGATGTGTATGTGTGTGTGGGCTTGGTGTTTGGGTGTGTATATGTGTGAGTGTGGGCTTGGTGTATGGATGTGTGTATGTGTGTGAGTGTGGGCTTGGTGCGGGGGTGTGTGTATGTATGAGTGTGGGCTTGGTGTATGGGTGTATGTGTGAGTGTGTGTGGGCTTGCTGCGGGGGTGTGTGTATGTGTGAGGGTGAGCTTGGTGCGGGGGTGTGTGTGTATATGTGTGTGTATGTGTGAGTGTGTGTGGGCTTGCTGCGGGGGTGTGTGTATGTGTGAGGGTGAGCTTGGTGCGGGGGTGTGTGTATGTGTGAGTGTGTGTGGGCTTGGTGCGGGGGTGAGTGTGTATATGTGTGTGTATGTGTGAGTGTGTGTGGGCTTGGTGCGGGGGTGAGTGTGTATATGTGTGTGTATGTGTGTATATGTGTGTGTATGTGTATATATGTGTATATGTGTGTGTATGTGTGAGTGTGTGTGGGCTTGGTGCGGGGGTGTGTGTGTATATGTGTGTGTATGTGTGAGTG